>CAFUXE010000887.1:36041-90888 GCA_903364295.1 Serranus cabrilla | reverse complement strand
CGTTTGGGTGTTGCAAACAAACAAAGTCATTGGAAACATCAATAAAAGAAGTTGTGTCAGTACAAAGTGTCCGGCCCTGTGTGCATGATATAGCAGCTTTTTTTTTTTTTACCTGCCAGTGAGTTGAGAGGCTAAATCATCATTAGCGGACTGACAATCCAGTTTGATCGTGCGCTGGGTCCTGGGAGCATTGAGGCCTTTGTTGAGCTCAGCTTTCGCCAGATGGTGGATTCTCTCTTCCCATTCCTGTGAATCTGCTCTTGTTCCTCTGTTTATTAAACCGTGGTGTAGTACTATGATCGTCTTTGGTAAGCAAGCTGCCTCACAGAGAGGAATACAGGAGTAGACTGTGTAGGTGTCAAAACTATTGCTCATATATTTGAAAGCCTCCCTGTCTGTAGTGCTGAGCCTCTGGGATCCACCTCCAGATTGCTTTTAGTTTTCACAAAACGCTGGCACGAAAACATGGTCGGAGAAGTGGCCTGTAGACATGAGTGGAATGCACCTTTAACATGAATCAAAAGTTTCGACTCCCTCAGACGGCAGCTAGTAAGCTCTAAGAATTCACAACATTGATTCTCATACTCATGTTGTCATCCCACACCCATGGAGGATTACTGAATGGGCCAAATGTGCACAGGCCCAGGGGCCCAAAGTCTCAGGGGGCCCATGTGCTTCACCTGCAAAATATCACCAGCAAAGAAATATAAAACGACAACTAAGAGACACACAAAAACCAGAAGAGACCACAACAACAACCAAAACATGATAATGCAGAAAACAACTAATTCTGCATCTGTTGAAATCTACAAACTAAACATAGTGCTGAGTGTCGGGCTGCTCTGCCTGCTCAGGTCTGAGGCTGCTGCTGACCGTCTCTGGTGGGACTCTAAGTTGCTGACCTACATCTGCTGACATTTCCAAATCCCAGGCCCTCGCTGTGAGCCGTCCCAACTTGTGCCTACTCAATGATGATTCTCTCCTGACTTGTTAACTGTCACATATAAAGTCAATTTTATTCGTCCGGGGGTTTTTTTTTTCCCTCTATGCCAGGGGGTAAAGAATTAATTTCTGTCCATTACTCCGAGCTGCTGCTGCTGCTGCTGCTGCTTCCAGGGCTTCACTGCTTCACTGTGCTACCAGGGGTACTGTCTTTTAAGAACAGTAACTGTGTCTTGACAGGATATGTCTTCCTGTTTATAATCACAGAGGACTGCGCTACCGCTTCAGGTTACAGGCAGTACATTTCAGATTCTCCACATTTGACTTTGTTCCATTTTTAACTGCATACAATCAGATGCAACTCTGGCATGATTTTTTTGGTGATGTGTTTGTGATTCCACTATTTGGTAGATTTGTAAAAGGCTGTGGTTACAATCAGTGGTGGAAGAATTATTCAGATCCCTTACTTAAGTAAAATACAAAAGGATCAGCATCAAAATGTATCCAAAAGTGTTTTGGGATCTCACTTTAACCTGTTTCTGAAGTTTAAATGTCTGTAGTCATCGCTCTTTTCTTTGCTTGTTTGGGCATAGTAAGTCAGACAGGAGAAAAAACAGTGCACCTTTACACACAAGTGAAGTAAAGAAAGTTTTTGTTGCGTTAGCTCTGCTACGTCTCTTGTGTACGAACCCTGCTGGGTGATGGAAAATGCGTCACTAGCTATGTGCTGCTTGGGTTTTGTTTGTGGGAATGTCACCTGTTTCTTTCTTTTCTTTTCTTTTCTTTACTTATGTTTTATTATTTTATTCTAAGTTAAGTCTATTAAGTCCAGGCTCTTCAGTCTTTGTGATGGTTTTTATATTCCATAGCTGTTTTAATCTTAAAGTATGGACACCATTTGTTAATACTGCACATGCTAGAGTTTTCATCAGTGGGCTATAGGCTCAGAGACCACAGTGTTATGTTATTTGCCAGCAGATAGCGACTAATCTTCAGGAATATTACTTTAAAGGCCTTGAAAACATGTTTTCTTAACCAGCGTCTTACTCTTTTGAAACATAAAGATTTTAATTTAGATTTAACCCCAAATGTTTTTTGTCACATTAGTTGTGGTGTGATTTCCCTTTTTATGATGAGTATGGCTCTGAAGAGAAACATCTTGTAAAAACATCTTTCTTCCTGGAAAACCATGATTGCCAAGTGACCTTTCCTATTAATATAATCAGGCGTGATGTTGTCTCCTCATGGTGTGCGTCGGCCGTAGCCCTGGTGTTCACTGCGAGGCGGCAGCAGGGAGGTGCAGCACAGTACAGTTCAGTACAGTAGAGCAGAACAGAATGCAGCCTGAGCAGCTTAGTGCTTGTGCAGCAGAATGCAGCTCAGTGTCATTGTGAATAATAAATACATACCTGTCACACATTTTGTTTATGTATTATTTCTCTTACCCTTCTGGTGCCTCCTGCTATCATGCACCCAGAGGCCCGACATGCTTGTGTGTTAATCTGCCCCAATCAGCTTTAGCAGAACATATTTTGTTTTCCAATTACCCGCTGACAGCACGCTGTTCACCCCACCATGACCAATTTACAAACGACGAGTTAAAGCAATATATTTCCAATGCAAACAGCTTATTATCTACTGTATTGCTAATTCTAAGTACTGTCGATGGTTGTGCACGTTCACTTCCTGCATCAAGGTGAAACCACGGTGCAGCTGAAGCAGCTTGGTGGCTTTGACTTAAAACATGATTGATAATGTATCCAAAATGTGAAACGTGCTTTAAAGGGTAAGGCTGCATATTACTCTCATCATGCTCTGTGTCAGAAGCCACCAGCACGTTCTCAGGGGAGCGAGCTGGTGGCTTCTGACACCAAAATGATGAGCTGAAAATTAATTTTTCTATTTCATTTACACAGGAGGGCAGTAAGCGAATGAGAGCTAGTATGATGAACACATAGCAGCTGGTATGAACAGCAGAAATGTAATTACTAAAATGTGCTGCACCGGTAAATATTTCAGCTAAATGCCACAGACCCCTACATGTGTAATTTGTTGCCAAAGCTGTTTTTCCTGGGCGACTGGATTTATTGATATTAATAAACTGCTATGCATACATATTTTTTAAAGCTACCTGGCAGAAATGCATATCTCAGAAGTAGCAATAAATAACGTGCATTGACAAAACCGCAGATGCCGAGCAGTTAGTGATCCATATAAAAGGAAATACTTCTCCGGACTACTCACAGAAACATAGAGAATAAATCATATTTAAGAGTCACGGGTAAAAGAGGGGAAATACTGAGGAACATTCCCACAAAACAAACAATTTCCTTTAATATAAGAGAGCAGTTATTTCTCCACATGTACGCAAGCAGATAGAATCCCATCACATGAACCATGAAGGTGCAACATGAATTCAATCTCACTAAAGTACATGCAATATTGGCAGAATGCCCTCTCAAAAAGAGAACATTAAAAACTTGAATTGTTGAACTGCTTTTATGTTTTCAACATGAATCTGCAACAACTTAATCTGGAATCTTTATTTTTGTGAAAAAAACATTACCTGTCTTTATGATTTCACATATCTGACTCTGTTTCTGTCTGTTTCTCTCAGAATAACAACCACTGCTGCTTGCATGATGGACTTGAGGAGGTACCCTCTGGATGAACAGAACTGCACCCTGGAAATTGAAAGCTGTGAGTATTCCTTGACAACAAAGACCCTTACACTGAAGCTATTCACACTGGCCAATCTTAAAACAATGGTGGTACCTCTAAGAATAACACATAATCAAGTGAGGTTTTGTGGTAAATGCCTTTGTGTGAAATAATTTCGAGGTGTTATATTAGTGAACTATTTGGCATCTCTGCCAATGTGTGCCATTTGTCAGCTGGCTGACCTCTGCATTTGATGACTGCCTTGAGAAATAGTGAAAACATCACAGCGCTTGCTGATGTGCATTGATTACTATTCCCTCAGTGTGACAGATGGACGGGCCACCACTTGATCTCTGAGTGGTGAAGGAAGAAAGATGATGTAAATATTAGGGACACTCCAGCCTCAATATTGCTCTTAACCTCTAAATTACATAAATATCATGCAATGTCTGAATAAACACCCAATACATCCACAAAAATCATTGAACTAACAATTTGCACAAAGAACCCATAAGTAGTAAGTAAGCAGCAACAAGAAAGTAATAATTAGTTATTGGTTTAGTGCCATTTGGTCCGTGATAAATCAGGAATTATTCTTTAAGGACGTGGTCGTTATTTTTATATCCATGTATTTGGTTCGGTATCGAGCAGTTTGTTGTTAAATACAGTAACTTATCATAACCATCGTTGTCCTTTCAGGGAAACTTCTGCTTGTTTTAATCTGGATTATTTTTCTATGATTTTGCGTCCAAGTGGGTATTTCAACATGTACATACACATATATAGGAAAAAAATTACGCAAAATTGCAGACTTTACATGATCACACAATATCACTTTATTGACGTTTCATTTCTCCCTCTTTTTTTCTTCCTAATGCTTTCATTTAGATGAATCAATATCCAGGAGAAAAATGTGCTTGTGGTGTAATTAAAAATTGTATTTGCTTGATCATTTTCATTGACCACTCCATCAATCAAGCCACTTGCTCAATACAGCAGATATTTGTGGTTCTTGTTGTTCAAGATAAAACTGCAGAGTGTTTACCCTCCGGGACATCAGGAGGCAATGAAATATGGATATGCCATGAATTAAAAAGTTGCAGGAATATCTGCTGTTTATGCTCATGGAATGCTCTGCACCAGTCGGAGTCATGCACATTAACCATCAGTTTGATTGATTAGGCAGGCAGTTGTTTCAATTTCATGGACAATGTCACATTTCCTTAGCCTATAACCTCAGAGGGAGATTTAATGGTAATGAATCTTGGTCCCTTAGTGAGTTTAATGCCATCCAGGTCTGGATGTGGGGTAGTAGAATGTGAAATGTAGTAACACTTCCCGCACTGAGAAATTGCTCTGCAGTGAATGCATACTGGCCTATTGACATAAATCTACTGCTGTGGTCACTTTCAATTGCGCTGCCAGTTGAGAATGTGTGGGAGCGCCATGCCAAGTGACACATGTTAATAAATATTCATGCAGCAGGTAATGCATGCAGTGATATAGCTCCATAGGAGTCTGGACAGTGGAGCATGTGATTGCAGGCTGAGAGAAAAGACAGATTTAAGTCTTAGGTAGAAATGTTTTCCACTGAAGGAGGCTTTGTTGTTTTGGTGCTGCGTTTGTTGCTGCATGGTCCTACTGGAGAAACTGTTTCTCCTTGAACCGATCTCCTCCTTAGTGCGACTACGATCTGTAATTCATCTTTAGGATTCATTTATTAAAGCTGTGATTTCTCATTCAACCACTAGTTGTACTTAACTCCACCAGACCCATCTCTAGCACTTGGTTAAAGGTGTAATATGCAACATTTCCACATGAAAATTGCTAGAATTGTGTCTTTACATCATCCAAGGTTGAAACCCGGTGAAATCTATAACTCTGTTCCAGGTTATAGTACATTTTATTTGTCTATAAATGTCGTCATATAACCTTTACTCTCTCTGGTTGCTCTAACTTTCAGGGAAACACCAGAAACACCAGATGATACATTTTACCCAGTTTTAGAGGTCCTACAAAAGAGAAAGATATAATGATGTAATACCACCAAAAAAAGTCACCACAGATTATTGCAATAGTCATATAGACTATTAATAAACATATAAAGATACCAAGACTGAATATGTTGTGATGTTGCTTAGCGCTGACTTTATAAAACAGGGTGGATAAAAATAACTTCCTGATTTGTCAAAGCGACCTCCACTCATTACCCATACTCTTGGAACAGACTTTAAATAGAAACATCATCTTTAACGGTTGTTTGTTTACCACACTTACACTCCATATGTTTTATTTCCCTCGCTCTTCTCTCCCCGCTCCATTTGCCCTGACCTTGCCACAGATGGATATACCACAGACGACATCAAATTCTTCTGGCAAGGAGGAGACAACGCTGTGACGGGCGTTGACAAATTAGAGTTACCTCAGTTCTCCATTGTAGACATCCGCTTGGTGTCCAGGGAGGTCAGGTTTACTACAGGTAAAAATACTTCTAATTAAGCTGAAAGTGTCCTCTGCATGCACAAAATGACTCTTGCATGCTGTATAAACACCTCTGGATCCGAGTCTCCGCTGTGAGTTCTGTGAGTGGGGGCATCAGTAAATACGTCATTGTCACTGCAGGGAATATGATTATATTTGGGTCGTGCAGGAAGACAATTTCCTTTTCGTTGCAGCAGATTGTAGGTGGCCATTTCCACATATTTATAAAATGTGCACTGACTTGCAGAAAAAACAAAGTGCAACTGAAGTACCAAACAGTGACTCATAATAGGCTCAGTAATTGTTCTCTGACATATTTTATCATATTTTTCATCAGCGTTCCTATTACAATCAGAGCTTCAATTAAGCACAATAAATATGCAGGGATTGCTGGTACGTAAATGAAAGTTTGTGGTGCTTTTCTTTTGTGCAACTTTTCCTTTTGGATAGCAACAAGAGGGTCACAGGTTCGGCTCCAGCTTGCAGCTCTCCTGGTGGAGTTTGCATGTTCTCTCCTCACATTTTCTCTTTTTCTTCCTCCCACAGTCCAAAGACATGCAGCTTAGGTTTGATTGGTGACTCTAAATTGCCCATAGGAGTGAATGAGAGCATTAGTGGTTGTATGTCTCTATGTATCAGCTCTTTGATAGTCTGCTGCCCTGCCCAGGGTGTAACCAGCCTCTTGCCCAGTGTTCAGTGTTAGCTTTAGAGGTACTAGTGGTTTGCAGTTTTTCTTTTTTTCACCTATGGACAGAGCTAGGCTAATTGTTTCCTTCTACTTTCAGTCTTTATGCAAAGCTAACTGTCTGCCGCAGTGTTCCAGAAATGGAGGGAAAATGTTGCTGATAGTTTAGCCTGCTGTAAAGGCTCACATTTGGCGACAATTAGCAAAAAGCTAAACTGTCGTAAGCAACATTTTCTTTCTCATAGTTTAGTCTCCTGCAAACTGTTGCAAAAGCATCTATAACAGCACTGAGCCTTTGTCTTTGTCTTTGTTTGCAAAGGAGTTAAGGGTGACTGAAACAAATGACTGGTATAGGTTACTATACAATATAAAGCATGTGCATATGGAGAAGAGGTGTATTTTCAAATGCTTTCAAATTCTTATTTTCTTTTCATTTTTTGAGGAAAACTGCCTACCCCAGCTTTAAGTTTAGAATCTAGTTTGCTTTTTTTTTTTTTTTTTAGATAACTGATTGAGATATATCAAGATGATTACTTACCATAATGTCTGTTTTTAACTACAGTGCAGTATAACAAAACAGTGCAACACATACATTACTTTGTAACATAGATTTATATGGACATATATGTGTCAGGGTATGGTAACTGGTTGCAGTTTTCAGTATTTGAGTCTCTGACATACTAGAGAGATCACACGCAGACAAAAAACTGAAAACGAAACTGTTTGTGCAAATGTGTCAGTAATCTTATTTCAGTTAACTCCAGCTACCAAAAGACAAAAGTAAAGTTCAATTGTGATTCTCATGTTTGAGTTTAATGAAACCTGTGCACATTAATCTAGGAAGTACTTGGGTGATCTAAGCCACTTGTCTCAGGTTTGATGAAGTATGTATGCTAAGGTATTGATTCATTAAAAGATTTACAGGAACCTGGAGATGATGAGGTCATTCATCACTGTGTGTTCCCCCATAGCAAATAGCCTTTTAGATTAAAACCATCACGCTTATCTGAAGCCTTTTTTCTTTGGTGACATGTTGGAAATAAAACTGTAGATAGAATACATAGAATGGAATTTAACTATATTTAGGGCAATTTGTATTGTTTCCAACCTCGTAAACATCTCGTTATAGCTGAAGCAGAGGGATCCTGCCTTGATGTATATATTGCTGTTTGCATCAGCATTGTATTGTTGTGGTTGTTTAAATTAAAGTGCAGTCAAAAGACCAATTAATGTCTTGGCACAACCAGCTGATATTTTCCTGCAAAATGTAAAATGGAATGAGTTACTACCGCGTAACCACACACTGTGTATTTTCCTTCCTCTTTAAGTGTAAAGGCATGCGTTGCAATTATGCACCTCTAAAATGCCCTTTTGGTAATGTTTAGAGGACAGAGAAAGTGTGAAAGAAAAGCAGAGCTGCTCTCTGTGACAATTCTCAGAGGGATGCTGGAGCTGCCTGCTGAGATAGGGGGTTGCAGAAAAATCTGCCGTGTTTGCGACTTTCTGCCATGTTTAATTGGAATCGAACTTGTCCCTGGAAAGGAATCCATCGCTTTGGGGAAATTAAGTGCTCCATCTGAACAAATGGAGAAATGACTACCCTGCGCGTTGTCAAAGTGCAGACTTTGGAACTCTTAAGTTGTGCCAACATTTCCCCCTTCTCTCCTGTTTTTTCACTGATGTGTTTTCACTCTGCCCCTGCCCTTTACCCAACTATCACTCCATCCTTTCTCCTTACAGGTTCATATCCAAGGCTTTCGCTGAGTTTCAGGATTAAGAGGAACATTGGATATTTCATCCTGCAGACATATATGCCCTCCATCTTGATCACCATCCTCTCCTGGGTCTCCTTCTGGATCAATTATGATGCCTCTGCAGCTCGGGTGGCCCTGGGTAAGACTCAGCCACCGCTGCATTATTAAACTGTCCCTGTTAGCATGTTGCTGTCACATGTCCAGCGCTGTCGTGTGCATAGTCTTCATTTACTGCCACATGGAACTCTATTCAAGTCCAGCATTGCTGTATGAACACTGACAGGAGACACACTGATGTCCAGACGAACAAATATGGAGTGATGAGTAACATTTCAATCTGAGAGCACTAATGGCATACCATGAGTAAGCCTGGGGGACATGCATGCTCATAATAAATGTGTCCCAGTTATCATAAGGAACAGAATGTCACAATATCCAACCATGTCCTCAGTTACCCCCTCACTACTTTTGGGACGTTTAACATGTTTATATTACTGTTTTAATAAAGAAGCCCTCAGAATTACTCATACTGACAATATACTATCATATTACTGCAGTTGACTTAATCATCAAACAATACAAATATCTAGGTTGCTCAAAACCTTATAGACAGTAAGTTTCACTATGCACACAATACGTGGAATGTAACTAAGTAAATTTACTCAAGAACTGTTCTTACACTGAGTACAAGTTTGAGGCTTTTGTACTTTATTGTAGTATTTCCAATTTCTCCTATTTTATACTTCTACTCCATTTCATTTTGGAGGCAGAACTGCACTTTTGTGCTCCAATGCATTAATCTAAGACTTCATTCAAAGCAGATTTAGATTTCAGTATATAAAGTATTTACAATTAGCTGCACCTTACAAGCAACAGCATTAATATGCTGCTTAGAATGGCAAAAAAAAAGTGTGTGAGCCCTTTGAAATTAATTTTATTGATTGGACTCCAGGTTTGATAACTCGTGACTCCAGGTTAGCTCTTCATGGAGTCCTTAGCCTGAGGGTTCACTTACTTTTTCCACCAGCACTATGAATATTTAATGGCTGTGTTCAATGAAAACATGAAATATTGTAATTGTGCGGTATTAGGTTGAGCACATTGTGTTTTTCTATAATTGGGACTTAGATGCAGATCAAATCACATTTTATGACAAATTGATGCAGACAACTAGGTAATGTCAGTGGGCTCACATACTTTTTGTTGTCACTGTATGTGCTGATGCATTATTACTAACCAAATAAAATTATGTATGACAATATTACACAGATAAGAACCATTCTGTTGCATAATAATTACTTTAAATTTGTAATTTTGTGTAAATATAAAGTGACTAAATGTGTAAATGTTAGTGGAATATAATTTCTCTTTTGTTTCTGTGTGTGCTGCTGTATTCAGGTGTGACAACGGTGCTTACCATGACAACAATTAACACCCACCTTAGGGAGACTCTCCCAAAGATTCCGTATGTGAAAGCCATCGACGTCTACCTCATGGGCTGTTTTGTGTTTGTGTTCCTGGCCCTGCTCGAATATGCCTTTGTAAATTATGTGTTCTTTGGCCGGGGCCCTGCGCAACAGAAGAAAATCAATGAGAGGCTGAACAAAGTCAACAACGAGCGCACAAGATACGAAGAGAAGCGCCTGAGGGAACAGGTTTGCATCGTCATTTTCTACTTTGCTTTTTACTCTCTGTGTCAGTCAGAGTTCAAGTACAAAACAGCTATCTTGTGCACATGAGAATTCTAGCCATTTTATCCACAGACACATATGCAGTATTCCCCGAAGTAATCTTCCAGAAGTAAACTGATGCCACCAAAGCCAAATATGTATTCACCAACCATCATCCATTGCTTCTACCTCGAGCACTGACTGCTTTTTATCGAGCATAGCCCTTTTCATTGAGATAGCTATTCATCTAGCTCAACAGTGGTGTAAACATTCTCATTTCTTATTTAGGTTGTTGTCTATGTTTATGCTGTGGGCTCCATTCATTCTCACTCTACTTCCTTGTATTTTAACATGTTTTTTCCAACTTAACTGGGCAAAAATTTCAAAATGCAGAATGCAATTTAATTAGGCAATGGCAGATGCTGAAGTGGTCAGAATGAATGAAGCCCCCCCTTGTTTTTTGTGTGTGAAGTACTAAATGCTATGCTTATCCAAAGTTGTTTACTGTTAACTTTATGTCTTATGCATTGTGTAATTTTTGAGAAAATGTGCTTATTTGCCAGAATTTTATAGCCGTTTTAATGTTCTCTTCATTTTTCTTTCACATTGCAAGGACTCCATTTCCGTGCCGTTTCAAACCAACACCTTCAGGTCATTTACACAGCGAAGAAATCTGTATCTCGAGGAACAAAGAAAAGTTGGGGTACATGTATTTAGAAATCATATCAGCTGTAGGCCAGCTCTCACAGTAGAGTTAGGATGTTGAAACTACATGTGTCACTTTTTTGAGAGTGAGAGTCCTCCAACCCATACGTCCACATGTGTCATTTGTTTCTACTCTTAAATATATATGACCCACAGGAGCGTGGAGGAGATCAACATGTCTCCATACCTAAATGTAACAGCCACAGTTTTATACATGTGGTTATTGTAATGAAATGGTCAGTTTGGTTGGGTTTAGGCAACAAAACTATTTGATTTAGGGCAAAAAAACATGGTAACCTAGTAGTTTTGTTACCTAACACTAACCATATAGTTTTGTTGCCTAAACCTAACCATGTAGTTTTCCTGCCTAAACCTAACCAAACTACATACTTTGGTGTCATTTATACCACTACTACCATTACTATTACTAATACTACTGCTAGTATTAGTAGTAATAGTACTACTAATAGTACTACTAGTAGTAAATGTTTCTGCTAGAAATGTCTTTCTGACAAAAGGTACTATAGGCTAAATATTCTAACTTACGATTTGGCCTCTGTCATAATTGCTATGACCACTAGAGGGCGCTGCCTTACTGTAAACGTAAATATAGGTTGTAATAAGCTGCTGTACAAATGACATATGTGGTCGTTTTTTGGGGAAGGACAGTCTCCTTTGTTAACTATTTTGTGGCATGCAAGATATGACGTTCCATATCATCCCTGCATTTTGACAGCCTGGGGGACGGGAGGGGGCTTAATATCAGTTTCATTATTGAGGGGATTTGGGGCTACTGCTCAACTTTTCAGCCCTCACTGACTCTCAGTGTCTTTCCCCTCTCCTCGCAGGTGGATGCTTACGGAAACATCCTCCTCACCACGCTGGAGATGAACAACGAAGTGATGCCTTCTGACGTGGGAAGCAGCGTCAGTGACTCTCGGAATTCAGTCATGTCCTTCGACAGCTCCGGGGTCCAATTTAGGAAGCCCATGGCGCCCCGAGATGGCTTCAGCCACCACTCGCTGGATCGGAGCGCCATGCGGAGCCGGGCCAATTGTCGGCTACGACGACGCTCCTCTAAGCTCAAGTTGAAAATCCCAAACCTGTCAGATGTTAGCACCATTGACAAGTGGTCCCGGGTCATTTTCCCTATCACCTTTGGATTTTTCAACCTAATCTACTGGTTGTACTATGTGAATTGATGTGCATCCCACTAGGAATCATGGGCCATATTTTGAGAGCACATTAAATTGGCTTTGATACAGTTCCAAAATATGTATACACATATACAAGTTGAACATATGTATATGCATATTTCTATATATTATATTTATATATACACGTGTGAAATCTGAAGGACCTTTCTGCTGTACAAAGTATTAATAGGATGACTTGAATGTTTAAGAATAATTGTGAGAGAAGAATTTCAAGGCTTTGGGGTTTCTTTTTCCTCCTGAAAGAAAGAAAGAAACAAACAAACAAACAAACAAACAAACAAACAAACAAACGTGAGATCCCACCTGGGGGTTTTGGAACTAAAGACTGCATGATATTTTTGCTAAAAAAAAAAACAAGAAAAAAGAGAGAGTGAAAGCTCTTGAGGGAGAAAAGATGTCTCAGAGTCCCATTGACTTTTTATTGATACTTATTGTAATCAAAAATCCTCTACTGCAGCTCATGAAATCAGTGGTGGCTCGTCTGTTCAGGCATCAGCTGAGTGAGATCCTTGACGGCCCCCCGCCCCCCCGCCGTCCTCACCCGACCCACCCCCCCACAACCCCGCCCATCGCCCATGGATAACATGCACGGAAATCTCCGGTTCTACTATGTACAGCAACCTTGTTTGGATTATGTGTTGTTCCTTGGGTTTTTTGAAGTGATATTGTTCTCTTAATCAGACATCAGCTCTGGCCTAATGGGCTCCATTAGAGCGCCGCGTGGATGGGATATTTGAGCGCAGCATTCCCGCCCAGAGTCAACGCAAACTTGTGTTCCTTTCTCTTCTCATGTTATTTTTAGAAACATGTCCTTGGGGGAGGGGTGGGGGGGGTCTTTTTCATTATGGTTGAAAACAAGTGCTGATTATTGTAGATATGATTTTGTCTTGAAAAATACTGTGATTTCAGAGAGTGTCGGAACATGTTCTTGAGGTAGGGCATTATGAGATAAAAGAGTCAAAGGTATGCATTACTCATTTTGATTGTGTGAAAAAAAAACATATTCTATACATTTTATCATTCAGTATTCTCATGAAAGTATACTTGTACTGTTGATTTCCTCCTATTGATTGATTCTCATGCTCTTTAGATGCAGAGTTCATTGACGTCATATCCTGCTTTGTGTTTGCTAAAAGAAAATGGGAGGATTGCTTTTGTGATTCGTTTCAAATTATTCCACAGCAGAGATGTAAGGACATGTATATTCAAAAGAGTCAACATATCAGCCCGCAGTTTGACCAGTTGTCATTGGGTATACAGTATTTCTTTGTTTGTTTGTTGAGCATTTGTGTTGGAGTCGCAGTTTGTGAAGGCAAGATTATTTGATTGGGATAGTAATGGGCAGCTCGGGCAGAAGACGCGAGGAGAAGAGTTTAACATTTCATACTCAAACTCAATCAGTGCCACCACACAAACGCTCCGAACCCCGAGGATCAGAAACATCAGCCTAATCAGGAATGATGCAGCGATTTTGGGGAGGAAATGTGTGATAAATAGCCATGAATTGAAATAACGACCAAAAGGCCTATAATCCATACGCATTATTGTTTTGTTTTTCTCTCAAACACACACACATTTCCAGTACTCAGGTTCATTAGCAAAGGGATATAAAAGTAGTGTAGAACCTTGATTTTTGGGGTAAATTAGACTGAATAATCGCATGTTTATAGGTTGTGGAATCCAATTAAGCCACCGAATAAAAAGATGGACAATGGGCATTGTAAGAAAAACAACACATTTTTAAATCTCATGCCTGTTCGGCTTCACCTGGAGTGGAGATCAGCATCTTCTTCAGTGTCATCTTCACTTCAGGCACAAACAGGCTCTACTTGGAGCAACAAGCTCCGAGCTAAACCTACAACCAATTCTACCATTTGGTCACGAAGCACAAAAAAAAAATAAGATTGGCTCATTAGAATATGCAGATCCCTGAGAAATACAAATGGGGACATGAAGGAAATGTTCACATACAGTACACAAACACATGGGGACAAGAGGAAGATGGAAGGGCTGCAGAGTAATGAATTTATCATCAGAAATATCCACTCCCCTCTGGAGCGCAGGGGGTAGTATGCATAAGATGTCTTCAAAAAGGAATACTGATCAGAAACCAATTTGTCTCCGTAAGTCAGAATGACGTTTGTACAGTGACGTGGCCCGAGCTGTGATCCCAGTTTCTCTTTTTGTTTAAATTTTATGCATCATTGTCATTGTACTGTAGAAGCAAAAGGGAAAAAAAGAAAGAAAAAAAAAATATCCCCTTTGAATATCCAGTAATCTATGAAAATATACAGGAAAATGGGATGAGAGTAACAGGAAGAAATACTGAGCTGAGTGTTACGTTTCTGTCTGCAGCCAAACAATCTGTTGTTTGTCTCTCAGTCAACTGTGAGGTCCAAAGGATTAAATGACCAAAACATAGTGAAGTCTTAAATGTGAAGAAAGTCAATTTGTTGTTATTTATGAGAAAGTTGACAGTGAGTCAACGAGTGCCACAATGAAATGAAATTTGTGTTAGAATACATATTCAGTATTATGCTGTAGGTGACTGGTAAATGCTGTAATGGTGGCACATCTGCACAAATTCAAAGTTCTTCAAAAGTTGCCAAATGAAAGTGAGTCAAGATTGAAATGCAATGAACTTGAATACTGTAGCATCGGTTGTTTCAATGTGGATGTGTTATGTTAGTAGCGGCTAATGTAGCCTCGAGGCGCTAGCCTCAAGCAGAGATGACGAGCAGTCTGGTAAGCTCCCTTCTTCTTCTCAACTCCACACTGGATGTATTATAAGACTTGGATACTGGACACAGTTCTGGTGCCTGTTCAGCCCAGTGAGAGTTGCTCGCCTGGCACAGATGGCAAAATTCTTTCCCAGTTTGTGGGTTTACTTCGGCGTCATGCAGCCCACTAAATATGCACAGTAGTGTTTTCCCTCCTGGCCCCACATGCGAGTTCCCACTCAGCCTACAGGCTTAACACTGTGATGACATCACAGGTTTTTAAATCGCTCAAAGAAAGTTTTACAAATAGAGACGTTCCATAATAGAAAGAGTCAAAATTGACTTTTTCTTTGCAGTTCACTGTGTCCTGTCAGTCTACAATGGTGGTCTATGGGGAAGATGCTTTTTGGGCTTGATTTTTTGTTGCAATACCGCAAGTGGCCACTAGGGAAAATGGCTGCATGGCCGAGTGAATGCACCGTATCCAGTTTTATAATACATCCATGCTCCACACCCCCAGATGTATTTCATTTTCAAACTTGTAGACCCAAGCAATGCTGATTTCACTTGAGGAAATTGATCAGACTTTATATAGCTCCCTCTGGAGCAACAAAGGCCTTTCTACAATATTTTCACATATGCAGTAGTACCCCCAGACATGTAAACAGAAATTGGTGTGCTAAATCGGTGGAGTTCCCCTTTAACTAACAATATACATCCCTGAGATATGCATGCTGCAATTCTAACCTCTCATTTGAGATGCTGCAATGAAGTAATAGTAATAGGATTCTCTTTCTCCCAATTGGTTTTTGCAATAAGATAAAGAGCAGATCTTGATTGTATTCCCACAGTATGTGTTACTCCATGGTGGATACAAAGGTATATGATGGTAGATGTGAATATAACTTTCTGAATCTGGGTATCCAGACATAGAGGTGGTGATTACGGATGTTCACATTCACGCTCATGTTTCAGGTAACCTTGTCCTTTAGAATAAAAATAAAGCAAGGTGGGTATAGTTAGAGGATAATGAATGCAATGTTAATTCAAATACCCTTTACAAAGTTGTTGTTTTTTTTTTTGCATCATTTCATCCTGGTCTGCACACTAACAGCCCGTCAAACTGTTCAAAGGCAATATGATGGATCTTTATTAAGAGTAGAGTCAGAGTGTGAGGCCAGAGGATGCTATTTGTTCCAGTGCAAGACAAGCACGCATTGTTTCTAAAAATATGGGACTTAAGGCAACCATCACTGTTGTTTTAGCTAAAATAATAACTGAAGAAGCCTAATCTAAGATCTACTCTCTGGTTCCAACTTGCACTTACGTTTTGTAACACAAACTAAGAATCAAATTCCCATTCAGGTCGTTTTCATTCCCAGAAATGAATACAGACATGCCTATTCAGGTATTAATTTGTTTTTGTTTTTAAAATATAGTTGATGCATATCTTTATCGAACTCCAAACAATTTCAGAGAAACATTAGCAGCCCTTGCATGCTCGCAAAATATACTCACCACTCATTCCACTCAGAACATGTATTACCTGCTTTCTGGACATGAGATCAGCACATTCATCCCAAAAGCTGTGAGGATCTTCTGTTCTTTGCTTTTACTTTAGGATATTTGCTTATTCAAGACAGAAGATAGATTTCTTTTCACACATATGTTCAAGGAGTAGAGGAGGAGAAAAAAAAGTGTTGAACTGATTTCAATGTGAATTTTCTTGCCTCTAGTGTATATGTGTAATTACATGTGAATTGTACTGTAAATATAATATCTTTCACTTAATAGTTCTTAATGCATGAACAAAAACATGGCAGTTCGTAATACCAGCTAGCCTCACTGCTAATGGCATGGACAGCTTCTCTAGCATTGGCATACTTCTGCAAACGAAACCTAAAAAATGAAACACAAGAAATACATGGTGTAAACAAAATAATGGAGAAATCAATGCAAAGTCCTCTCACAGTGATGGAGTTCCTGGTGGCTCTGAGCTTGTATTGGATCACCTGCTCCTTCAAGAACAAGGCTAATGCTAATGCTGCTGCAGATTACCGTATGCCTTGGTTCACTGTCAGCGACTGGGATGGTGCCATCTTGAATGAAATTCTCTAGTTGGGCTTTCCTGTTTACTGAATTTAGGATTTGTGGCAGATTTCAGCACAGTCTACTTGCAGCGTTTACCTCAGCCATCAAGAAATCACAGAATCGTCCAGGAATCTGCTAAAACTATATAGGGCATGATCGGCTAGCTGGCTTATAGAGGCTAGAGGAGCAGGATAGCCTTAAGAAGGCGAGAGGGATGTTCTTTCCTGTTCCTCAATAAGACAGTCATGTGTGCCCTTGAGCAAGGCACTTAGCCAATTGCCCAAGTGCAGCTGCTCACTTGCTAACAATAGAATTCTGTGCAGTTTAGCTCCTGGAAGAAATTATGTTTAGCTATGTGAGGGTTTTGATAGGACATTATCCCCTGGATAAATGCAAAGATTAAAAAACTGTCCCATAAATGTCCTTTGGTTCTGTTTTAAGTAAATTAAGCCCAGTTTTGTCGTGTAATTAAGCTGCCTTGTCAGTACTAATTACCAGCTGGGATCCAAAATGGTAAAAGATATAAATCATGTCACTTTTCTGTTGACCCCGGTCTTCATGTTAGGGCGTTTCATCTGGGATTACACGGCTCCCCGATGAAAGAAATGCATGATAGGCTGAACCTGTGAACACAAAACTATGTGTGAGCTATATATAGCACGGAAGCTAACCTCTAAAAAAGAGTGGACCACAAACATGCAAGAAAATTTCATCCACCGAACACCAGAACAAGGCTGACAGACTCCTCACTGTTGGAAGAACTTTTGCTGGTGCATTCATTATTTTGTATGTACCTTGTAGGTTTTGTTTTGCATGACCTGAGTTTTGAAAGGTTTATTTTCATATCTTTTTACTCCACACCATCCAATTCATCTCCACAGCCAGGAAAAGAAGGATTCAGTGTTTACATGCTCAAATTGCACTTGTTTTACAGTCAGCTCTATAAATCTTGTGAAACAAACTGGAGGAAAAATGTAAACGTAGAATGTACATGGTGTGATTCGTGCGAATCATGAAAATGTACTTCTATGCTATGTATTTACTGTAAATCACATAATTTGGAATAGATGCACCAAGTGCATGCTGTAGATTTATCAGGTTCAGCATAAGCATTAACATCAATCGCCCTTCAACTACAAAGGATGTAAAGGATGCTCAGCAGTAGCATCTGAACGTAAGCCATGTGATTGCACACTGAGTGGGTGTTCCCTGTATTTTCTCTTTAATAAGTTGCCTCTGGTTATGGTCTGTTGTCGATTACTGTATGATGATACTTGCAAGAAGCTGTGCTGATTACCAGTTACGCATCAGCATACCTCCCTCTTTGAAAGAGCGTACCAGGGAGGCTATCTCATGTTTAACCAGTGAGTGAGAAAGATTTTCCAACACTTTATAAAAATTGGCAACGAAAAAAAAAGAAAGAAACCCACAAGACCAACAGCCCATTTATTTTTCAGTATGAATTAGTAAATGATTTGATTCATTTCTGTGTTCATTTCTGATTTATTGTATTTGTTGCATTTGTTATGGATTGTTATTCTTACTGTTGTTGTTGTTTTATCATAAGAAGGAAATGTAATTCATCTGATATACTGGCACTGGAAGAAAAATGCATTTGGTTTTTGTACTGTAATTGTTTTGTTCACATTGGGCGCTTATTTGATTCAGTTGTTTAATAAGGTGTTTGATTTCATTTGGAGTATCAGTACTCATGGAATCAACATTTGTGTAGTATGAAGTTGTATTTTTTTTGTCAGTGCAAATTAATGTTATAGTGTCAATCAGCTTTTTTAGGTGTTTGAACAAAATGTGTTTTTTACAAATACAAGGTGTTCAAGTATGTGGTATAAAAAGGGTTATCATTCAAACAACAGACTTTTTACAAATAAAGGCTTATACAGTAAAGAAAGCTAATGTCTTTTCATTTGCCCTTTGAGGACTAATATTTGTTTCATTTGACTTTTTATTAATTTATTTTCAGATATTAGTCCACAAAAGGTAAATAGCACTCAATGTTGCAAAATAAGAGGATAAAATCAGGTATTTACCATTGCTATTCCAGGTTGTTGTCAGAGCTCTCACCTCTTAGTTGGTGTCTTGCTTTTGATGAGGACTGTTGGACATGAAGACAGTCTGAAAACAAAATTTAAGAAAAATCAAGAGTATCTTCTTTTAATTTGATTACAAAACATTGCGCGTTTATGAGAATATACCTCCTTTCATACCCTATTTCCTGAATAAAGACGCAAAGTGACTCCTGCTTACAAGTGTAATATTTGCCCCTTTTTCAATTCAGGAAATACTAAGTAATATTTTTTTTACATTGTTGGCAAACATAACATGAGGAAACATTTTTTACTGGTTGGATTAGTTTTGTCTGGGGCAGTTTGAGTCCTGCATCTACAAAGCACTTGATAATGAATTTGTTTCGTTAGAAGGACAGATGAAACTCTGTGCTGCTGACTTTTTGTCCTCTGCTGGAGGACATGACGCTAAATATGGGAACAAATTTGGATTTTTTTTTTTCAGGATGTACTCTGGGTTTGAACCACATGTTTAAATGGTGAAGGTGAGGAGAACAGACTCTAAATGTGACTGCACCTGCAGCACAGAGAACAGTAATGATCCAGTAAGACATTTGAAATATTATGTCTGCTCATGCCTCTAAGCATTGGGAAACAATGTGTCGTTGTCCAAACCAGCTCATTGATTTCATAGATTCATAGCAGAGGTTACTTTGGGGCCTTTGGGTGCAACCTGTGCCCCACCTTTGAGTTCTATGTCAAGCAACAACCTGATGAAAAGCACAATTCATGGTTTAAAAATGTAGATAACATAGCTCCCCCACCACCAAAATAAAAACACAGGACTTGAATCTGCTATAACTTCCAAACATAGACTGTATAAAAGAAGTAGATGTATGATTAGCATGAAAAGCACAAAAACCTCCCCTTTTATCTACTATGTATGGATGTCAGGTGCCTCTCTGTGAAGTGAACATGTCCACCATGTGTCTGTGTGGACGTCCTCCGGGTGTTGTGGTTTCCTCACACAATCCAAAGACATGCAGGTTCACTGGAGACTCTAAATTGCCTGTAGGTGTGAATGTGAGTGTGAATGTGTCTGTCTACATGTGTGTTAGCTATGTGATAGACTGATAACATGTTCATGCCTCATGCCAAATGCATGCTGGGATGGATTCTAACCCCCAGTGACTCTTAACAGGATGAAATGTATTGGGTATGTGTACTTTGCATGTCAAACTCTTCAGTTATACGTGAATAATGATTTTCAGTGTATTTGTAATGTGCGCAAAAAAAAAAAAAAACATTGATTGAGGCTTTAGGTTGTTAACCAAATCCAACACATACCAGAGTTGGATGGTAATTGTGCATTGATGGCTTTAAATGGTCATCAGTTCCAGGCTTCATTAATGATTTTTGAGCAGTGACATCCCAAGACACTAATACTTCAATGTCGTTTGCAGCAGGACCTGGGGCCTTGTGTGTGAATGGTGCACATGCATACAAATGACACAAACACAGCAAAGCAAAGATGGACATGAGACCATATTGTACACATCCTATGTGTGCAGATTTCCTGATGAGTTTAGGTTCTCAATCGCTTGTTTTAAGGATTCTTTATTACAGCATGATGTTCATTTTGATTTGCATGAGAAAAGCTTGATGGAAACACCAAAATTTGATAACTTTCGAAAATGCACGTAAAGATTTTAATAGTACATAGTAGTACGTAAAAGTAAGTTTATGCAGCTTTGTTTATTTGCTCTAAACCAACTGATGGAAATGTCCCTAATTCGCATTTTCTTTCAAAATTTTGCTTTAAAATTCTCTTTGACTTTAATGGAAACACGGCTATTAAAGCTAGGTATGCAACCCTGTGATTGACAAGTCATTACCATTGCAACCTGTCAATCAGGATAGAGGCATAGCCATGCTTATCCATGGCGCTGTGAGTTTAAATAGCAGATAACTTGGTTTCGGTTTAAACTACAGAAACTAGCTTGGCAGCTACTCCGCACAGTGTAGTCAGGAGCCACTTGCAGTCTGGTTGGTGGTATAGTTGGGCGTACAAAGTGCCTTAATTAACTTGAATGAAAAATCTTATTTTGCATTAGAAACACTTTGAGATATTTAAATATAAATGACAGGAGTTCTGTTTATGTTTTGCCTTGGTATATAAAAAAAAAGTGGGACAGTTGTAGGCCAAACCTCAAACATGCAAAACAGCCACCTAGTAACCATTAAGATAATAGCTACAGCCTACCCCGCTCTTGTTTTTACCCAGTTCCACTTTTTTCTGCTTCATATCAGTTCTTTTTTGAGACATAGCTGTTTTACTATAAATAATGCATAGGAGCAAGTAAAGGCATGCAGCAGCACTGTTAAGAGAGGAGAGAATCATTCTTTAAATTTCCAGTCTATACAGTACATATTATGGACCAATGTACCTTAGACAGAATGTTGAAAATGGGAACATTGTTTAGTCAAATGTGTGGGAATTTAGAATTCCTCAACACAAAGCCTTAAAAGAAAGATTAGTATTATATTTCAAGAAAATTACAACAAAGTATGATCTTACAAACCTATATATACAAACATAATGTATGTATTTGAAAAGGGTTCCTTTCTTTTCTTTCACAATGCTAATGACAAGAAGGTCTTTTCTTTAAAATCTACTTCATCAAACAGTTGATCAGTAACTACAATTACTCTTCCTTTTTGAGCTGGAGCTTTGGAGAGCCCCATTAATGCCAGAACTTACACATATTAACTAGACAAATTTGAGGTCAGGGGTCAAATATTGATTTCCAAATAACGAATAACGCTTAATAGATAGGTTAACCAGGGCACCTTAATACTTACAGAATCAATGCCACTTATATGTGACCGGGTCATAAAAAGCTGTGGTGAAGCAGCTTATTGGAATATGAGTTTAGCGCAACAACATCACCACAAAATACTTTCGATTTCTATTTACTGTAAATTGTTTACGGGTTTTGTTTGATGATCTATTGCCCTAAACTTTCACAGAGTACATTTCAAAATCTATTTGACTGATCACTTTACTTAAACTTATTGTGTCTAAGCCCTTTTGTTGTTATTGTTGTGTGTGATGTATTTCATCATGCTTAGTCTCCTCTAGTAGCTGTGACCTGTGTAATGATCCTGTCCTCCTTCAGATACGAGGCAGATTTAATGCACAGGTTTGTCTCACCTAATTGATTTCTTTTAATTTACTCTCAGTTGCCTCCACCAGGCACTTTGACAGTTGATTACACTGCTAAGTGAGTTCACCTTGAGAGGAATCAAGGTACATAAATAATATGTCCAACATGAAAGGATGTAGAGAGATCAACCTATGTTAAAGGAGCATTGTGTAAGATATAGCCACTGACAAGAATATGTACAAATACTACAGCTTAATTTACACACTTATGTTAAAGATAAAACTGCTGTTGCTGAATTGGCCGGTATTTCTCTCTTTCTGCATGTGAGTGCACCGCTCGGAAGTAGCTCGGCAAAATGCGCTTTCCATTCCTGTGTTCTATTGTCAGCACTCCATATAAAAACATAAAATATTGAAAGGGTGCATTAACATGGGTCAGGAATTGATGGCTGTTCCTCTGTGCGAGAAAAAAAACTGAAACGGGTGAAAAAGCAGTGGATGGTTTGTGGCTGAGAATGGTTGTGATTTTTGCCATGTGTTTTTGAATAAATTGCCTTAACCGATGCATTAAGGTTGACCTTATATTTGGAGTATTTAGAAATAATTTTAAAAAGGTCAATAATTCTGGTGTTACGGTAATAATCGCCATGTTTGTGCAATTCTTAAATCAATCCTGTATACCAAGTGAAACTCTTGTCACCGTATCCTTTACAGTGGTGCTTCCGATTCAGGGCCGAGATAGTTTCCGAGGGATTTACCGTGACTGATGTTTTTTCTTGGTTTGGCTGGACGGATAACGTCCTAAAACCATCAATTATTCAGTCAGTAAACAGTTACATCTGTTGGTCTTTTACCCCAAACAAGAATCACAAAGCATAATCTTTGACACGGTAAAATGTTGAGCATGCTTCTCCCGTAGTGCTGTGTTACAGGATGTTCATCTGTGTTGCCATGGAGTTCTTGTTTGGGGGGTTGAAAAGAGAGTGAAGAGATGAAGAAGAGTGGAAACATAATGTGTCTAATAAAATATTAAGACACATCTCTTTTATGCAATGTGACCACGGCTGAACCACTAAATCCAACCCCCCCAGGGGCGTCATGTAGAAAATCTGAGGGTATAGCAAAAAGGAAGGCGCTGGTGGTTAAGGCAGAGCAGTTTCAGGTGAGATTACAGTCAGATTTATGTGCAAGAGAAAATGCAAACACTGCATACTGGGCGATAAATGTAACGGAGAAGGTACACGTGCCATCGGTGTCAAAGTCAATTTTACCAATTAACTGATACTGCGTGGCTTTGTTTGAGCCCGTCATTGCCCTCCAACATTTGCATTATCCTATGAATATCAATCAGCACACAAGATCTCATTTAAACAGAATCTCTCTTCAGTATTTTACACTAGACAGAGAAAGCACCGCGAGAATCACTTTAAAACATTAGTTTTGCGGTATGCTTCGTGGAAACTAAAAACTGCTTCTTGCCAAGTGAAATCTTTCACTTAAATGGTGATAGGATCACAAGTCAAACACATAAAATGATACTTTTTCTGGCAGATCTCAACAGGCTGCTTCTCAATTTATTTTGGCATTTTCCCTGGATTGAAGTCAGTCACTGAAGGACAGATTTTAGATGATCAAAAATGCCATTAGACAGTGTAGATATGGGAACATAATGTGTCTTCGGGAAGCGTAATGTTTCTTTATGCCAATAAGGGTCAACTATGTGCTCGCTCCTCTTTTATTGCCGGCACTTTATGAAAGTTATAGCCTAAATGTAACATTGACGGGCTGTCAATTAGACTTTTTGCTGATGTAAACTATCTCACTGCCTCTGCCCTTTGTTTCGTGCTCTTTTCAAATCCATGACAGGTCACCTTCTGCAATATCAGACTGTGTATTTCCGAGGTGACAAAGGTATCAGGAGATGTTGCCTCTGATTGCCTGTACTCCTCTTTCTTTTACAGCATTATTTGCACGGTTATCTTTATATTTCAAAGCAGAGTTTCATACTTGCATTTGATGCCAATGTGAGATGATAGTTAAGTGTCACTGCATTTGACCTTTAATGCCAAGGGGGAAAAATAATGCAAAGAAGACCTTTTCTTCTGCGAGAGTCAGTTCATGTTTCACACGATTGTTTACTCTTGTGTGGTCTTTTTCCCCACGAATGATTTGTTTTTGTACCATTCACTATAACACTATATAAGTGTTATATTTACCTGGTACGTGTCGGGACAGTAAGTGAAATCATGCTAAGTGTCTGGCCTATATATTTTCCCCCCAAGGCGTTTCAGAGCAGGGGAGACGGGTGAGGAGAAGTGAGGCCAGTGTGTGGCGCTCTTGGCTCTGTTGCTATCAGCTGTCTCGAGCTCCCTGCACCCCTCATCACACACAAACACACACAAACACACACACACACACTCTCAACATCTACCAGCCTGGCCTGCCATCTGCTGGCCAACTTCTGAACTGCACCACTGTTAGTACAACAGTTACAGTATCAACGAAACCACACAGCTGCCAAATACACTATATATAAATACATTAGTACAATAATCAACTGCTAAATATTTGGTAAGATGTTGTTCTTGTGATGTGGAATCTATCTTCAGATAGGTCAGTCAATAAGGAAAAGAAAACACCACACCTTCATTGAGTACTCGCACTTTCTGAGCCAAAGCTCTGATTCACACCTCCTCTCAGTCTGCTGACAGGGAAACACTGCTTGTAGTGGGTGGATGAATAAGTCTGTGTGGAGGTATTTCACTGAATCCTGCTGGATGTTTGTGTAGGACTCAGTTCCAGGCCCAGCAACCCTCATTCCACCGTGTGAGACAGCTCTCGAAAGCTTGTGCATGCTGAGAGGCGGATTCGTCATCGGCCCTCCGCTCACATTCAGAGCTGCATCACTGACTGTTGATGTGACTGAAGTGTATTTAAGGGAAGTTATAGTATGCTAAGACGGCGGGCAATCAGATAATGGAAACAACCTAATTAACAATTTGTACAACAGGAGATTATTTGTTGTTATAGAAATTCTTAACAACATTTTAAACCATGCTGGCGACATCACTCTGGATGGGACTGTAGGTTTACTGTTCAGCCCACATCTTTGGTCCAGACTATAGAATGTATAAGAAAAGTAGATGTAGCCGCAGTGACAGGGGTAAAAATCACTCTGGATACATCCACACACAGAAAAAAACACTGTGCTAACAATTAATCAGAAGGTAGCCACGCCCTAAAGCATACCCTGTTTTATTGCCTATTTTAGTCTAAATGTGGCCATAATTTACAAAATTAACATCATACTGTATTAAAAAAGACTTAAAACTAGAGATTGAGGCCATAGATTCATTATGAAAATGTTGACTGAGGTGAGAGGAAGGGTCATTTTCTCATAGACTTGCTATAAAGTCTTACTCCCTTCTGCAACCAGTGGAGTCGCCCCCTGCTGGCCATTAGAAAGAATGCAGGTTTAAGACACTTCTGCGCTGGCTTTACTTTTTAGACCCAATGTTTGCCCTCTTGAACCAGACTGAACTATATCAACAAGTATTGGATGGATTGCCATGAAATTACAATTATTCATCACAGAGGACCATTCTTACTGATTGGGTGATTCCTTGACATCTCATTTGATGCCAAATGTCTGATAAATGGATACTTTTGTTTTTGGAAAATTACATGCAAAGCTGTTATTTTGAGATCCTAATAATTTATTTTGGACATTGTGTAATGTTATATGCAAGAAAAATAACTAAAAACTATAAATGGTAATAAGTACCACAACAACAAAACATCTAAATAACAGGATGGTTAATGTTTTAATCATTTACATTTTTTAGATGATGATAATACATAGATATCAATACACTGTCCCAAAGATCAGAAGTATGAACTGCCCTGGAATTAAAAGGGAACAGTAGAACAGTTTCATTTCCAAAATGTAACCACAGGTTTGCATTATTTATTGTTTTCTTCACTCTTTTCAGTTGTCCCACTTGACTTGACGGAACAAAATACAACATCTATTTATCCCCTTCTTATAATTTATTTACTCAAGCTGGCAACTTGATTCTTCATAAATGTTTCCTCGTCTTGGATCCTGATCAGTTGCTCATGAGTCATGCTGTTGATTTGATTTATTTTAAGCCTGCTCGTTGCACTGTAACGTCTGCCCTATAAACACACAGCTGCTAACACATGTTGTTTTCTTCAGACAAAGTCTTGAGATACCGAGATCGTCTCACTTCCTATCCTATCACGTTAGTGTCTTCTGGATAATGAGCTCCACACGCCTCCATCCACTTCCCACGTTATCCTCCCCCTTCCTCGCTCCCCCCTCCAGTCACCCCTGATCAACATTTTTCACATTGCTAATCACTTATGTCAGCTTCTGGTAATTATAGACAATTAATCATGTGTGATTCACTGTCTCTCTCCGTCAGCATTGTGCTCAACGCTGTGTGAGCGAAAACGACAAAGGTGAAACTGCCTTTATTAAGTACGCAGCACCAGGGAGTGAACTCCCCAATGATAAGCAGCACGTTGCAGTGCTTTGGCTTACACTTCCTTGAGGCGAGCGATAAAGGCCAGGTGGAGATTAAATTACATTAATTCCTTCGCCAGAAGCCCTGACCCAGAATGACTTACAAGACAAGGAGGATGGAGTGATGAGCTGTAGTGAAACTACTGCCAAAGTACTGAAAAATGAATTAACCATCGGTGTCACAACACTCTGGGGTCTTAAACTGCCTTATGAAGTCAACAACCTTAAACACACACAATAGGCTGCACTGACTGTTGCTTCATTTGCTGTATTTACTTCATATATTTATGTGACAAGTGAGCTTTTTTTAATTTTTCATCTGCCCCCATCCAAAATTATTAACGGCCATATCGTGCTTTTTTAAAAAACAACTTACTCACACCCAGTCTGGCAAACATGGATATGCAAACATTGTGTTATCAACATGCACAGTATCGGCCAATCCATTACTAAGCGTACTGTAACCTTGCCTATGACTCTGTAGCGTTTTTTATTCTCTCTTCCGGTGGTGCCTGCAAGAGTCAGTGGTGGAGAGTCCAGAAAGTTCAGTTCTCCAGAAGACCTGTGAGTGTTTCCATCGCTCTGCAAAGATGTGCCCCACGCTGCAACTGCTGCTGCTCATGAGCATAACAGGTAAATGGAACTTCTAATTCTGTGTTTTGGGGGGGATTTTTATGCATTGATTTAAATTACACGGTGCTTCAGTAATGACTTATTTTGTGTTTTGTTGTAGGATGTGTTGAACTGATCACAGTCAAGACTCCGCAGAAATATGTCAATGTTACGACGGGTGCAAGTGTCCTCCTCCAATGTACGTTTGTGACTACTGAGCAGACCACAGGCCTCACAATCCAGTGGGACTTTGTTTCCTCCATGACACCACAGCAGGTATACACACACACACACTCAGGTCACAGCTTGTATGAGAACTATGAGAGTATTTCTAATTAATTTTGTTGAGCACAAAAGCTACCTCTGTCCCTCTCCAGTTGGTTTCAGTCCAGTAGCTCACAGTGTTTGTTTAATGACTGAACAAGCTTTGAGTGATTATTGTAAAGACATCAGTCATTTTGTGTGTCTTTTAAGTTTGCAAATGCAGGAAAAAAATCATTGCTCTTTACCAAAATGTAGCATGTTGCAGTCATTGAAATGCAACTCTCCAGATAGATGGAGTTGAGCTGGGTGGGATAATGAAAGAACTGGACATTTTGGAAGATATTCAGAGTTTCAATTGCTTTTGTTTAAAATGTACTCGATTACAAAGCTTTCATTCATTCATGAAAACACGTCATATTCACAGGTTAGCGCCTTTTTCCCACTATGCTGCATATTCTTGACCAACCGTCAGGAGACACACCTCACTGAGAGAACAAAGACTGTGGCTGTGAACTCTGACAAACGCTGATTCAAATAAAAACAACTCAGTTTGAACATGAGTTCACATGGAGTTGAAGAGTTCAAAATGAATTGAACGACTTTAATTCCGTCAAGTTGCTAAAGTTACTTTTTACCATCTACTAGATATAATTACACTTAAAGTCATTCACTTAAGCCCTGAGGATAACTTGATTTTTCGATATATATATATATATATATATTTTATACGTATTTCTACTTTTTTAATACTTACTTACTTACAAGACAAAACATTAAATGATAAAAGAGAAGAATAACAAAACCATACTTTTCTAAAAGTAAATTTAGAATTGTTAAATTTTTAAAACAACAAAAAAGAAAGAAGAACTGACACAGTCTGGAAATCTCTTTTCTTCAATGCTAATTTAAACAATTCCCATACATTTGTACAGTTTTATACAATTGAAAGAAGAAGCAGAGACTGAATAAAATGTGTATCTAGTATTTGAAAACCAGGTCTAACATGTTGCCGTCTGCTTTCAGGTGTATTACTATCAATCTGGAAAGGATCTGATCACAAAGCCTTACGAGGGCAGAGTTCAGCCTCCCCTTTCTCCCGCCACAACCAGAAACGCTTCAATCATGATAAGCAACATGCAGTCGTCAGATTCTGGAGTCTACACTTGTCAGGTTCACAACTTTCCTGATGTGGACGGACAGTCTGAGGCCAATATCCATGTCAATGTTCTTGGTAAGTATTAAAGTATTACTTCCTCCAGAGGCTGTAAATGATCGTCTCACATGATTAGTTTTTAAACTTTCCACTTTGATTATTAAAAAAAAGAAATTTCTTCAAACATCTTCACATAAAATAGCATTTTTTTTAAAGTGCATAGAAAACGTAAACATATTATAAGATATATTTATACAATTATGCATTTAAAACCACGTATTTTCTCATTTTTATGTCCTGTACATAACACTGTGAGTGTACAGTTGGTGTACAGTTGATTTCATACTTCTGGGCCTCGCCCGTCAGCAGTATCGGCTGAATATTTGCATTATAAAAGAAAGCAGAAGTCGCTAATCATTTCTTGTGTTTGAATGGTGATCTGATGTTCTGCTTTCGGCACACCTGGACCTGGCTGTAGTGTGACAGCATGAGCTGCTGGTGCTGTGAGAAAGTACTGTTAGGACAGAGAAAGGACAAGAAAAAAAATCTGAACAAATCTGAACCTTGTGCTTGTGTTTCGGCCATTGTTCTCCTGTTCGTAAAGGGTGTGGCAACCTGAAGTGGTGAAGCTAAAGCACACAGTCAGTCTCGGAAGTTTCTGCTTTTAATAACTGAGGCTACAGGTGAATAGGGTCATTTTTTTTTTCCCTTCAGTTTTTGATTTACAATAAGACAATATTTTTTTAAAAATGTTTCAGAAATGTTATGTTTAGATATGCAAATAAGGTGCAAACTCATTCATTTAGCACAAATCATCATATATTTCCAGGAGATAAATCTTAATTTTTTTTGGTGATGTATTAGATAAAAGTTTTTACAGAAGTATATTGGGATATAGCCACATCCGTGCAGTACTTTTTGTGTTATTTTGTACACAGAGAAACAGACAGACAAACGCCTGAGAAAACATAACCTCCTTGGCGTCTTGGATGTTCTATTTCAACTATTCTGAAAGAAGATGTGTTATTAAAAAAATAAGTAAAAAATCTTTAGTTTTTTGTATTTCTCAATATTTTTCACACGAAAGTAAGGCTGCATTGGTCTTGTGTGAGTAAACTATTTCTTCACTTTTTAACATCAGATCCCAGTGTGAATACTGAGGGGAAAAATCAAGTCTTTGAATGAAATATTTTAGCGCTGAGATTACTGTATCTATAATCAGTGTTGCAACATTAACAAATCTATTTAAACAGTGGCCCTGAATCGTGTGATTAGGGAATTACATTCATTTTGAGTCCTCCCATTCACTGAGTTACCAGGGACAACCTCGCAGGCCTCAGTATCCTTAGTAGTTTCCATGGTTACTGCAGCAGTCTCCTCATTGTCAGTGTTGGAAATTAGAGTAGGACTGTGACTGCATCCTCGTGCTGCATACAGAATATATATCAGCATTTGCTGCATGCTAAACACACGTCTTACATTTCATAACCTTTGTGGAAATGTTTGCAGGACAGTTTCTACATACTGAATGTGATGCATACTTAAGTGCTGCATGAATATGCATGGCCGGTCTCGTGCTGATTATCATGGGATCCTACATGATTTTCATCACTGCTTACTGTTACATACAATTATGGTAATATTTTAAAGAGAGTGAGTGTCATGAATTACAAATGAGTATGGGAGCTGTGCCTCCATTGTGAAACAATAAATATAAAAAATAAACTTATGTCATTTAAAAGATGTTTTGGCAGAGCTGTATAATCAGTTTACTGAAGAGAAATGATTTGCAGGCAGGTTCAGTGGAATATCGGTCAGGATTCAGTCTCAGCTCCGGAGCAGAGAGTCGTAAGGCCACTCCTTACACACTTCCTGCCTCGTGATGACTAATGGGCAGATACGTGATGCTAGGTTTGATTAACAATAAGCAAAGTACATTATTATTCATTTTAACAAGCTCAAACCTGTAAATTTTCTTTGATACAAGGCACCTATACTGGTCTAGTGGTGGGATGTAACTAAGTACATTTACTCAAGTACTGTACTTAAAAACAATTTTGCAGTACTTGTATTTTATTGACTATTTCCATTTGATATAACTTAATACTTTTACTTAACTACATTTTGATCAAATAATGTACTTTTTACTCCACTACATTTAGCTGCCGACTTTAGTTACTTTCAGGTCAAGATTTAACATTAAATAATGTTCAATTTAAAGTGATTAGACATGTAAAAAATATAGAATATTTATAAGATATATAGGAATCTATGAGAAATATCACTGATTTGAACTTACTGAACATGTGCTTCATAACAATGCATGTACATGTATTAAAGTCCCGTAATAAGCTGCAGGCTTCTTGTGCTCTGTCAGAGAGGCCCTCTGTTCCTTACTGCTCCGTCCACGGTGACGTGGAATCTGGTCACCTGGTCACTCTGACCTGCCACAGTGAGGATGGGAGCCCGAAACCAATGTACACCTGGACCAGACTGGATCACACCATGAAACCTCTACAAGGAGGTCAGTTCTGCATGTGTGTGCATGTGTTTGTGAGTGACATGTTGACACTGCATATTCATCCTTTTTTTGTGTGTTTCTTCATCCAATAAAACTGGAACAGGTCGATTTGAAATCAGAAATATATCCCAGTTTCAGTTTGGGGAGTACCAGTGCAACGCTACAAATGCAGTGGGATTTTCAACTTGCACTATAGAGCTGAGTCCTGGTGCGTATATATATTTTAGTTTTTTAAGAATATGTGTAAAATATAGGGGTGAATACTTCCTGGTATGGTGTGCCACACACCCCTGAAGTGATGTCATAACCACAGAACTTATATATATTTATCTCATACTTACTTATGATGAGCTCAGTGTTGATTTCTAGTAGTGGAAGTATATACACCAGTGTTGGAAGAAGTATTCAGAGGCCTTACTTAAGTAAAAGTACTAATACTTAGTTACTCCATTACAAGTAAAAGTCCTGCATTCAAAACTAAAAGTAAAAAAGTATCAGCATTAAAATGTACTTAAAGTATTAAAATATATATCATTGTATCATTATTTTTTATGCATTTATGTAAGCAGCATTTTACAGGTATGGATCATTTAAACTACTGAATATACATTCTTATATATAGTTTATAAGGTTTAATTTATAAACATACGTAAAATGATCACATTTTATGTTATGTTAAATCTTGACCTGAAGAGTAACTGAAGCTGTCAGCTTAATTTAGTGGAGAAAAAAGTACAATATTTGACACTAAAATGTAATGGAGTACTTTACTTGAGTAAATGTACTTTGTTAGACTGCACCACTTGTAAAGATAAAATGATAAAGCTTAACTGTCCCATTTACCAGTATTCACTTATACATCGAAAGAAATAGTAAAAAGATTTTATTCTCGTGTGTTTGTTTTGTATTCGTGTGTTTGTTTTTTATTCTCGTGTGTTTGTACAGAGGTGGGAGACGGGGTGATTGCTGGTGCGGTGATCGGCGCGCTGCTCGGCTGCCTCCTGATCATCCTGGTGGTGTGGTTCATCGCTCACACTGTGAAAAAGCACAAATACAAAGAAGTGAAAGTATCCGAGGCCAGAGAGATGAAGTGAGACTTTTTTTGTTTGTTTTTTTAAATCCTTTATTCAAAGTTTGCAGTGTACAAATGTACAAATCAGTCAGTCCACTTCAGCAGCAACAAGGTTTACAGTTATGTAAAGGCACAGTAAGGATCATTAACATTATATTAGTATAACAATAAACAGTATGCATATAAAACTAAGGCAAAAAAAAGCAAGATGTGACTGACTGCATAATAATATTCTGTATATAATGAGAATTGTATTTGTGACAGCTTATTAGTTTAAAAACCTCTGAATGAATATCAGTCATTGATATACATTTCTTATTTGTAATCAATCTAACAGACTTAAAAATAATAATCAACTTCATTCAAAAACAACTTGAATAATGGAGTTGAGTTTTAAATAAAATTTTCTGGACGTGAAATTGTCCTAATAAAATATAAAGATTGACAATAGTGCGTGATTTTTTTTCTTCTTTTAATTCAAAATAAGAAATAATGTTCTTCTATGTCGATTGTAATGTTGTTTAGTTCTAAAGTTCTTTCCATAATGTACCACTATATGAGCAACCATAAAACAAGTGAGTTACACTTTCAGGTTCAGTTTAACAAAAGGTACAGTGAGACTTAAAGCTCTTCATGCTGTTGCATTTCATCAGGTTATACCACGTTTATGGTGTAACATCAACTCTCTCTGTGTCCACTAGGAGGAGCGCTCCTCAGGTCCAGGAAGCCTCTGATAGCGTTGCGGTGGCAACCACAGCCCATGCTGAGGGGGATGAGCCACAAGCCTAAAAAAAGGTCTATTGAAAACAACTGGACCGACGTCACTCTCCTGAACAACAGGATGTCCAGTCTTTAACATACGTCATTCACAAATTGAATCAACGTGACGAAGCTCATGCTCGTGTTTGAACTGCTGCATTTTGTTACATTTCTCTGAATCAAAAAAGTTATCATCCTTTTAATCCTCAACAGCTTTTTTCATGTCTTTTTTAAACTTTTGCTTGAATATAGATACAATATTTCTAGTGCTTTTGGTTGTTTTACATTTTATAGTTAGTATGCCATTCAAACCATGTTAATGAGCCCTGAATTGGATATACAGGCTGCGTACAATATTACAGGAAATACTTGAAATTATTGTATGAGATCAAATCAAATCAAGGGTTGAATCTGCATCATAAAAAATTATTAGTGTGATTTTTTTTATATAATAGGACCTTATAAAACATATTCTGTTTACAAAACAATTAATCTAGATTAAAATTTAATATTTTACTGTAAAATATTTTAAGTATTACAGTTACAATAGAAAATTGGATCCTTATATTAAAGGTAATATTGTATCGATACACAGACACCAAGTATTGATATTCTATTATGGATATAATTCATATTGCAAATACAAATTAAACTTTCTGGTCCAAAATGAAGTTGGAATGTTTTTTATTTAATTTCAATTGAACAGTAATTTAGTTTCAAATGCCACAGTTGCAGAAGTATAAGTAAGTCTGCCTGCTTCATAATCCTATTTCTGGATTTTAAGAATGGAATTTAAATAGATAATAGAGATGTTGACAAAGATTACCTTTGGAGAAATAAAAATAATGTTGTTGAAAAAGGGTATTACATCTTAATATATAAATTGCAACATGTTTAAAATCACATTAATCCTGTACTGTGGATAAAAGTAGCTCCTGAAGAGACGCATGAATTGGCTTTCAGATGTGTCTTTAGTTGATGTTTTGTAATACAAATTGTCAAGCAGTTGTGGATGAAGTAACCCGTTTGTAATAATGTTCCTCATCCTGATTTAATAATATATTGTGCTTCATCTAGGTGGCAGCAGACTTACACTGTAGCTCCAGCACTTTTAGATTAGAGTCCCTGAGATCTCCATGAAGATTTGTCACATCAGTGGCTTTGTGTCTTTAGTACTGTGAGGGCTGACGTGATGTTGTTGTTGTCTCCAGGAGTCACTCAAAAAGACTGCAGAGAATCTCAACTTTAGAAAAATAGCAAGTAACATTTGATATGCTTAAAAATAATGAATGAATTCTTGATTTGAATAGTGAAATATTTATCTTCAAAATTGCAATAGGTTATGGTTATGGTTAGCTAAAAGTGCTGACTGAACATTTTAAACAGTTAACTAAAAGTAATGGACAAACAGTAATAGAAAAGTAACAGATATATAATTGAAATAGTTACCTAAGTAGCCATAGAATGAATGTGATAACTGACCAAACCAACCGAATTATTACTAGAAAAGGCAATAGGGTCAGTTACTAAATTGCACACTTGAATGATTATATTGAAAGCATGTATTTTGGGAGCTCACTGGCATTGAAATATTTCATCCACTGTGTTTTCTTCTGGTTTGAATCGATCAGCCAACAAGCCGTTCAGCTGAACATTAGACGGATGTTACAGACAGTATAAAGTCTCTCTGAGCCAGAGAACTCAATGACCCGACAATAAGGTTAAAGTTTGGACTTCAGCATCAGATTTCTGTAGGAAGAGGTTAACTTCTTTTATGTTTCAAACTAACTTATTTAGTCTCCAATTATCCAACAGATTTTCATTTTGAGTTAAACAGTTAGGAAGGCAGTGGTGATGACTTGGACGTCGAGTCACTGGTTTGATCAACAGTTTAATTAACAGCTGAATGTGAGTTATGTACTTCGAACTTCAGAGTCATGCCAACATAAAAACTGCAAATATTTAACGGCTCCTTCTTTGGCACAACCAAATCCATAAATTGGCTACCTCTCTGCCAAAGCTAAGCCAGTATCCACAAATTTATAAACATTTGGCAAGTGCAAAGGCAGCACAGAGACCTTCAATATGTTTCATTTAAATGGGCTGCCTGACATCTTTATGGAAACTGTGTGAACCACCTTCACTTTAAATAATCTTGCACAGGTTACACTTTAACTAAGCTTAGCTTTTGCCAACCTCATCTACATGGATAATTCAAAGTCTGCTGTCAGATCGCTGCTGTTGTTTACAGCCCATACTTATTGTACCACAGACCAAGCAGAACTTCTTTTTTCTTTTGTAACATAAAGGCACACCATCATGAATGTCCCTGGGAATCGTTCAGCATAGCTCAAAAAAGAAAAGCACAAAAATACAGCAAACATTTATTCAACAGAATTGCAGATTCAAAGAGATTTGTGACATTAGAATTAACTATATAAATTATCATAGATTTCATAGAATTAGACCTCCAGCAGGGCACCAAGAACCCCACCAGGTTTCCATGTTTAGACCTTCAGGGCCCCCTAATGGCAGTCAGACTAATTACAAAAATACTAAACAGCTTTTTCTTAATCTTAAACACAGCTTTTTGGCGAGTAAAAGATGACAAAATTGGCAACACTAAGCAAAGTAATCACCTTTAAAATTACAAAGTGATTCAATATGGAAGCACCTGAGTAGAGAAAGCAGTCAGTAAGCAAGCTGACGCGGCACAGAGGTGAAGAGGGACCTTTATGTCCAGGATCAGGCCTGCAAACCGAAGCCGCGTGCAGAGCTGAGGACATCGTCTCTGGTCAGGTAGCATCCACAGAGCTGCCTCAGGCCGGTGAAAGACTCCCGCCCGTGCATGACACGCCAGTTGTCGATGAAAATCACCTAATGAAGAAAAAAAAAGAATTAAATCCTTAGATCGAACTAAATTACACTTGAGTTTGTATATTATTTATGAACGTTTCGTCATTCTAAATCTGTAAAATGGTTTAGGTAATTCTGAATGTACCCCCTATAAGAAGTATAGCTTTCTTACTTTTCCCGGATTCAGTTTCACCCACAGCTCGTTCTCTGGCCGCCTTAGTTCTGCTGTCAGCTCTCGATGTGCCACATACCATCGCTGAACGACGTCATGGGGCACCGTGTTTATCACTGATCGGTCATAGTTGTTGTATCTGTTGGAAAAAGTTAAACATTTCATCCAACTACAGGATATTCAAATCGTAAAACGTTGCCTTTTCAATTAGTGACGTACCTGATCAGGTACATTTCATTGTTCCAAGGATAGACGTTTAACACGGGGCCAATGCCTGTCATGTGGTTTTGGTGGTCGTCAGACTTTTCGATGTACTCGTGCCTGATGGGCACACGGGCAAGCAGCTCAAAGTTTTCAGGAGACTGCTGGCGTAGTTTTTCAGCAGCGTAGAACCCGTCCACAAGTAGAGTCTTCCCCCCTGTTCCTTCATGCTTGAGGCAGTGGAAAACCTGGATTCTGAAACAGCAAAAAAACAACAACAGTTGCTTCCCTGAGCCATAAGCACAATATAGAGAAAAAGTCAAAAGTCTCTCATTCAATTGTTTTTCTTTATTTTTATTATTTTCAAATGCTGTTTTGAAATCCCATATCAGTTCATCTGTGCTGCACCTACCCACATGGTTCCTGAAAGTAGGAGGTGTCAGTGTGACGGTCCAGGGCCAGCTGGCTGTAGGCAGAGTCTCCTCTGGAAAAATCTGAAGTGAAACTCCACATTCTGCCATATGTAGTCTCCCTTGTGGATAAGTAACAGAAAAATGGTAGACAGTAGACAGGGCTGGTGAATACTGCCAAAATAGTGATAGTGTAAAATAGCAACAAAACCCAAAAAGGAGCCTGAAATACCTGATGATACTGACTCTTTGAGTTACTGCCTCTGTGGCCTCAACTGTAGCCGGGACATCGTCTACGAAGGCAATCCCATACAGAAGATAGTTTTGAAGAAACTTCTTTACTTCATCGTCACAGCTCATAAATTTGTCCCATTTGGCCGAGGATACGTTTTTATTTTCATAGATTTCTGAGTTCCAGAGGACGCGCGGCTGCACGGAGCTCTGCCTCTTTCCTTCGTAGCTGTTCTCAGCCAGCCAGCTCAGGCTGTACTTCGACACATGACCTCCAGGCCCTGGGAGACATAAATAAATATATTAGCAGGTACAATTAAATAAAATTACATAAAATACTGTGGATGGCCTGATTTAGACTTAATCTTAATGAAATATGTATGAAAGGTTAAAGCATATTTGGACAGATTACAGTATGAGAGTGAACTTTCTGTTTAAACATTAATCTGAAATGATGAGGGCACTAAAGTGTCTCAAGCAAACTTATCTTAAATCCAAACTCTTATCTTACAGGGATTCGTTTTTTAATTGGGGTTGTATGAAGCACTTATCTCTAATCAGCGTATTACCTACAGTAGATGGCATTTAGCAGTCCCCCGATTTGAGGAAGCAGGCAGGAGTATCAGCATAGAAGTATTGGGCGGTTTTACCACGAGCCAAGAAGCTCTCTTTAAGCTGTTATTGATGCTCTCTTTGAAGCCACCATACTTCATTGACTGAATCAGTCATTTTAACTTGCAGAACATCTACATCTGCTGCGATCGGGTAGTTTTACTGTTTTATTGAGTGAGTATGGTGATTCTGAACGCACTCTTTAAAACACCAAACTTAAACAATAATACAGACAAACTAACCAATCCAAGCAGCAGTAGACCAGCAACTCCTGTGTTCTGCAAGGTTAAATTGCTGATTTGGTCAAAGGAGTCTGGTGGCTTCTGTTCCCTTTCAGAAGGAGAGGCCTGTGAAAATACTCTAAATATAGCATACACTTAAACTAATATTGACTTTTTTGATAATACACTGTCTATACATAAGTACCTCATACAACCCCACTGCAAAATATCATTCCTTTAAAGCACTATTGGACTTGTAAAGTGTGTGTCATGTGCATGAACATAAATGGAATAAGCTCTCTGTTCATCCGGCTATAAAGGATTACAGAACAGCTCATAAAAGCATGACATCTATATATGTACTGTTAGAATGCAGCAAATGAGCAGATCTGATTTATGTGCTGTGTGAGTATCCATGTGAGGAACAGGGTTCATAGACAGACTCTGCTGACCTTGAATATCCACCACTAACAGGGAGAGGCACCAGTGTCAGTACGCCCACAGTATCTGAATCATCAGCTGTCTTTGGGCTGATGGGTCCCTGTTTGTCGGTTTATGTAAGAGTCAATGCCACTCTTGTGCATTAAATAAAATACACTGTAACAGCCTAGCAGCCGACAGGGAGGCATCAGTCAGCCTTTAGGACAACCCTGAGTAGCATAAGCCAGACAGACACCCAGCGAGCAAGGAAGCATCTCCAGGCTGCCAGACTCTGACTGCACTGCTGTATTAGTCAAAGCTGATTGTGGTAGCATCTCCCTGTCCAAAACTGAGGGGCAAAGTCACAAAGAATGGATTAAAACCTCTGACAGCACCATCCAAACCTCCAGAAGGCATTTAAGAGAATCAAAATGGAATAAAATAAGCCTTTATGTATACATTTTGTGAATTTTCCCCTGAATGTTCCATCAATCAATGTTTGGACTTGGTTGTAGAATGTGTCTTGAGCAATCAGATCAGAAGTGGACAGATGACCCATTACACCTGTTGCACCTGTGTGTATCACGCGTCTCCAGGTGTGTCCGGCTGACCACTTGTGTTCAGATTTTGTTTCTAATTGCCCTGTGCACATTTATTACGTCAGATAACAAAAACTTGAGGCACTAGTTGCTATCTTGCAGATAAATACCCTCGTAAATGGCTCAGTTAAGATATAAGTCACCAAGGTTTCTTTTAGGACTGAATCGAGGTGCATCAGTGCTCCTCTCCTTTTTTACGACCGATGGCGCTTGGTCATCAAAATGACCACCATTGATGACATGCTTCCCTGTTACGTCCTTGTCAGGGACGCTTTAGGCGTATACAAAATGTATGTGGTCAAATGCATCCTGTACCACCTCGATCTGATCGGTTTGAGCAACCAGATCACGATGTGTCTCGGACCCTGTTTACTTGTATTTAGCGCTAACAACTTGTGATCCCATCTGTGAAGATGCAACTGTAGACTAATAAACAGGGTCCAATTAATTCCTGCTTTTGCCAGACATGACCTCAGTTGGGCTGACACATAGAGATTAAAGCCCTGTGGTCACAGGGCACGGGGAAATGTGAGCATGAGAGCTTGGTGTGCAAACAAGCCAGCAGACCATTGAATTACAAAAAAATATGTTGCAATTTCACTGGTCGCTGATAGTTTTGATTTTTTCGTCGACACAACTAGCACAGAGGGGAAAGTCCACTTTACCTTTGCGTGTGAAGAGAACTTCAGCTTTCCTTGATAATGCACCAGTCTATCTCACACATGTAATGGTGTTTGAAGTGTGTGCTCAGTTGTTAATCCATTCAACCCTTGTGTAATTACTTTATTACAATCATAACAATAATCAACATTACCTACCAAATACCTCAATTTTTATATTGTAGGATTGACTATTGATACTTTCTGACAATATTTATACAATGGTATGCTCAGAATATTGCATCACTTTACTTTAATGCAGACTTTAAACCAGAAAAAGACACATTTTGCCATATTACATATAAAAAAAATTAAACAATTTCCAGTCTCATATCATGTATCTATATTGATATATAATCGATACATTGCCCAGCACTTAATGCATGCATTTTTTATGATCTATTCTGGGGTGCAGATAGTGGAGTATGACTTTGGGCATGCTTTGCTGAACCAGCCTTTTATTTCCGGGTGTTCATGTACTGTAAACTAACTTACAGGTGAGGTTGAGATGACCATCTTGCAGACTTGTACTTTCAGGCCGGATATTCAGGTCTATACTCCCAGTGTCCACGTTTCTCTGGTTGGTCTCGGAGTTAAATGACGCAGCAGAGCGGCAGTGATCCCGCAGCCACACGTAGTTAAAATGCATCACCGCTCCTCCATAGTTCAGCACTGGTGATTTCATAGTCACGAGGTTAATAGTGAGTTTTTGCCTCGCAGGAACATTGACACTGACTTAAAGCACTTTAACTCACCGAGGCAGTTTTCAAGATGCTTAACAGTTGCAGAACATGCGCGGATCTGCATCCTGTGTCGCCATGGTAGCAGCTGAGCTTGTTTCAGCGTGGGTCGCAAAATCGTATTCAACGTGCCTAACATTGTAAACAACAACACAGAACAAACCCTAAAAGTTAAATGCTATTCCCCTCTATCCCGAGGAGCCACCGTGCAGAACTGACACACTTTCTTTAGCGCTTCCCTTTTTCAAGTCTGAGGTTAATTATTAAAAACATTATGGTATCTCTTTAGGTAAATTGGGTTGTGTTATATCGTAACACTACACCGGAATTAACTTCCTCTACAGACTGTGGTGGAGCTATTTGACACATGCGTAGTTCTCTTGACCCCAGTACCCGGATGGCAAGTGCAAACGGTCAGTTTCAGAGAAGTGCTGACTTATTTTGAGGCTGGACTGTAGGTGTTTCTGTTGATCACATAATGCAGTGTAGCATCAGCTGAAATAGAAGTAGAAAGAAAAAAAAACGACGCCTGTTGGCACTGTAAATAAAGAGCGCACTTAAGCCCCGCCCACGCCAGAAGGAAAAACAAATCTTCACTCTCTATTGACTTTGTATGGAAATAAGGAGCCTCCTTGTCAATTTCGTCTGTTGGCAAACAACAGAAAACCATTCTTTGCTTGATCAGCAACAAAGAATAATGCATGAAAGAAACTACAAACAAACTTGTGTCCATCTCCTCCCTAAAGACTAAAAGCCTCACAGGCTTAATTTACATGAGCTGTGTTCAAAGCTGTAGTGCTTTGTGGGAACTTTTCATTTGACCTTTTTTTTCATGGACAGGACAAGACACTTGTTTGATTTAAATAAAGTCTTCCAGGCTCTTGCCCTACAATGTTGAGGAGTCCAAATATTAAACTATTGTAAAAATACCTTAAAAAAGAAAAAGCCTGGTTGATGTAATAATGACTTGTGCATGATTCATTTTCTTGCATGTGTTTTTTACGTACCATCTTAATATTTATTTAGTAATTTAATATCCCTTGAAATGTCTGTTAGAGCCCTCAAGCATGTGACGATTTGACAGCCTCAAGCCTTCCCCGACTTACCGTGGACACGCCTCAAAGTCTGTCAGTCTGTGAGTGTGGAGATTGGAATCAGGCCTGTTTGAGATTAGATGAGTAGTGTCTGATAGCTGATGACAGATGTGCAGGGAGGCAAACATTTTGACTTATCATAGCAGCAAAAGCACAGCTGCTGCTGATAACACTATTTGCTCTATTCAACTGTCCCAGTAATCTGTGTTATTGAGCTGGTGGGCGAGCGTTTACCAACAGGACCCTGAAACCGAAGCAGCTAAATAGAATTCAGCCATCATTTAATTTATTAGTCACAGCTGTGCTGCTCACGACAATAAATAGGAGTGTATGTATGTTTTATGATGTCAACCATAGTGGTCTTTGTTCCGGTGTGGTACCCCACTTTATTTTGAAAATACTGCAGCAGTAGGTCAGAGGTGTAACTCAGGTGAAACTGTGACAGAAGTATTGCGCGCTACTCACCTGACAGCATAAAGGCTTTTTAATATGGGAACCTGGTGGCTATTTGAATGAAAGGCAGAGGTGAAGCTAAAGGCTCGCTAACCCTATTCACAAGGGGTCAGGCATCAGCAGGCTGAGCCATGTTAGTGGTGGAAGGCTGATACAAACCTTCATGCTGGCTCCCTCTGGAGTCCTTTCAGAAAATTGCCTGTTTATCAGGATGCTAACAACACCAGGCTGAATACCTCTTTCCCTTTCTCCCAATTGTGGTGTACATCACAATGAAGAGCAGTAGGGCTTACAGCTGTCTGTTCAGAATATCCATGGCCCTACTACACAGTGCTACACCCAAAATAAATCAAGAAATGTAATACAACAACATACAAAATAACTAAGCCACGATAGAGTATCCAAACAGTAGTAAGTAATCTGTATAGAATAGAGGTTGTACAGATATAGGAGTGATTTGTAAATACAGGCCAAAGTAAAGGCGGCTCTTGCATTTGCAAGACATAAATCACATGTGTTTAATCTCCTCTTGTCATGCATGATTAGACACTCTCTGTATTGGATATCTTATCTTATTAAAAATAACCTTTCAGAAGCCTAAAATGTAGGTTGTTGCTGTACATTTTTAATCTGAGGTAAATGGTAAAGGGGACTAGAACCTTCAGGGAAAACAACCAGATGTTCATATTGTAATTGTCTATTTAGGCCTTATTCTAACACTCAGGTCCTGTTGACAGTATATAGCTTATGCACCCATTTTCATTTACCACCTTTATACATTAGCAAACTATACATACATGGGGATATACTATATGTTATGATTAACAGAGCTAATGTTACAGGGACTTAATGTCTGCCTGTGTATCAATAAATCACGTGATCGGAGTACTCTTCCGCTGATGATTGTTAATTAGCACCTTGACAATCATTCAGCAGCCCGGTGCGTTGTTTTTGAACCGGCCCCTCCACAAGTCAGCTGCTGGGATCACTCAGCACCGCTCCGTTATTTGGCTTCCTTGTTGCCTGATTGTGCAGCCCTGCTGAGAATGCTGCGGTAAAGCTGCATTCAAGGGCTGTCGGAAATTAGAAAGTTTCAATTGGGCGTCCACGAAAATTAGCTACATATATATATATATATATATATAGCCGGTCTGGCCTGACACTCTTGGTATATATATAAATATTATCTCTAGTGCTAACCACATACCTTGTTTCGGGCAGTTACATGTAGGAGCTATTTTCTTTGTAGCAGAGTACAACAACTCAAAATTAGACTTATCTGGATTTATAGATTTAATTTGTTTAAATTTAAAATATTTTTGTTTTCAGGGTGAACTGTCCTTTTAAAGAGAGAGAAAAGGCAGGTCGTTTTCCAGAATGTGAAGTTATAGGGTCCTGCAAAAATTATAATCTATAGGCTAATCATTGCATGTTTCCATTATTCGTTGTTGGCTCTTAAATTTCATGCAAATAAGATTAATGAAAGGTTTAAATAGTTAGTGCAGCTTTTGAAAACACACAGACACACAGGCACACACAAAAAATAAAATAACTAGAAATATATATATAATAAAAGAAGACTCAAACAGAGCAAGGCAACCAAACAGTAATGTATTAAATGATCTTCAAATATTCCTAATATTAAAGGTTTATGTCTTAATTGCTGTATGAATGAACAGAAATAAACAGGCATGTAAGACAAATAAGTGAATGAATCTGCATTTAAGAACATTTACTTAGCTATAACGTAATTTTAAGTTTAATAGCTAGCCTATAAATATATGCCTAATAATGAGAAACAGACGCTGAAAAAGTAAAAGAAAAGAAACTCCCATTACATCTCTTATTGTGTTTTAATTTGAGTTCAACGGATGGCAATATAAACACCTCGAGTAGTGGGATTTTGGAGTTTACAGGAGGCACCTGAAGGCAGCATAAGCCTGCCCCTCTGAGCAGCAGTCAGTTGCATGTTTACTTGCTTTGTCAGCGGTGTCCCCGCAGCAGATATCTCATGTACCTCACCTGCTGCTGATCAAAACCTTGGACTTTTATCTCAGAGAGTGACTTATCAACCGTCAGGGCTCCTTATCAGCAGTTTCCTCTCTTTGTGGCCTGCCTCTTGCGGACCTTGAGCGGGGGCACATCGGGTTCACATTTTTTTTAAGCTAACGGAAAGATGACGTTAAAATCCAATAAAAACGAACCTGCTGTCATACTGGAGTCGGTGAACAGTGTCCGGACAGCCCTCTCCGATCTCTACCTGGAGCAGCTCCTCCAAAACAAACCAAAGTCTGACAAGGTATGGTGTCGTTTTTACCTTTTTTTCCCTCTTTTGTATTTGCTCCCCAGATTTCGCTGCCTACATGTTTGCTTCCGGGAAGTAGAGTTAGGGCACATGACCGTTGTTTGTTCCTCGACAAGATCTCTAAAAATAGACCCAGTCGTGTTTTCATAATTCAACTTGCAGCAAGTGAAAGCGTTGATGTCTTAAACAAAGAACTACACATGTAAACCTGTCTTCATTAATCAGCTGGTCTGTGTTAGTCACCTCTGCATCGCTGCTCAGTAATGCCCAGTCAGCCTTAGTTAAATCCCAGCAGACATTACATTGACAATTTCACTTCTGCATTCCCACCAAAACTGCGTTTAAAAAATTGGGGAAACGAGGCTCTAGCACGTGCCATATGTCTAGCTGAGATCACAAGACAAAAAGCCTGTAAGTCAGTGGTATAAACCATATAATTTAGTATTTTATTCCTCCCATAGTAATCTGTTTAATTGTGCATTTAAGTAACAAAAATAGACCTATTTTCTGTAAAAGTGTTGTCCAATTTTAAGATAGATAGGTGGAAAATAAAGTTCAAGTTAGTCACAGTTTTGTTCTGTGTAACTTTGCCAAGATCTACAGTGGTGGGAGTAAACAGTCAGCTGAGGACAGACAGGTTGTTTACTTCATCACATTGCAGCAGGTTGGAATTTTAAGCATTTTTAAACTTAAATCCAGATTATGTTGCAAAACCACTGACATTCCCTTTAAGCAGGGAAAACACCTGATATGTGCGAGCACAATGACGCAAAAACAGCTGCAACTTTTGTTTTTAATGATTAGGAAACTTGGTTCCTTGGCGATCTCTAGGCCTTGAGCTTGGCAGCCAGTAATACAGAGGGGAACTCTTTGTCCTAAACTGCTTCTCTGAATTTGAAAAGTCAGCACTGAGCTACTGAGGGAAATGGTAAAGGGAGGAAACTCCTTTCCTGACATCAGCACTTTGCAGCTCAATAGCCTTGAGTTACAGTCTTGTCAACGTGTTCTTCTGCTCATTGCTGATTTGTGAAATCAGTGTCTTAAAGTGAGAGGTCACATGGGCCATTATCTCACAGCCCAGACTGCAGTGTAATGTTGCTCACACTGTGCTACACGATATCTTATTTAACATGATATCTGGCTGATTTCTTGTATCTTTTGGATGTAGATAAGTGTCATGTTCTGTTTATGTTCCAGCTCATTCGTGTTGATGAGTTATGCCCCTCCAAAGGCTTCTCAAAATACTTCACATACTGTACACCAGCCCTACATAGACAACCATTCATGCATTGCAACTCTAGGACAACTACACATCTTGTTATTTTAGCCACACTGCTCACCATCATGTTGAAACCTCAAACAAGTTTAAGCAAGTCATGCTCCAGGCAGGTGAGTCTGTGCATTGGATAGAGGACTGGATGCCTTCCTTCTGTACTGTATAATATATCCCTTTCTGTATAATATATCCAAATTCTTGCAGTTCTACATAGATCACATATTGATTTCCTCCTGTGTTCCTCTGAGTGATCAATACTTCCTTGCCTTTTGGCAGCAGACCCACCCTAAATCCAACAGGGGGAAATGATTAATAATGAATGTTTCTTGGCTTGAAAGGAAAATCATCTCAAGAGAAAGAGCAGCTAAGAAAGAGACGGATTGGATTATAATGTAATTAATCATATTAAATCATAGTGCAATGTGGCTAAAAGAAGAACAATAGGTATAGATAGTGTGTTATCTCATCCAGAGATTAGCTTTCTGTTTGATCTACTTAAAGTAAAACCTTTAGATGAGCACAATAGGAGGCACTCTGCTCTCTCCTCAGTGTGTTTTGCCTTCCACTCTGCCGTCTGTTTATCCTGTTGCTTCTCCACACCCAAGACTGGCATTCACGTCTCTGAAGGGGCTTCCTGACCCCGGTTATAGTAAGATGTGTTGACTGATAGCACTGATTGGAGCACATTGTGAGAAACCAGATGAGTGCCTTTATTCATTTATGTCTTTACACTCTGATAGTGTGAGCGATCGAGCTGATGGAGCTCATTGTCAAAATCTTGAGGAGACCCGTTTAATTAAAAATGCCTTTTGGTGCCAATCCAAATCTAATCACCAGGGGTGTAAGAAAATACACTTGAGTTTTTGGATGTTGCCCAGCTGGATTCAAAATGTATTTTACAGACAAAGGGTAAAAAAAACTTTAAAACGTTATTTAAGTGTGCATTTTAATGGAAATAAGGAAAAAAATATTCAAAAATCATCATTCCCTCCAATAGTGTGAATGATATTGTAATGATTAAAATTTTATACTATATATTATATATATTTTTACATTATTTTATACATTTTTAGATATATACAGGATATATAATTTATTCTTTATGTATATTTTTGATTATTTTTATTTATTTATTTCTAAATTAATGTATTAATTATTTTTTTACATAAATGAGGGCTATAATTCTGGATGTTATAGGATTGCATAAAAATGTAAATTTATATTTACTCAGGTTTTATGTGTATGGTGTTGTGTATTCATATTATGACAATTTTTCTAAAATTTGACAAAAAATGTAGACATATGGCCTCGCTTAGTGATATATCGCAATGTATTGAATCATAACTCCTGATAATGATACGTATCATATCGCCAGATTCTGCCAATAAACAGCCCTATTGGACAGATTAATTCAGTTGCCTACTGAGTGAGAAATCTGTTATATTCTGTCAATAGCTTTAGTTGTTTTTCTGCTAAAGAAAAACAATAAAAGTCATTATACTAGGCATTTTATGGTAGTATTTATGCACTTTTATCAAGTTGATTTGCAATGCAGTTCCAAAAAACCCCCTTCCCCTAATCTTTGGAGCAGCTCTAAACTGAAAATAAAGCTTTGTTTTAGAAATAATATATATAGAAGAAAGTTGAACACCTTTCGAGTCGAGCGATAGATGCCAGTGTGTTGTTTTTGGACAGATTTGTATGTGGTGATTGTATCTGCAGCGAGACTGCTGTTCAGATTACTTTCCTCAGAGGATGTAATTTAATCGGTCCACCATGGGAACGAATCCGAGTACTCCCTCCTGGAACTGTACAATCCCCACATATTACAGCACGAGGCTGGTAAATAACTATCATGTTGCACAGAAAAACACCTGCTTTGCTTGCTTGTTTTCAGAGGAGCCACCAGTCAAAGACACATATGTTAAAGATAATAATGTCACCAAGAACACTAATAGTTAATAAAGAGGACATGACAGCAGTAGAAATGTGTGCCTGTGTTACACACCCCTCTGCAGGTACAGTATTTTATGGCTGAGGTTATAGGCGAGGAGGAGGAGGAGGAAGGCGATAATGATATTTATTGGTTTATTGTAGTGCTGATGCTGGAAGATAGATAATATGTTTTTTCACTGAAGCAGTGCTGATGTGTCATAACCATGCAGAAAATAAGTGCTGATGCAGGTAGTCAGGACTCTGATGTCAGTTTGGTGACCAAATTATTTTGTGCATTGAAGTTTTGTTCACAGAAAGTCAGTTTACTCCCCAGGAATCATTAGAGAGAATCTTATACATTAAATCTGATTTCTCAATGACAGCATTATCTATTTGTTTGAGGACTTTTTTCTCATGTAGCTTTAGAAATATGTGGCTGCCTTCTCAGGCAGCAATCTGGACTAGAGACACTATAGAATGAGTATAGGGATTTCCCTCTTTTTGGATGAATCTTTAGGTTCATTTAGGTATAAAATCACAGTATGACTCCACAAAGACCCCATTATGTCTACACTATACGTATAGAATTAGCTTCCTTACATTATTGACAGTCTTTGATGTGATCACTAGGGTATCCATGACCACCTGGACCAGGTCACTGGACGTGGCTAATGAGGTGTTATAACACTGGGTTAATTTTCAACCTTGAACATATGTTGAAAGTGCAAATGAAACATGGCTGTTGGCACACATGAGCAGAAAGCTTCCACTGCAGTTGTGGGAAATACCACTGTGATAATGGTCGGATGTGTCCAGATGAATTCTTGAGTCAAATGATTTGCGTGAAGAAAACTTGGTTGTTGTTGTTTTTTACATGTTGTGTCCTTTCTTTTTTCTTTACAGCAGGCTGCTATGCAAACCTATGAGAATAAGGGAGCTGAGGTTTACACCAATGGTAGCGCTGGACACATGAATGGCACAGAACTGACCAGGATGAAAGAAGTAGAATTTGAAAAGAATCCGTCAGAGCCGATGGTATGGTCCCTGCCTCCACACACACACACACACACACACACACACACAATGGTTATATTTTTAGATGTGTGTTTGCTAATTGCTCGTCATTGACTGTGGTCTCTGCCTGCAGGGGGTCACTCTGAAGCTGAACGACAAACAAAGGTGCACTGTGGCCAGAATATTGCATGGGGGCATGATACATAGACAAGGTAATTATTCACATATTGACTTGAGTTGATTGTTTGTGAGTGAGTGTGTTGACCTGCTGTGTAGAAAGAAAGTTCTCCACCCGACAGGTCAATAGTTTGTCTCAGCCACAGCCAATCTGTCCTAGTGTTAGCCTTAGAACCCGACCAATAAAGGATTCTTATAAAACTTCATTAAATAAGGTTTAACCTTGTTATACATTATGCAAGCAATGTAATACATTGGCAGCCAATTCTATAAATGATAACTGAGAAAATACAGAATGAATAACAATAAAATAAATTGCTAAATAAACATCATTGCTGTTCAGTTTCTGTCGATTTCTGACTATTAAAAAAAACCTAATAGCTAACACTATTTCTAGATTATGCCAAGCAACATTTTCTACATTATATATTATGTAAAAAAAAAAAAAAAAGTCACACCCATTTTCTCCATCTCTGTAACACCATCATTGCAGTCAGGGACAATAACTTGAGAATTATGATTTATGATTTTAGATCCACACTGACACTCATTGTTCTAATTGTCAATAATAAAATTAAATAAGAATAAAAAAAATCAGTTGATGCTACAATTATGGCAGTTTTGAAATATAATCTCTTTCATCACTAGCTTTTATTGTCTTAAGCTAATCTCTCAGGAGAATAAGTATTACATCAGTAGGTGCTATCACACGTTAAAAAAACAATAACTGCAATACAGAAACTGAGCTCAGACACAGACGAGTAACTGCACTTGTCTTGTTTTTTCCCTTTCTCCAGGGTCCTTACATGAAGGGGATGAAATAGCAGAAATCAATGGAAAAAGTGTGACAAACCATTCTGTAGATCAGCTCCAAAAGATCCTGGTGAGTAGATATCTTATAACTTACTGAAGACAATGCAAAGCTTTTATGTAATTATTGCTCTTATAAAATTAGATATATGAGTAAAACGGGCGTCATTTTCACACGCAGAAAGAAACCAATGGAGTCGTCACAATGAAGATCGTTCCCAACCTGCAGAGTCGATCCCGAGCCTGTGAGGTAATAACACGAGCGGCTGAATATGCACTTAGATCCGGTTGACTTTTCTTTAAATTTGCATGCTTAGCTTTCCATTCCCATCGTTACTTTTCGTGGTTAACTCTACAAAGATGGGTTTGGTTGCATTATTTTTTTCCCCACCACAACTTACTCCTTAAAAGGATTTTGTTCTTTATTAGGTGAATCTTCTGTTAGTCAGTGAACGACCCAGGTGACTATGCAATAAGTTTAAATCTAAAGAACTTCACTTCACATTAGTTTTGCTAGACTTGAATCACTTTGATGTTGTGTTTCAGTCTGCCATCAACTGGCCACAACACTGCTGGCTTTATTTAACAGTCTGTAGCATATAGGAATAGACAGTAGCACAAAGAAGAATGCGTTGCATTCAGTGGCTTTACTCTTGATATGATTTATTACTGCATTTAGTTCAGTCTTTGCTGTGGTCAGTGATGGCAGCCTACTTAAAAGCTTATAGTCCATTAATATGTAGGCATAGTTAAACTGCTTTTCATTCTTTAATGCTCAAAGAGCATCATTTTTGGTGACCCAGAGCTCTCCAGTACAGCCACTCTTAGCGCACAACAGGTGGGTTCATGTACCACTGGAGAAACTCGGGGAAACCATAAATGTTCATGAACTCTACTAACAATAGTAATATTTTACCCCGAGGAGAATTTACATGTGTTCCTGTTGTGATCTTAGACAGATTACGTTCTGTAAACAAATAAATCTCTCTCAAAATTAAGATTGCAAATCCCAGAAAGAGTTAAAAAACACTATACAGCTTCCCGAATGGATGTTATTTTCCAAGGATCTGTTCTGTAAGAAGCTGAAATTGAAGTTGATGTTAAGCTTCAGTATATTATTTTATGTTTTCTGCAGATCAGCTGCAGTAAGAGACTTGATAGTTGAATAATTTAGACTTTTAGCCTGGATCTGAGAGAAAATAGTTCCTTTTTACTCTATATGAATTGAGCTGTCCAAGATCATCAGGAACATGTAAATTCTTCCAATTAACATTTGTAGAATATAAATATATATGTTAGAAAGTCTTAATATTAATGTAGTTGTGATGCATGTGCAGGTAGACGTTACTGTCGGTCTTTTAAAGTCCTTAACAAGGATAGTTTAACCCCAAATCAAAAATACATATTTCTGGTTTTACCTGTAGTGCTGCTGATTGATGTAAATTATTTTGGTGTGAGTTGCTAAGTGTTCAAGATATTGGTTTGCACAGAAGCGTCTGCCTTCTCTCAAATATAATGGAACTAAATTTCACTTTCTCTGTTGTGCTCAAAATGCAAAAAAAAAACACATTTGAAAAGCTTAACAGCAGTTAATTAATTCACAGACATTTCTATGAGCAGTTTTTTATGTAGGAACTATTTTCTTCCCTCTGACCTACACCTACTCGTGCTTGTGACAAAATGGGATGCTTATGTGATCCTCCTTGCAAGGTTAATTAGTGATGCTCCACAAGTTAGCCTCTCCTCCCAGAGTTCATGGAAGACGGTTGTTGCGCTTAGTTCAGCAGAAAGAAAATCATTTCTACATTAAAACTGCTCAAAGCTGTCTGTGAATTATTTTGAGTAACCGGGTCATGATGTCTGCTGTTGAGGTTTTTCAAATGTATGTTTTTCGCACATTGAGCAGCACCTGTGAAGGGCCATCTAGTTGCATTATATTCAAGAGAAGGCAGACATTTTTCTTGCACCAAAACAGCCTGATAAACAGCACTACAGGTAAAATGAAAAATCAGCATTTTTGATGTTGGGGAAGCAGTCCCTTAATGCTCTCATTACAACAATATGGGTGGATTGTGTTCACTGTCAGCCAAGAAATCCAAACTGGAGACGCTCAGTAAAAACATGGAAGGTTTTTTGTTTGTTTCAAAGTCAAACGCTTAGCCTAAAGATGGATTTAATGAACACACGGCTGACGTGGAGGATGGGAGTCTGGATACATTGGTAAAGCCTGCAGGTTATCATCAGTGTCCAGTAATGCCAAATACATACTCCTAATCTACAGATGTACATGAGGGCTCAGTTTGAGTACGACCCCACCAAGGATGACCTCATCCCATGCAAAGAGGCAGGTTTGAAGTTTCAGACCGGTGACATCATTCAGATTATCAACAAGCAGGATCCCAACTGGTGGCAGGGCAGAGTGGAGAGCAGTGCTGCTGACTTCGCTGGACTGATACCCTCCCCGGAGCTGCAGGAATGGTAAACAGTCCTGTCACACGATCTGACAAAACATCCCGCAGTTTGATGTCAAACTTACAAGGACATGCCAGTCACTGACATATTATTATATGCCACATCAGCACAAAAATGTTCCAATCTTAACCAGAATCTCTTTTCCACTGCAGGAGGGTGGCAAGTAAAAGCAAGGCCAGGGAGGGCAGTCAGTCCTGCAGCCCGTTTGGAAAGAAAAAGAAGTGCAAAGACAAGTACCTGGCTAAACACAGCTCCAGTGAGTGTGTCACGAGAATCATGTTTCCTGGGTGTTTTTTCTCACTTATGCTGTAGTGTTGCTTTGTCTCAAACTAAATCCCTTGTTCCCCGTTTCAGTTTTTGACCAGCTGGATGTGATTTCTTATGAGGAGGTTGTGCGGCTCCCTGCATTTAAAAGGAAAACACTGGTGCTTATTGGTAAGCATCACATAAAATGTGTAATAAGGTGTCCTTGAACTGCTGCAGCTTTCTTCTCCCAATACAAAACATTCTGCTCTTTTTAGGTGCCCCTGGTGTAGGAAGGAGCCATATAAAAAATGCACTATTGACCAAATACCCTGAGAAGTTTTCCTACCCTGCACCACGTAAGCAGACCCCAAAAACTTTTCTTTATCATTGTCCGGTTTGCAGAACTTTCCTTTATCTAAGTCTTTAACCTTCTACACAGACACCACCAGACCCCAACGCAAGGAAGAGGAGAACGGACAGGAGTATTTTTTCATCTCCAATGAAGCCATGACCAAGTGCATCTCTGGAAATGAGCTCCTGGAGTACGGCAGCTTCCAGGGAAACATGTTTGGTACCAAAATTGAAACCATCCAGAAGATCCACGAGCAAGGGAAAATCGCTTTGCTGGATATAGAACCACAGGTTAGCATCCACAGGTGGTACTGGAGTCAAGACATGGAAGGAATGACTGAGATTTAGGGAAACTTGTACTTTAATGCGAGCCCTTTCAAGGTAGCTAGCTGTCTATTATCTCTTTCTGAAAGTGTCATATCCTGAATCAGATAGTCAAAATATGTTCTTTTAAGCACTGTTTAATCTCTTGAAACAAAACAAGAAAAAACTCAAAGGAGAGTCACTGTCCTGTCAGAACTCAGCTTAATCTATTATTTATATTATAGCTAAATGTAGACCTAGACGTTTGTATATTTTTATCACAAATGTACCAAAGTAAGAGTAAAAGTATTCTGCAGAACAGCTCTTAGAAGTAATAGAACATTATATTCCTGACACTGTTTCCATGCTGTTAATCAGTCTAACAAAACTTTTTTTAAAAACATTTTAATGCAGACTTTGAAAGTCTTGCGGACTGCCGACTTTGCACCTCTCGTGGTGTTCATCGCTCCAACCAACACAGCTGCCCAGGTAGATCTAAACCTTTATCTGCATACACACTTGAGCACTTTGATGCAACAGCCAGCCAACAGCTGCTAACCCTGTTTCTTGTCTCCCAGACGGAAAACCTGCAGATGATCCAGAAAGAGTCGGACGCCATCTTGACCACATACGGACACTTCTTTGACGTGGTGCTCGTCAACAACGACGTGGATGAAAGCGTGAAGGGCGTGGAGGAGGCCATGGAGCGCGCCACCTCCACCCCACAGTGGGTGCCTGTGTCATGGGTGTACTGACCGATGTCTGGTACCAGTATGAAACCTTTTCTGTTTGTTGAAAAGCAGTGCAATATCACTCCTTACACGAAACGAGTTAGTGGTGTCCCAGGTGTGTATGGGTTTACTTTTGGTTCATGTTAACTGTCACTGAGGTTTTTTTGCACAAATACATCCAAAAAATTAAGCAATATGTTGAAAGGTTTATTTTAGAATGTCGATAACCTCACTAGGGATGTTTTTCGTTTGGTTGTTTTGACATTTGTGCTTGAAGCTTTTGAGGCTACAGGATAGTTTTTGGTGCCGCACACCTTTTGTGATTGTTGGAAACGTGAGCAAATGCAAAATAGGACCACAACTGTGAATAAAATCCTCCCTTTTAAATAACAGGATTTTCTCATTTAAAGCATTATTTCTGGATCTGTAGTCTGTTTTTCTGTTCTCATTAGATTGTGCCATGAAGTTAAGATCCTGAAACTGTTCGTTCATACAGTGTGTGTGGTGTGTGTGTGTGTAACTCCATCCATAATATCTTCTACACCAAACTTTTCAGTCGGCCATTGACAACCTCACTTGTCTCATGTCATCAAAATTGTATACCTCATGGGGTACTGTAAAGGCACTTTTAAACGAAAAATAAATTTCCCAGCTATGTTGCAACTGCTTCTTTGACTGTTTTTCGTGTGGGAACTTGTTTTCCAGAGCCCTGAAGGAAAACTGTCAGTTTTGTGTCAGCGGGAAACGGCACAAATTCTTCCAACTAGGTCCACTTAGACAGGAAAACACACGGCAGTGTCAAAGTCAAGCAGCAGCACTGTAATATAAAGGTTGATGTTTTACTATTTATTCTGTTTTATTCTGTGGTTCTTCATGCCTGAGCAGAATATTCCAGAGTTAAAATCTCTCCTAACATTTTAGATCTGGACTATGGAGCCTTAGAACTGTGTGGGCAGGAGGGGTTCATGTCCACCTCTGTTTATCAAAAGACGTCATAGCTCAAAGCTATGATCAATTATAGATCAAGAGTTGGGGTGTCTGAGCTGTACAATAGAAGCAGTATTTTCCACACATTATAATTCTTCCCTCATCCATCGTGTGGGAGAAATAGCTACAGGTTATACATGACAATTTGCTCACAGCTTCTATCCACAGCAGCGTTGCACTGTTTCTTGGTTTCTTTGTCAGGAATTGAAAATATATATCGTGACAGTATTTTGTGGGCTATTTTCTTCCGTTTACTTTCAGGTTTACGGGGGGAAAAAACTGTTGAAATCATTGAATTTGTGTGAATTTGAAGTTTCAATTAAGCATTTTGAATAGAATATATGGAAATAAGCGACAATTCAGCAAATGAAATGGAAGTAACAATAACATAATACATGCATTGTGTGTTGAAATCTTGGTCTTAGTGCACATACATCTGCATGTGTGTGTAATTCTTCCAAAATCCTCAAATTTCATTATTATAGGCATTTGTTTTTTTGTCTATATATCCCACTGGGGATACTGG
>CAFUXE010000887.1:13632-24062 GCA_903364295.1 Serranus cabrilla | reverse complement strand
GCAGGTGCATCAATGTGTGTGTGTGTGTGTTAGAATAGCTCTGTGTTGGGAATATCCCCAGTTTATCCCAACAGATTAGGCCGCTTAAATCTCAGAGTGAGGGCACGTTGTTTCCTTGACCACTGAAGTACACAAGCAGACAGGTTACAGATCTGCCGGCCAGTTCTATTAGGAAAGACCCGTACTTAACAACCCCCCTCCTCCCCCTCCCATGTTTTCCTCCAAACAGAGCAAAAGTAAACTACAGAAGATTACCAAAGACCAGATTTCCATGCTTACGCTGCCAATTGCCATCAAAAACAAGCGGAGAGAAACAGGTTATCCAAACAATTCAAGTCTGTTTAAAATACTTATACCCTTACCCTATTTATCCACAGATTAACTATTACACACTATTTATATGGTGTGTCAGTTTGGCTTGTGAGAGTGCCATTCTAACATATGCAAGTTAAACCAAAACATAAGGGCCGCATGCTTCAAATCTCAAATACAGTCTGCCCCACCATGCCTACCAAGGTCTGAAGAGCCTCTTTAATCTGTACCAGGTTAATAGACACATGATCCTATAACTAATAATAGCACAACTCTTCTTTTTTTCTCCATAGTACTGCCGAGCTCCAAACTGAAAGACATATAAACTGACTATAGCTATTAAAAATAATCCTAGAAAATCGTTATAAAAAAAAAATCTGCATTGTTTGGTGTTGTAATATGGGGGTGTTTTGGGGGGTAGGGGGTCCTATATCCTCAGGTTTAAGGTATTAGCAATTTACCAAAATATATATGAGGACAAAACTATATAAGCAAAGTGTAAAATTGGGTTTTTGGCAATAGAAAATCATTATGGGGTTACAAATGTGGTCCTTTTAGCCATCCTGCAGGAGTTAACCACTGGAGTGAAATAACACTACTGATTGGGGTAGGACTTCTGTGTTATTCATAAATCCAACTGTTGTGAGCGCTCAACCAATTTGGTCACAATAGTGAAAAGGAAAGTGAGTGCTCTCTTTTTTGCGTTGCTTTACTGTCTGTATGAAAAGAAGTGCGTACATATTTTAACACCGTGGCACTTTTTCTGTTGTGATTCATTCATTTTGGTGGGATGGGAACATGTCTCGGTGAAGAATATTGTCTTATATCAACCTCAAGAATTGTTCAGGGATCTCAACTTAACGCTGCGTTCAGGTCATTTGGGGGGGATCCGAAATACAAGTTGCCAACACGGAAAACTGTTCTTCCAGGTTTGAATTATAACTTGTGAACTTGTTATTCAAACTTGGAAGGAAACAACCAGAACTTGACAGACTAACCTTCAGTAAAGAGTCATGTAATATGTACAGACTGGGAACTGTTCCCCAACGTTTACCGTCACCCCCAAATGGGACGAATGCAGCAATAGGAGGGAACCTTTTGAGTCTCTGAATGTTCACTGGATGGCTATAATTACACAATATTCTTGTTATTATATGTTTTAATTTCAAACCAAATATTGTGTTTTTTCTTTTGCATCAATTTTAGTAATAACTCCAGATGTCACTGAATTGTTTGTATGTAATCACTGATGGGAAAAGGTAAAGAAAATGGGATGTTAATGGGAAGAAAAGTATTTTTACCTTCAATTGTCCAGAATGCTTAGAATGATTCTACAGTTTACATCAGATTGCTGTTTGTATCTACAAGATATATTTTTTTGTTTGAATCTGTTTATTTTTGAGGAAAGATTTTGATTTCTCTTTGGGACTGGGGTTTCTGGGATGAAGGCCCATATTGCCCCTGGTCTTCTGGTCTTACAGGAGGGACAGGACTGGAGGATCATGGGCAATGTGCTCAGTTTAATCTTTTTTTTTCTCTTCCTTTGCTCTTATTTATTGATAGATTTATTGTGCTGTCATTTGGTATGGGATTAGAAACAAGGTTGACTCAACGTAAAGAAGAGGAGACTGAATGAAAAACTAAAGTACATAAAATAATTGTAGTGTAAATCTATCAATGTCTTATTATATTGATGAACATCATGAAATATATGTATATTGGAAAAACAGTATCTATGACAACTTGTACTTTTGTGTGTGCTTCACGTGCTTTGTGGGTGTGCAACAATGGGCAGATGCAATTTTGACCGCAATTCTGGGACCTTATCTGACCTGTATGAATAAGCATAAAATTATTATTAATACAAAGAAAAACCTGTGCTTTAATTTATCTCAATTACATGTTAGTGTGTCTCAAAAATACATGTAAACCTGGAGTTAAAATGGGCATATTGCTGCATTTGTCACTTCAGACAGTTTTGACCTCCACATCCTGCAACCATCTTACACACACACAGACTGACACATACATCATAAATCTACACATGCATGCACACAAACCATATGTGCACTTAGTCCCATCTATCAGCTGTCAAAACTATAATCCCCTCAAGGTCACAGAAACAATAATACTTAGTCATTGTCATTTAAATTTATAGCATTGACATTATCTTCATTCTAATGGTGTAGGTCAGCAACATGTGTATGTAGGATTTGTACATCAACAGTACACAGAGAAACATTAATAAACCTCTTATTGTGTCTCATGCAGTGCATTAGGGTTAAAAATACCCCAGAGACTGTTATTATTAAAACATTTCCATTCATGAAAGATAATGGAGCAGTGCCCTTGTTCATTTTTATTTTGGCCCTTGTTCTAATATTAGTAGTCCTGGTAGAATTGTGCAGTTTAAAAAAAAAAACCCTGATTGTTACAATGTTCTGGAAAGAGCCACCAGTTCGAGTCGCTTCCGGCGACTTTTATTTTGAAGTGGGACATCTTTCGCTTCCATAGATTTCATCCAAAGCCTGGTAAATATCACGCTTCCTGCTCCTATATCTTTTAACACATGATGAAACATACACTGAATAAACTACAGGGTATGTCTCAATAGCTTTGAAAGAAATGCTACGAAAAGGAAGGGTTCATTTTAGTGCATTATGAGCAGTTTTTCGTGCTTGGTGAAGGGCAGCTGACACAAAGCAGAGCTGGCATATTTCTCTCATTTTCTTTCTTCGGTTGCTTTGTCAGCGGAAAATAGCCCACTCTCTCCCTGCTCCCACGACTGACTGGCTTCAAATCAAATCACTTGTCGGTCCACAGCACACCGGACTACCGGCTATACTGAGCCTCACGTCAGGTCAGGCTACATGATAATTAGCTGCAGCCTACGGTAATAAGCCGAGTGTTAGCATCAGTATTGAATAAATAGTGTCTAGTCTGGTTATATCACACTGCCGTAAGTGGAAATATAGATCAGTTTGCGAGTGGAAAACAGGTTTGTCCATGGGAAATAATAACACTTGAGGCCTGCACAGGAAGCCAAACGAACCAGCCTCTCACACAGCCAGCGTGCAGTTTCAGCGTCTCACCACCAGGTGCCGCCATAACAGCATTGAGCTTTGACGTGGACCGTAGAATGAATGCAGGGAGATTTGTCAGCGAGTGATTCATGAAAAGGCGATTAACCACATGACGCTACGTTACATAACACCAGTGACAGTGCATATAAACATTATTGGTGTGTCGATCAAACTTTGTGTGTGAGAAAAAAACATTTCTCAATATAGAAATAATGCTATAGTAGCAGAAAGTGTTGCACAGTGTGGAAATCCTCACTTGTTTTAGATGGTATTATTTGTTATTAGATATGTTAGTATTATAATAAACTACAACACAGACAACTGCATATAGAGCTGGGATACTCAATTTGCTTTGCATGAAGGCCAGCTAAAAAACAAACACTTATAATATTTATCAGATAAAATGAATAAACATTAAAAGGCCCGTAACTCACTTTCTTTGGGATTCTTTGTTTTCAAATTATTTTTTAACATATTAACGAAATTAAAACCCTTTATGACAGATTAATCAGATATTTTACTGCATTTGATAGCTGCAGTTAAATGTTTGTTTTTGCATTACATTTCAAAGCTTCTATACAATAAACAGTACTGGAACACCTTTTATTATGCAATCACTCCAATGTTGGAATGAGTCATAAACATAAGCCATAAATATAATCTGTTTCCTTAGGAGATACGATGAGTGGCATAATTAAGGTCTCTTACTGTAAACTACACATTTATGTTATCCTAATTTGGCTTGCAGGCCATAAGTTGAGTATCACCTATCCAGAGTATAATAGAGGGGGAAGTCTCATCCAAAATGTTGCTTTTTATGTATTTGCAACAGTAATTCTGTTAGCATGACTATGTGAGTGAATTATTTATCTGTGGTTTCCAGTTTGGAGAACACACAGCATATTTGTGTCTATTGCTGTTTCCACTGTGAACGGAATTTATTTTCCAAGCTATGCTATTGTCATTACCATCCTTTCACTTACTGGCAAACGATGATGTGTCTCCTGAGCAGTTGCCATGCAAAGTGAGGGAAGGCTCACAGCTCTGTGTGTGATATTGTACGCTTCACTTTAGCCAAACACATGTATCCACAGTGTGACTTAGCTGCCTTATTATAAGAATTCACGTCAGTACAATATCCTGTTAATGCAGAACGAGGTGCTATGATGTTTTTAGCACATTGTCTGTCTGCCGAGGGCATAATATCACACTTTCTGCACAATGAAGTGTATCCAGGAAAAAGCTGTTATGTTTTAATGCTTTACTCTTTAAATCTGGAAGAAGTCACATGCTGTTTGAAACTGATGACATATGGTGATTGGAGTTTGGAGTCTTCTCTTTTGGCTCTTGCTCTCGTAGGATGTCTCGGATTATCACCAGGGATGTCATTTCCAGTCAAATCTTTATCTCTCACTCTCTGTGTTTCTATTTATTGCTGAGGTCACATGAAATTTGGCCAAGTGCACTGCATAATTATAAGGACTGATCTTTTTTTAAACTGTGGACAGTAAATTAGAGAGGAACCACAATTACAGAGAACAGATGGGTCTACGATTGTTATAAAATCATCAGTTTCGCTCTGTCACCTTTCCGAATGGACTCAGACAACAGTTTTCATTCTGTTTTCCACTTATTCGCCACAGTGTCACATTGAAAAGTGTTTTTATAAATCTGAGAAATTGCCTTGGCCATAATAGGTGAGTAATTTGCAGAGGGAGCGTGCAGAATTATAATACAGTCATCTGTTGGCTCAAGGAGGCATGAACATGACTAAACTCCAGGGTGCATTCAAAAACAACTTTTTACTTTGTTAAACTGTCTCTGTCAGCTCGTTTTAAGTTTGTTTTCCATTTTTCTGATCCTTTTTCCTCTGTCTCCCCCTTCAAAACAGCCATCTGCTCCCCCACTGCTCTTCCCTTTGACTCTCCAAAAAGGAATGCACGTCCACCATGACGGGTTCATCAGGAGTTATTGCAGAAACCTACACCCTAGGCTTGGATTCTTGCGAAGAGTAAAGGTCACTATTACTCCCACACATAATGGCAGTGGCTGCACAGTTGTGCACACTCAGACGCTGTCCGCCCCCCAGCAGACTCTGCACGTCACTGCATTCCTGTTTCTGCTGTCTCTTATCAGGACTTTGGGTTAACACAAACACAGCAGGACCTGGGAATGCTTATTTCTCCAGCTCAGTATGAGCAGCTTAATTCCAGCGTAAAGAGAAATGCTAAAGTCGTACACCACATGTACCTGGAGACACAATCTCTCTTTGTCTCCAGGAGCACAATTTAGTGCTTTTATGAGCTGTCTAACCTCCCTGCACCAGACTTTGATCAAGGTGTTGCAGCTCTGTAGTCTGTGAAAGTGGCTGATTTTACAACATTATTGAAACAGCATCCCCTCCACAGGCCTCAGTAATGTAGGCCAGAGGGTTTGCTCTTTAGTGAATCTTAACAGTGAAAGAATACTCCCCCCTTCAGAGTGTTATTCTTGCCTCGGAGGATTGCGGGGGCAAATAGACACTGTGGCTCAGATGTTTTGGAGCCGAAGGAGCCCCTGGGGCTTAGGGAAATACGGTGAGAGGAGAAAGATCTCCAGTTTTATGATGCTTCTATTGTCTAGATCCTATTAGATGTTTAAGGTTTATCATTGTATCAAGAAAAAAAAATCTAGTTAGCATTTTAACGCTCTCAATCATTGTGGAATGTAAGGATTTATGGCTTTGCTAGTACTCCTCCTACAGCCCAAAGAGCCCCAGGCTCTGCACCCACCTGTGCACCAATCATGATCAGCCAGGCACCTGGGCTGTGGATTCCACACCAGATTTCTTCTTAAACTTTAGCCTCAACCAAAAACATGTGCTGTAAAAAGATACACTCCTTTCTGAATGTCCACAGCGCCTCACCACAGCTCTGACACACTCCCCTCTCTCTCTTTCCTCGATGTCCTCTCTGTTAGACTGAAACCAGGGTTATTATGGAGAAACATCTGGTTTTAATTAGAGCCTTGGCCTTCCCCCCCCTCCCTCCCCGCTCACGTCATCCCCCCCTCATGACTCTCTGTTGCTGCTGTTGTCCCTCTCAGCATCTCTGGCCATCTCTTCATCGTTTCTCGAACTCTCTACCCGTCTGATTCCTCCCCACTCATTCATACTCCCCGCCCATCCCAAGTGAGCAACCTCCCCCGTCTTTCACCTCTTGCCTCCTGCCACCATCTCTCTTTTCTGTAGCAGTCTGCTTTGCTTTGTGTGCACGCTGCATCATGATGAATGTGGACTGCATCTGGGGTCTCTCCTTGATCCTGTCTCTGAGTTTAGGATGGACGAAGGCTCAGCAGTCCAACTTTACCAGGTGAGGAGAATGTTAATGTTTGAAAAATGTGTCATGGGCTGTCTCATTCTAATCCTCACTGATTTTGGGATTTTTTTAGGTGAGGCTACTATTCTAAGTTTTAACAAAGTCAGCTAATTGAGGTCGGAGGAGCCTGTAACTTTGCTCTGAATTCCTTCCTGTCTCTGTAAGCAAATTCTTTCCAGTCCACTGTTTGATTGGGCACAGAGTTGTCCTGTTGGTTTTTGGCTCATGATGTGAGGCATGCTGAGTCTGCAGTGGCTGGGCCGCCACAGATGTTAATGCTTTTGCTTCTGCCTGTGGGGTCGAATCAGAACAACTTGGCTCTAACTCCGGACATCTTGGCTCTAATCAGCCAGCTCCTCACTTTGCTGGGGTTCTGAGCTCGTAGTTTGTGGGAAACTGTTTTTCCGTTGCATCTAAGTATATGTTTACTTCTTCAGAATGGGGGATGGTTGACTAACTAACTTTCTTGCTTCTGTGGAATGTCATGAATAATTTAAACAAGATCATTTTTGTCAGTTGAGCCAAAACCAACACACCAATAAACGTAAAATGCCCCGAGAATATTCTTCTTGGTTCAGAAGTAAACAAATGTGTCTCATGAATATTTGCTGGCAACAGCCTGAAATAGGATAGTTTCCATTCTGTGAGAGAGTAGTTTTAACAGTCAGTGTTTGGAAAGTAACCTAATTTATTACTTAAAAACGAAAACATATGCGATTAGTAACGTCTGTCAGCTTTCAAATGTGGTTGTCAGTTCCAACTGAAAAATGTAGCTGTTTGTCCTTCATTTTTATTGCTCTAAAGCAGTAGTTCCCCAACATTTTACAACATGGCACACATCCAAACTGATACTTTTTACATGTCAGCCACATTTCAATGACAACAGGGGCGTTGATATGGACAGTGCAGCTGCACACAGTCCCTCAGAGAGAGGAGGCCCTCAATCAATGTGTTGAACCAGTGTTGTCAGCTCTGTTCCAATAAAAACACAAAACAAGACGCCAGACGGAATCATCACTAATTTGAATATTAGTGACAAAGACGAGTGAAAACTGAAATGGAAATTGAAGAATAACTCAGTTTAAAAACTTGAGATATTTGCTAAGTATTTCCAAGGCCCGAAACCACTGACCCCCACAACCCATACATTACATTGAAGTAGTAGTCACCTGACATATCTTGTGTATTGTTATTATAAACACTGTAAACTTGCACATTCTTGTTTGCACAGCTCCTTCCCTCGTTAAAAAAAAAACATATTTGCACACACTGTTTCTACTGTTCTTATTTTTTTTATATTATTTAAATACTGTGTGTATGCTGACTTTTTCTTTTCTTCATATTTTCTATTCATGCTGCTGTATTTGGACTTGAAGCACTTGTTTCCTATATATATTGATATTTATTACTTTGTTCTTTTGCACTAATACACCACAGCAGATTCCTTGAATGTGAAAACCTACTTGGCAATCAATTCTGATTCTGGTTGTCTTTGTCAGACACATTCTATAACAAAAACAAAGGGTTATTCTACATAAAGTAGAACAACTATAAATAAACCAGAAAATGAATGCTTAATTTAGATTACAGGTCACACTCCAGGTCAGTTGCCACCTAACATCCTTAAACTCTGCATAATGCTTTTCCATTACACTCAGTTTTTCCAGTAAGTTCCACAGTGGTCTCAGTGGACTTGCATTAATAATGCTGTTCTATTGTCTTGTAGAGCTACAGTGCCATTAGTATTGTCCATTGTCTCTTTGATCTCAGGCCGGTGTTCTACTGTGGAGGAGACCTGGTCTCAGACTCAGGCTTTGTTGGCAGTGAAGGCTTCCCAAGCTTCTACAAACCCAACAGTAAATGTACCTGGCGTATCACCGTGAGTCACTTCCCGGCCTGCCATGTCGAAATACTGACTCCTTCCTCACTCCGTGTCTCAGCGTCTGACTCATACGTAATCTGTCTTGTTCCCAGGTCCCAGAGGGAAACGTGGTCATGATCACTTTCCGCATATTTGACCTTGAGGCTGACTCACAATGCCGCTACGACTATCTGGATGTTTACAACGGCCATTCAAACTTAGTGCAAAAACTGGGTCGCTTTTGTGGAACTTTCCGGCCTGGCGCTCTGATTTCTACCACAAACACCATGATGCTGGAGATGGGGAGTGATGGAGAGACGCAGGGCAGAGGATTTGTGGCATATTTCAGTGGAGCCAAACCGCACGTAGATGGTATGTGGTTACAATAATTCTTTTTAAAACTTCATGCATGTGTCCAGCCTACATGGGTTTACCAACACCCCTCAAGTTACAGACACTCGTTCCAGACTGCAGCACATACACTTTAAAATTATACTACAAAAAGCCCCAAAATAAAGAAATGGAGCACACATGATTATTCAGAATAATTTCTAATTGACATTTTCAGAAATATTGATTACAAGTAGAGCACAAATGATTGGCGCTTAAATTTGTAAAAAAGAAAAAAAAAAACTTTTACTGATTGGACCAAATGGCTCCGAACTTCTAGGGAAAGATCTGAAATTCAACTTTAAAAAACACTTTTACAGCTTTTAAATGATCCAAAAATTATTAATAAATAAACCATTAAAATGCTAGCACACGGTTTACAAAAATAGATTGAACCGAGCTACCTAACACCTCAGCTGAGTTTTTCTTGCTGATAAATTAAGCAGCATTTTTGCTCTTTTAGGAGGCCCAAATCCCATGCTTTTCTCTGAGCTTCCCCTGAGTCCTAATGTATGCTTAATAATAACTCTTATCTGTGCAATTAAGATCTGTAACTTCCAGAGAAGTGTGATTGATGTAACATATGATCAACAGTTTGAACCTGAAAAGTCAAAAAGTTAGTGAACAAAACCAGTACTTTGCAGACTTATATAGTGTGGCTTATAGAGTACTTTAAAGTACTTATAGAGTAGGCTATTAGAGTGTAATTACTCTCATGGAGTGTGAACAACTTGTTTCAGACCCGCAGTTCTGTGGGGGGAAGATAACAAAAGCCCAGGGAGAGATCATGACGCCCAACTGGCCTGACAAGAAATACCCTCCAGCAACAAGCTGCTCCTGGCTTATCACTGTGGAACCTGATATGGTTGGCGGCACACTCACTCACAGCATGGAAATATTTCTACTCTCCCATTATGAGAAACAACTCTATAAGTGATCATTTAAAGTCATATTTCTGTTTCCGTCTGGGTCCCAGGTAATCCTGGTGAAGTTTGATAAGTTCGTCTTGGAGGCTGACACCTACTGTCGGTTTGACTACGTGACGTTCTATAATGGAGGAGAGAAAGATGATTCGCGGCTGATTGGAAGATACTGTGGCGACAAGGCCCCACAGTAAGTGACATTATTTTTTGAACATGTTTTGGCTTTAAGGTTATTTTAAATTGACTTCTACATCTTGTACCTGTCTCCTGTCCAGGCCTATTATGACCAGCAGCAACGTGCTACTGGTCCAATTCGTGTCTGACCTCAGTGTGACGTCTGATGGGTTCCTCGCCCACTACACCAGTGTCCCACGTGGTTCTCAGATACCAGAAACTGACTCAGGAGCTGGTACAAGGTCCATCCCCCGAATCCCTGCAGTCAAACCAGCTGCACCTGTACGTCCCGTTGCCACCGTACCACCACCACCTGCCCCCACCCAGAGAC
>CAFUXE010000887.1:0-13423 GCA_903364295.1 Serranus cabrilla | reverse complement strand
TTTATATGCATTCTATGTGTTTTTAGTGGCTCAAAATCCTCTGTGCGCCAAAGCCTGTAAAAGAGATGGAACCATCAAGCCCAGTTTCTGTGCCAGTGAATTTGGTAAGTTTCCCATTGTTTATATATGAGGCAAGTAACCAATCAGCATGGGCTGATGCACGATCAGATTTTCTGACTGAGTCGTTCTTTTTTCCAGTGATAACCGGGAAGGTGAGCTCTCTGGCCCCCGGGCCCCGAGGCACTCTTCTAGTCAGCGTCTCCCTCATTAAGGCCTACAAAGCAGGTCGACTAACAATCACGCAGGTCGGGGAGACCATGTCAGTGAAGCTGGTGTCACAATGCAAGAAGTGCCCGTTGCTCCGCAGAGGTATCTTGAATTCACTCACACATACATCACAGATTGCTACCATTTCAATTTACTCAAAAACAAAATACTGAGCAATTGTTTTTCCTCTCCAACAGGTGCCAACTACATAATCATGGGTCAAGTAAATGAAGAAGGACGTGGTACCCTGGCACCCGGTGCATTCACAGCTCCATACAAAGCCCAACATGACAAATTATTAATGAACATCAACAATCAACCCTGTTAACCATGCACGCCTGTGAAAGCTGGGCAATTCAGATGACATATCAGACACTCAAATCCAAATATTACAATGTGAAACACAGATCTATTAAAGCACATATTAAGTAAAACATAACTACAGATTTATCCACCATTTTAAAGGGACACTTCTATGCAAACACCTGCCAAACCTAATGTTTGTAATTTATGTATGAATAAAGGTTTTATATCTCTTTCAAATGGTTTGGCTGCAGACTTATTTTTTTTCCAGCTTTCTCGACACCTCTGTCTCTGGCTCCATCTGGTGGATATCAAGGGTAATAGCACCCAAGCTAAATTATTGCTAATTCTAACAGCTGATTTAATGTCCTGTGACATGAGTGGACCATTAGTCAAGTAGTATTCCATCAATGTGTCACGTCTTACATGGTGATTAATGAATGCTCGCTTGAGTTTTTTTTTTATCTAAATGAGAACAGTGAAGTGTTGTAAATCTCCTATTCCTTTTCGAAACACTATAATTTTACATTTTACTTCACAGATAAATGACAACAATACAACCCCACCCTCCCATCACAAGACCACAATGAGAGTAAGATAAATACATATCCAAATAAGTAAATTAATAAAATTAAGTAAAATTAAAAAAATAATAATCCAATTTCTATTCTGACAAGAATAGAAATTGGATCTCAGTCAACGATATTAATCCTGTTTCCAATGTTGCTCTTTTTTATAGATACTTATGCTACTTATTATAGATTACCTACATAATGAGATAATAATGAAATAATTTATAAAACAACAAAAAAATAAAACAACACCTACCAGCTGCGTTGCCTAAAAAGCTACATGCTACAACGCCACAAAGTGAACTAATTTAAAACAGTACATTATACTTATTTGGGGACAAACAAAGTGCAAGCGCATTTTATTTATGAATTAATTTACTTTTGCGAAAGTATTCCCGTAGACATAATCAAAAATAACATTTAATAATTATTCATTAATTTAGTTTGTGTCACGTGATGACCTGGCGGCAGGTTAAAGGTCATCGTGTGACGTAGCCCCCCGGTTTGCTAGCGGTGACGCAGGACGCTGCAGACAAACAGCGGAAACACTCAGATGGTAAGTTTTGTGTGATTGATTACCATGTTATATTTATAGTTTTTAGCGCCACATAAAGTCGTTATGTAACATTATTTCGGTCCTGACTGCTGGTTCTGCTGCTAAATATGTCGGACTCACAGCTCACCTGTGTTTAACTCTTTGCTGCCCAGCGGCCTGTGCAGGTTTGCTAGTACTGTTGTCTTCCTGGATTTAAGTGAAGTTGAGCTGTATAAAGAGTCATTAGCTGGAATAAAACTACGTGTTTGATACATCCATTGAAATAACTTTTACATTTGTGTTCAATCTTTTCAGTATTCAGTACTGAACTGTACCTCTGAGGCCCCCTGTATATATATTTCTGTATGCTAAGAAATAGGTCACGTGTCTATGATATGTGCTGTGTTCGATAAACCATCTTAACGTTTTGTATTTAATGTGTTTTGGTGTTTTCCACACTGTGGTCAAACTTTATTCTCATACATCAGTTGTTTTATATATATTTGATCAAAGAGAATGCACTCTACTTCATCTGTTTTACATTAATTGGGTTTTTAAGGTCAGGATATGATTTAAATCAGTAATTAATTTACTTTTAATTGCATTGCTTGTCTATGTGCTAGGCCAGGACCTCCAGTTATATCAAACCTACTAGTATTTTATAATTTTATCATATTTTAGCCTGTATTTGGATTAGCAAATGATTTAATAACAATGACTATAAATACTAACAACCAAGAAGTCATACTATTAAAGGAAGACATTTTGTTGGATGCCCCTTTTTTTTAAACTTAAACATCTGCCCCTTTAAAGTTCTCTGCATGCTCCGTTCTTATTATGATTACAATAAGTGCTAATTATTAATACCAGTCCAACTGTAAATAATGTTCATAAGTCAAGTTGTAATGTGTATCTACATGTACGTAGTATTACAAAATATGCATAATAATAGGCCAAACATGTATATCCTGAACAAATATTACAGTTCAGACTCCAGTACACATGGTATTAATGGCTGAATATATATTGTGATATTCATCACAAAATAAAATGCGACAGAATTATTTGAATTTTGTAAGTAGATTAAATATTTTTATGAAGTTATTTTTTTAATCAAAATTTACTCTCTGAGTCAATGTATAGAAATGACCAAATTGTGCAATTCCCAACGTCACCAGTAGAGGGAGATGAAGGTAAAACATACTTCAAAACTTTTTATTAGCTAATTAAGAAACACAAAAATAAGTTATCCTGCCTGATTAAAATAATGTATTCATATTTTTGGACAAATTATTATTTGACCAGAACATATTTTAAGTCACAGTACTTACTTGTCAGTTAATGTAAACACTAAGGCGGGATATCTCTGGTAATCTGTGCTGCCATTATATATCAGGTACTTAGATCTTTTAAGTAGAGCTCTAATGGTTAGTGTGAATTAAGAGGTGATAACCTATGAACCTGACGCACATGTTTGTATCTAACACCCTGAAGACTGACATTAGCTTCTGGAAATTGGATTTTGATTTAAAAAAAACGAAATGTTTTATGAAAAGCTTGAATTATGTTCAGTATACCTTAAACGTCTTTAAACTTCACCTCCATCTTTTTATTAACTTTGGTTCAGTTAAGTCCATTATATTTGCTTTGTTTTGGATGAAGGTGTCTGTAAATGAAACTCAAACATTGTATCATTTACACTTTATTGTAAAAAGGTATAAAAACATTCAGTACATAAAAATCGTATAGAAAGCAGATATTGACTTACGACACTTATTATAAATCATGAAGTATGGCTTTTTACAATGGCTTCAGAAATAGAAATACAATGGTAATTTGCTTTAAAAAAAGAAGAGCAGGGATACATATTACAACCATATACATTCCTCTTCTCTTCTTCTCTCCTACACCCACACACTCCCCTTCCCCTCCCTCTCTGAAGCCCCCTGCTGCCCACAGCAGCCTCCTGAATCAGCCTTCCTCTGGCGTGAGGCGGGCAGGTTCTTGTAGACGGCGCGGCTGTAGGGAATGAAACACATTCCCAGCTGGAGGTGTCGGGCCAGGCGACAGAAGGCGGCGAGTGCCAGGACCAGCAGAGGGGTGAGCAGCAGGAAGCCCACAACGAGCAGCGCCACACAGCCGGCGTCATCCAGAATGTCTGAGCAGTACAGAGATGTTCCATGGGGCTGCACCTGGAGGGCAGGAGGAGGAGGGATGGATGAGTAACACATCAAATCAAGGAGGAAACGCACGCAGAACTACCCCAAGTTCTTCAGCATGTTCCTGTTGGATTGGTAAGAAATTAAATACTTCAATTAAAAGTCCGTATGCACGACAGAATGGTGGGGTTTACCACTTGCCCACAATGCATTGCACAAAGGAACTATAGCAGCTAAGTCACAGCTGCAAAGAATTAAAATTAAGCTCCAGGAAGATCAAGTAAGACCTCAGAAAACAGTTTCAAATGTCTGGAAAAACATTTTCACTTCCTTGCTGCAGTTTGATTGGATATTGCAGTTTGATTGACAATCTACATCATTTCCTGTTAGTGCAACAGATTCCTTGTATATTAACTTTAGAAACCATATACGACATATTCTATTATGAATGTATGATGAAATTTAAACTCAGTCTAACCTACTACTTTTCACTCTGTTTTTACCGTGGAGTGGCACAGGAAGCCGAAGATGATCATGGCGAGTGCCGGGGTGAGGATGATGCCAAAAATGATGCTGGCCAGCGTCCCGTTGATCAGTGCTATGATGAAGTTCTGAGCAGTGACCAGCACAGAGCATGCCCAGCAGTCCAGAGAGCCTCTTAACTCCAGGGGGGTGTCGGCAGGTTCGCTGCCACCGAGGGAGTACGGCGGCGGCACCACGACCCCTGACCCCGCTCGGGAGGGGGAGCCCAGCTCAGAGTGGGCCTGCTCGGACACTGTCTTCTCCAGAGTCCCGTTCCGTGATAGACTCATCGTTCCTTGTGGTTAATGCTGCAGGAAAGGAAAACACTTTTAGGATAACAGAGACTTTCATTGAACCTTTCAGGACTAAAAGTCTGCACAAACTGACTTTGTGTTTCACAATATTGAAAAGATGTAGCCCTATTTATCAGAGTGTGCCAAGTATTTTAAGTGCCTGTACTTTGTTGAAAAAGAATATCCATGAGATAGTTTGTCTTCACTCCACTGAAATCATGGAAAAGCTAAAGAATGTTAATCCATGAAGTAATGGGTTCCTTAAATAATGTGGTGAAAGGGCTGGAAAGTCAACACAGATAACTTCACAGCTCTAAGTGCGAGGAAATGGGGCTCCACTGACCCCACCTCCAACCTCCAGGATAACCACGACCCAGAACAATGAGCCGGCAACAGCTGGAAAACTCTGAAAAATCCCACTAATCACGAGTCGGAGTGTCAGAACAATGTTATGACTTTGATTTTGAAAGAGGGCATACTGTGCTACGGATTGTTTTTGTAAGCTTTTATTTCCTTTTTCATTTCACTTTTTATTATGTAAACTTGGTGATTAGAAAATTATGGGCAAGCGCCACCTTTTCCCTCTATTCTCAAGTGTTAACAGCTACTGTTATTAAGCCAAGTACCATGATCTGTTTTATTTTAGGTAAATAACAGATCACTAAATTCATACAACACCTCCATCATCAGCTTACTTGTTTGTCATGCTTAAAAGGTTTTTAAATACAGTAAAAAATGAAAACAAATGTAACAGTTTCCTGCTGATTGTTTTTGGTTCTCCAGCAATTTTTTGGCATTTTTTCTTAAATTACTTTTATTTTTTTTAGTTTGTCTTCCATTCAATCATGGAGCAGCTCAATCACATGCCTTGTAATGACGTCATTAATGCAACTTTGATTGATTAACATTGGAAATCCAAACCAGATTCCTCACCAGAACAGACGGAGGAACCTCACATATCATTTTCATTCAAGTAAGTTGAACCCATTTATTAGGGTTTAGCAGGATTTGCATTTTTTCTGTTTCTTCAACATTGTTTTATTTAAAAAAAATGTTTTTTTGTACTCACTGTGCAGTGAACCTGATGAAGTGTCCTCCTGTGGCTCGGCGTGGCAGCAGATGATGGGACTCTGTGAGACCTGGAGCGCGGTGAGTGATCAGAGACAAAGAGAATTTCAAGAATTTCCCCCTGATGTATGTCTTCTCTAGAGAAAATCCACTTCTTGAAAGGGAATTCTGTTTTACTCCAAGGCTAAATCTAAGATTCTTTAGTGTTCTGGACTGTTTCCAAAAATATGATCAGATATTTGCTTGCTTTTTTTAAGCCCAAACGTCTCCCTCAGCCCTCCTGTAGAGCAGGTCAGAAAGGAGCTCTGTAGACTCCAAGCAAATTCTGCTTTCCCACTGGCTTCAGCGCTTCCTTCCCTGACATTCTGTTTCCTCACTCTGACTCCAGTTTGAGATATGATTGAGTGCGTAAGTGGTTATGAGTGTGCGCATGTGTGTGTGAGTGTGTATCCTGTGTTGCCTCTAATGTGAATTCACAGAGAGCAGGCTGGGCTGTGTTAAAGGCGGCTGTTAGTGTCTGGGCAGGGGAGCAGTGGAGGGTTTCTGTGTGATAACCCCTGGAACCGAGGGGGAGGGAGGAAGAGTGTTTATTTGGATAGATTAGAGGAGTCAGGGTATGCTGCCCAATCCACAACACTTTTCACCCTTACTGAGCACTTTCTCTACACCACTGTCAAAAACTGATAAGGCAGGTTTCAACATTTAAAACAAATGAGATAGTCTTATATTTATCTTTATGTACAATAAAAATAAAAACTGCCGGTAAACTTTTTTTTGTGTTATTTTAAGGCTGTTACATAAGAAGTAGGCCATGCTATACTCCATCATGCTACACTGTAGTAAAGTGGGTGTGAACAATAAGACAGAACAGCTCCAAAAGCTCTGAAAAAAGTAGGTAAAGGAGTTGCTTGAGATTAGTCTCAGAAGTGGGCATGACAAAGAACTGGCCCTTGACCTTTTGATGAAAAACAGAGCTTGGCTTTTAGAAAACATAAGGAAATGAGGATTGGGGGTGGGGGTGTGTGTGTGGGAGGGGGGGGTGCATTGACTAATTTGGTGGGGAAAAGAGGCTATCATGGGACTGATAAGATACCAGAGAGGCTCAGTTCAAAGGGTGACATTAGTATTTTGATATGAAATCTCATTTTTTCGTGCCGCTTTGTTTATTTATTTCTTCAGAGGCGTAGATATATACTCCCCAGAGAGAGAAAGGGCATTTTACACAGTTGGCACACGGAGAGACGATCAAAGACTCCATGGCATTAGTGCACTGGGTGAAAAAATGCAGGAGTAATGGGTGGTTTTGTCATTAACAATGCCACAGAGTGTGTTGTTTATATGCGTATGTCAGTGTCTGAGGGGGTTGGTAGAGGAAGAGCAGCCTTCCTGTCCTTGGAACCGGGATATCCGCTGCTGTGTCCACGTTTTATGGTGACATGTCCCTGCATCTGCGTTTTCTGGCAGTCATGTGTCCTCTAACCTTTGAGACGGAGTTAGAAACAAAGGGCAAAAATAGCCACCAGAAATCTCTGGTTAGAGCACAGCAAAGGTAATGAGACGGTCTGATTGTATGTGCTGCCCTTATTATTGATGCTACATGTGTTGATATTGTATAAGCTGGTCATGTCATCGAGGCCCAACTTTAACCTTAGAATAAAGGAAAACATGATAAAAACTCTGAGATTTCACTAGTTTTATATTGTTATTATTCACATTATTTTCTGTTACTTTTGGTAATTATACTTCTTTACTAAAGGGAGCAGCTGCAAGATATTTTTTTAGCTTTATTGCCAGTAGATAGAGTGAATGGGATGACATGTGGGAATAGGCACTGAGCCGGACTCGTACCCGGGCCACCCGCTTAAGAGGCCAGCGCCTCAGTGGGGTGCGCCAAAGCACCCCGCAGCTGCAGCTTTTGACAAGAATATATCAGGAAAATGTTGGAGGGAACATCAACTTAGTTAGTCTAAAACAAAGCGGTCCAGTAGAGCCACCAAGTGGCCAAAAGCTGCTCACTGTGAATGAAGGGCAGCTGCAACATGTCTTTTTTTTTTTTTACTATGAGGTCTTAAACACATTAGGAAGGTGAGAAATTCCACTAATTAACTCTTAACGAGGCACACCTGTTCATTTAAAACCATTCCAGGTGACCAATTCATGAATCTGACAGCTAGAAAGCCAGAAGTGTGTCATCAAAACAAGAGGCGGCTACTTTGAAGAATATAAAATATACAGATTTAGGTTCGTTTAACATTTCTTTATTATATCATTCAATACGTGTCTTGCGTTTTTTAAAAATCTTTTTATATCTTTTATAAATTGTTGAATGAGAAGGTGTGTCCAAACTTTTGACTGGTACTGGATGTAACAAAAAAGAACAAGAATTGTAACTAAAGCTGCCAGATTAATGAAGCAAAGATCTTTAAATATAATAGTAAAAGAAAATACTCAAGTAAAGTACCTGGAATTTTTACTTAAAATACAGTACTTGAGTAAATGTACTTAATTACATTCCACAATTTAATACATGAAAGGAGAGAGCTAAATCAATCAAAACCCCACAGCAACAGAAAATAGAAAGAGTCTTTGTTGAATAATTTATCAAAACATTTTATTTTCTTGAACAACAATACAATATGTCACAGAAAAATCACAGAGGGATTTAAGACAGGTCTGGCTCAGGTTTTCTTCTATGTGAGTTCTTTTTTTTTTAAAACAATAAGTGCAGCATAAATCAAACAAGTCAAGAGGAAAAAAAGAGCATCATTACATCCTTCAAAGAATACCGATAATGAGGACAAGACACAAAAAAAGAAACCTCGACGTCAGTAAAAGTCACATCCCTAAAAGTCTCTGCAAAAGTGTCAAGAATTACAACTACTGCTAATGCTCATCATAAAACCACTAATGCCTCACAAGATTATGAATTTCATACAATGGAAAAACATTTTAAAAGATCTTGTATTTATCTGTTAGATACAGTACAAAGACATCATTCCATTTCTGTTAACCAGCAAACTGTGTTGAAATGGTTCTAAGCACCAACCGGTTGATTTGAGTTGTATCACTGACTTACGTCCATATATCACTATATGTTGTTTAATGAGGGGGCATTGAGGCAAGGAGGGGTCTAGCACCATGAAAATTGAACCACCCCCCTGATTGCACTTCCCCTATCCACTCACTATGACCATACTACATTTTTAAAATACCTTGTAGCCCCTTATCAAGTGAAGTACCTTTTGATATGCAATAAATATATAACAAAACAACCATGTACAGTATAAATAATGTCACAATTTACAATTTTCTCTGTAATCCAAAAAACAGAAACTGACAACAAAAAGAGGTATAAAAGTGGGAAGAAATTCCCATTGCAGTAATTTTAAACTAGAGTGAAATATGATATTTTAGGGTGTATTATCATACAGCAACAACAAAAACAAATGACTGAGGTGGACAAATTTGACCATATACAAATTAGATTTTTGATTGAGAACAAAACTACATAAGTCTTCTAGTGAACCTGAAAACAGATACAGTATGTACAGTTAATGGTGTGCACAGACTCATGAGGGCAGGGCTGAAATCTGCAAGTTGTTATTTGTGGGGATTTTGTGAGATATTTTACAGTAGTAATGCTGAACCTACAGAAGCCTGAGAGGGGAAAAAAAGCCTGGTGATACATTCTCTATATTGTTTTCTCTCCTGTGTTTATGAATAAGGAACAAGTGAAAAAAAGGTTTGAAAACAGGTGAGAAGAAGGTTTTAGCTGGTGATTATTTTTCTTTGTTCTTGTAATATTAATTTAGGCCACAAGAGGCTGAAGTGCACTAATACCCCATGTTCTAAATTGGACTATTTATGGAAATATGTCACCATTTAGGTTTTTATTCCATTTAATGTTGAATTACTCTATTCAGGTACAGGTACATATTGCGTGTTGGGACGTTATGTAACATTATGGTCATGTCTTTCTTTTTAAATTGAACTGCAAGAAAACATTGATGCTATTTCCTATCTAGAACATAAGATAGAGGTGCACTTCAGCCTCTTGTGGCCAAAATTAGTATTACAACAACAAACACTTGCACAGAGAGATAAAAAAAAAAATCACCTGGAAAAGCCTTTTTTCCATCTCTTTCACAGATAAAAGAAACATTAAGGAATTATTATCCTGGAAAACTCTTTTTCCACTTGTTCTTAAGTCATAAACACAGGAAACAATTTAGATTTTTTTCTTACTCGCCTCTCAGGGTTTCTGTATGAACCTTTATTGAAATAAAAATTGAAAAAAAAGGAAATAATCCTAACCTACAGTGTCCAATGCAGTAAGTGATAATGAAACAACGCCAAGGGTTATGTTGCCTCAAAAACAGGACACCCTTAATGTAATTTAGTTCTGTGTTCAGGACTGTCTAAATAAAAATTAATCCAACGACTGGGCCTTTCTCATCATGTCTCCATTCATGTGCTCTTCAACATGTGAATACAGTATATTTAAGCCCCTGGCAGTGCATGGAGCCTCGGTAGGACGGATGTTTGGGGCAAAATGAAAACAACAAGGTGCCATTCAGTCTGCTCATCTATTTGGCCTCATTGGCTTTTGCATTGTAAGAATATGATTGTGTGTCTCTTTGGACATATTACTTTTTTCAGACTGCAATGGGCACTTTATTGACACCAAGATCAACTGTGACTCCCTCCCCCCTCTGTACCCCATCTATGCACACCACTGTGTATTCCATAAATTCATTCACAATTTACAATTATTTATTTTTTCTGTCATCTAGAAACAAGGACATCGCAACAAAAGAGGTATAAAACTGGGATTGATTTCCCATTCCAAAAATAAAGACGACACTATGTCTGTTTTGTGGGTGTATCGTAGAAACCACACCAAACGACTATTTAGCTGGACTCGTGAAAAACCAAAAATCTTATTTTCCATCTACATATTAGATTTCCAACTAAGAATGAAACCATATTAGTCCTCCAGTAAACCCGTATTTTAGAGAAACTGAGAAAAGATTTCCATTCTTTTTTCTTTTTTTTTAAATACGTACATAAATTTGTGTGTTTAATCCTCTAATTACCTCTCCTCTAAATACAGTTTGCAAGGCCAATGTGGTGTACTTCTAGGCTGGTAAAACATTTAAGTATCTAACTAGAATAAATTAGGTTGGAATAGCACCTCAGAGAGTATACAGACAGGAATTACAAATGTCAGTAAGTTTACCTGAATACCAAACAAAAACAGGAACCAATACGATGCCAAATGTGACAATCAGCTACTTCTCCTGTGAAGTGCTTCCCCTGCTGGTACAACAGAATCACAGCAAATTCATGGACATATAGAATAACTAGATTGGTGTAAAAAAGTTCTACTGAATTTGCATAAAAGTACCTGAATTTATACACAGAACCGGCTACTTGACGCTTTTGAATCACAGCAGTGTCCGTTGAACATATAACCTGACTTTCAGTGCTAGCAGTGCTCACATTTTTTTTGAGTACATATCTGAAATGCTTTTCATGAGTAGTACCAGTCTAGTCATTCTATTTCAAAACACACGTCCAATCAGCAGCTGGTATGGGGAAGACGGTGAGCTATAGTTGGATTGGCTGAGTATCCATACCTTATTGTGTGATGTAAACAATACTGAGTAAACGTGTTTGGCTGATTCAGAGAGTGTTTGCAGGAATAGATTGCCTTGAAGACAACAGTTGTGCTGCCATTAGAGTTTTGGTTTATGGCTGAAAGACACCAGGGAGCAGTCCTCACTTTGAAAAGGGTGATGGAGCCTGAGGGGGGAGACAGAGAGGGAGAGACAGAGCTCAGCTGGCTGGCTGAAAAACATGTGTGTGTGTGTGTGTGTGTGTGTGTGCGTGTGCGTGTGCGTACGTGTGTGTGTGCGCGTATTTTTGTCTGATTTGGAAGCCATCAGGAACCAAATTCTTAGAGAAATAGAAATATATATAATGAAATCTCTAGCACATACTATACCTCATTATTATTTGCATTTTAGGTATTCCACCACAGGGAACATTTACTTGGGAAGTTAGTTTATGATTGTCTGACAACACAGCTGTGAGGTTTTTCTTTAGTTCCCTGGAGATTTTATACTCTGCACTGTGTTTTCTTGCAGCACAATAGCAGCTGTTAGAGAGCACAATGTCTGAAAACAGCACTCATGTGTACACTAAAACAGTTTTTGGTTGCTCTATTATTCCTCCTGCTCATACTGGAATGCTTTTCTAATGAGATTCCTGTGGAAAAAATCTACGGTAATCATTTTGTGTGAACTATAAAAACTGTATTGTTTAATTTTTGGACATACTATAATATGCTGTTTTTTTTGTATTTTTGGACTAACTATACAATAACCATCATCAACATAATGTGCTATGGTGTTTCTTGGCATTTTTGGACAAAAAAATACTAGAATCGTTTTGTTGACTTTTTTCGGACATACTATACTATGGCGGGGTTTGAATGATAGAAAAACACCATATTATGGAATGTCCAAATAGAGTCCCACTATAGTATGTCATTTTTTGTCAAAAAGGTCAAATTTTAAAATGCCACAGAATGCTTAAAATAGACAAATTATAGTCTGTTGATACATATAAGTAAACAAAAAAGGCTCAAAATGGCAAAACAACAATATATTATGGGATGTCCAAAAATGAAAAAAAAAAAGTCATACTATACTATGTTGATTTCTGTCAAAAATTTAAAAATCTCAAAGGCCAACAATGCTTAAAATGGCTTAATTATAGTCTATTGATACATATTAGAGCAGTGGTTCTCAACTGGTCTGGCTTTGGGATCAACCATCACCCCGTAATGACAAGCCGCGACTCAAAATCAAGGAAAATCCTCAACTTCTAAAATGTATTTAATGAAAAGATGGTGCAGATTGAACCTGGGATAGTACAGAATATCAGTATGCCAACACAACAAAAGTTTAATGATAAACCAGCAGCCTGGTGATGCTAGAGATGGAAATATTCCCTTTTACACTAAATAGGCTGCATTTTAATTAAAAAAACAAAAGTGCATCTGAGATAACACAACATATCTTATTTTAACAGACTCAACAGCTTTCATGCACAAACATTCATTAAAAAAGTCCAACTAGTGAGAAGACTCCATGCCATGCTCAGTTAGCAGATGAAAACAAACTGTGAGAGTGATTAGACGGCACAAAAAAATCCCCTTCAAAATGAAACCACAGGATTTTTTTGCCCATGTAAAGGCCCACGCCCCACTGAAAACGGTTTCGCGACCCACTTTTTGGTCCCAGTCCACCAGTTGAGAATCACTGTATTAGAGTATTATAAGGCTTGAAATTACAGAAAAACAACGTATTCTGGCACATCCAAATCTTTTCAAAAAAATGTGTACTATAGGATGTCGATTTTGTCAAAAAATTGTAAGAATTCTAAATGCCTAAAAATGCTTATTATAACATGTCGAAAATTAACATGCAAAAGTCAAAAATTTTCAATGCCCCGAAATGCTCAAAATGGTCTTTTTATACTCTGTTTATATATGTAGTACTGACTAAAGTATGTAGATTTTTATCAAAAATGGTGAAATTTTGAAAAGCCTAAAATTGTTTAAAATATGTTTTAACAAAAACATCCTATATGTGTTGTTTTTCTGTCCTTTTTCAAAAGGTTTCACCCTGACACGCA
>CAFUXE010000886.1:83108-129305 GCA_903364295.1 Serranus cabrilla | reverse complement strand
GGAAATTTCTTCTTAAATCTCATTTATGCAGTTTTCACAATGATTATGGCATTTACCAAAGTATTCTTATTTGTCTTTGGGTGTGAACAAAATCCATGCACACTTATGCACATTTGAGTACTGAGATATTTCTGCAAAAGTCAGTCATACAGTTATTTAATAAATATGGCATCAAATTACAAATTTTGTCATTATTATACCTTTAAAATACACGATTGCGTTGTAAAATAAAACATTTCAAACTAAACACCAAAACTAAAACACTACAATAACAAACATTCACATCAGTTATGTTAATTGAGAAGCATGACATGCATAGATTAATCTCAATTTCTATAAACCCAGAGTATGCCTTCTTTTTGTTATTAGGTTTTGTCTATATTTCCGCTGAAGGTAGACAGAAATAAGGAAAGGGGAAAATAACATGCAGTAATGTGTCACAGAGAGGAATTAGGGTTAGGGCTATATCAGTAATTGTCATGAATGCCAAAACTTATCTACCACAATTGCTGTCATTTGTGATCAATGACCTGCTCCACGCATGGGCTAAGGTGTACACGCAGAGCCAGTAGAGATGCTGCACTGGAGCCAGTTAGAGAGAAAGTGAGACTATAGCCGCGTTTCCATCAAAGGATTTCAGTGCGCATTTCGAAGATTCGCATGAGCAAAGCTTAACGGAAACACAAAAATTTGGGGAAAAAAACGTTCCAAAATACGAAAAATAGGAGATAGAAATGCATTTTGCTAACAAGTGCTGACGTAGCGAACATTTATCTCATGACTGGCCAGTTTACGGTCTGTCGTTTTTCGCGACGAGCTGACGTACGTAAAAGAACAATTGAATCTAATTCCTGAAGACATCTTCTTTCATGGGTAGCCAAAGTTGTCTGACTGGCATTATATTTTTCTATTCCCTCTTGCTCAATCACTTCTTCTACTGTTTTCTTTCTGGCACAATGTCTTCTACTACTGTTTACTGACGATATAGCCAATAGTTGCAATACATTACACTATCTTCTGACGAAAGTATGGCGCGTCATTTATCAGCTCTAAACCAGTTGATCCTTACTTCACCCCACGGACTGGGACTGAAGTATTGTTTTGGGAGGCGGTGTCTGTCTGTCTGTCTGTTGCATGTACATCCTCTGACCAACAGAGAGCGCTGTGGGGAGAAGTCTGCCATCTCTGATTGCCTTGTTCACATTTTCTTTCATGTGACATTTCAAAATTCGATTCGACTTTAATGGAGTGTGTTTAATTCGCAAAGTCAGAGCAATAGTGAGCCCAAAGTCTGGTTACGCTTTTCAAAACTCCATATCACTACTATTACTGATAATAATAATAATGTAATACTGAATGAAAGCGGTCGCATGTACACTACACAGCCTTCTAATGCGGAACAGTATGTCTAACGTCGTCTGCTGTGTGTGTGTGTTTATGATTCATGCATATGGCCCTGTGCTTTTTAGTGTATTTTAATATAAATTCTCCTACGCTGGACTGAGCTGACACACTGACTGGAAACGTGCAATTGTGTGTTCTATGCTACAAAAATACCAGATTGATCCATGTACTCTCCAATAGGATGTGGTGTTGGTAGATTATAACCTTTTGTTGAAATAATTATATATACATAATCCACAAACAAATGAACAGGAATACAGAAAAATAAAGCGGTTTCTCTTAAGGCTAATGCATACACAATAATTTCTCTGAATGTATCATGTCCTTTACAGATAACGCTTTGGCGCAGGCTTTGTTTTACAAAAAACGTGTTAGCAGAGTACGCTAAGTGTGGCTAACCCCGGTTCTCCTGTAGATTGACTGATATTAACCAAACAGCGTTTCGATAAATTGGTTAAATCTCAGCGACGAGCAGCAGCAATGACCTGAGGATGCTAATGTTACTGGTTTTAATTTGTTTATGATGCTAACGTTATATAGACTGCTTAAATGCGTTTACGTTTCCTAACGTTATGCTAAAGGTGACAGCTGCATAGTTTGCATAACCAGGTGTTACTTGGGCTAACGTTACATGGACATTTGCTGTTCCTGTAGGAAAATACAAACGCTTGTCGAGTTGTGAATGGAGTTCGGCATGAGGCCCGCGTAAAGTATGAGTAAGTTAACTTTACATATCAAACTATTAACTGCGAAGTAGGACTAACCTCGTAAGTCCAGCTCTCTGTCTCTCACAGGGTTGGTATATTGAGCAGCTTGCTCAATTAGCTCCGCAGATAATTTCACCATGTTGATGCCGAGTGTTAACCAAGTATTACTATTATTGTAACAGAACGTTCTAAACGAGGAGTGCAACGCTTCAGAACGCGCCCGGAAACGGAACAAAAGCCTCTTCCTCCTCCTCCTCCTTCTTCTTCTTCTTCTTCTTCTTCTTCTTCTTCTTCTTCTTCTTCTTTTTCTTGTTCTTAGCGCACTGCTGCCCCACACCCGTTGGGATGGCCGTTTACCAAACAGCACTTATCCTAAATCCTTAGTTTACGGAAGCCCATTTCCGCCACTCATACAAATAAAAATGAAAACTTGTCTCTTTTTTTGTTGTTGCCCATATTAAGTCGAAATTCTGAAAAAAAAAAAAGTCAAAATTATGAGAGAAAGTAAAAATTCTGAGATAAAAAAAGTCAAAATTATGAGATAAAAAGTTGAAAGGAAGAAAGCTTATTAAAGGGACACTGTGTAAAGTTTTAAGTATTTTATTACCTCAAATCAACATCTTAATTCATAAATAGTTCCCCATCGGTGTAAAATGACCCATGCCAACAATCTGACAGTATCTCCTGAGCGGAGGATCACTTCTCTGTATTTACATAGCGCGTCCCACTCCACGGAGGCTGCCATGTCCTTCCGGACTATGAACTGCCGAGAGGGACAAACAGCACGACCATACGCGCTTTCACTTAATCACGTGCCTGCTTCCGTCTCCTAACCTGGGGTTGGGGACACAGGGGAGATCCCTATGTATTTCCAGGGACGAAGGCAGATCTCCTCCGTGGTTAACTCCCGTTGCCTTCACGTTAGTTAATAACAGTAATAGCAGTAACACAGAGAGCACTAGCTGTTTGTCATAAAATCATAAAACAAGGGTAAATATCGCTTTTATCTGAGAAAGGTTTCAAAAGGGACGATTAAGTTGCTGCTTTCTTCTCGACAGTCAAGTCAAAGAGGCTGCAACACACGTTTGAAAGTGCAATATCAAATTTGAACACTAGATGGAAGTAAAAATGACACAGTGTCCGTTTAAAGACAAAGCAGTAGCTCTACTGTGGTGTGAATTCTAGCTGCTGTTTAATATGATTGATAAATGCATTGTGAGTACATCAAGTCTACTTTAAACGTGGCTGTACCACAAATGAAATATTATCTTTACTTGTGGATTCGCATGGGATTGTTGAATGAATGATTCTTTAATGACCACACAGCCAGGCTGGTGGAATTTGTTGTCAGTACAGCTTGGTACAGGTTCCAACATCATACATAAATTAGACATTAAACATACAAACATACAGACATATAGGAAGTGCAAAGGGGGCTGATCTTATTTGACATTTTCAGAGGTCAGAGTTCAGACAGTTTATTGCAGTGGGTATGAAACTTTTTTTGAACGGGTTGTTTTTGAGGCAATTGTCCTGTAGCACCTCCCAGAGGGAAGAAGCTGGAAGGCATAGTGTGCAGGGTGAGTGGGGTCAGAGTTCATCTTGTGGGCTTTGCGTAATGTCCTTTTGTGGTGGAGTGATTCAAGGGATGGAAGGGTGCTCTGTTAATGATGCGCTGTAATTTCTTTCGGGAGAGTGTGCCGAGACTGCTGAACCAGACTGTGATGAATGAAGTGAGGATGCCTTCAATGATGGCTGTGTAGAAGCAGAGAAGGAGATGAGGCCTTACTCTGAACTTCTTAAGCTGTCGGAGATGGAAGAGTCTTTGCTGGGCTTTTTTATAGATGTGGTCTGCATTTATTTTCCATTTGAGATTGTTGCTGATGTGGGTTCCAAGGAGTTTGAATGTGTCAGTGATGGAGATGGTTTCACCTTTGATGACTACAGGAGTTTTGGGAGATGGCTGACGTTCTCAGCAAACGCACCCTTGAAAGGATTTTAAGCACTAAGCAGCTCTGGCAAAGAAAGAACTAGAAAAGCACTCGGAGAGCGCAGACCTTCGCCAAGGCAGCTCATGATGTCATGATCTGTTATATTGTATGTATTGTATGTATGTTGCTAACTAACTAACAGACAGACAGACAGACAGACAAACTCTGGGGAAAACAAAACCTCCTTGGCGGAGGTAATAAAACTGATGTGGCTGAGGTAGCAACCTTTATTGAGAAGAACTGGAAACATCTGGTCAGTGCCATGGTTACAGGTGGATGCACCAAAAATGTTGGTTACATGGGATTGTAACTGACAGAGAAACAGTTTGAGTATTGGTTATTGGATGGTCAGGTCGAGAAACAGATTGCAGATGGCTACTTCTCAGACAACTTCTTGGACAAGTCCTTGATCCAGTTTTGCTCTCTTCAAACAATACGGGTAAATGACACATTAAAATATTCCCCATTTACATTTTTAAGAGCCACAACTGACCGTGTGTGATATAGTCATTGCCTTTATGATGGATGGAGACTAAACATTCATTCATTCATCTTCTGTAACCGCTTATCCGGGTCAACCCGGGTCACGGGGTGCTGGAGCCGAACCCAGCTGCATTGGGCGTAGGCGGGGTACACCCTGGACAGGACGCCAGTCTGTCACAGGGCTGACACATAGAGAGACAGACAACCAGTCACACGCTCACTCACACCTACGGGCAATTTAGAGTAATTAATTTAATTAACTTGAGTTGCATGTTTTTGGACTGTGGGAGGAAGCCGGAGTTTACCCACGCACACACGGGGAGAACATGCAAACTCCACACAGAAAGGAGGCCACAGGCGGGGATCGAACCCGCAACCCTCTTGCTGTGAGGCAAGAGTGCTAACCACCACACCTCCGTGTGGCCAGAGACTAAACAATACTCCAATTTATGTATTGTAGTTAGCAAATAAATCATGTCGGTTGAGGTATCTATCAAATTAATCCATATCAAATAATATAGATGTCTAGGCTACAGGTGCCTGCAACAGTAGTTGCAGTGCAAAAAATGACACTTTGCAGGTGGTCATATTTTTGTGCGAGCCCACTGTAAAACAACCATAGGTCAGGACTACGAGCCAGTAATGACTAATGAACCTCTAATATTCTATGCACTGACTAAATATCGTGTGCCTTCTAGGAAGAACTTGATGAGGTTGTTCTGACTTGGAATGACCACAGAGTCCGTCAAGTCCACAACTCACACTCACCTCATGGACATCACTCCATACTGCATGCAGTCCCTCAACTGTATGGAGGTTGGAATTGTTTGCATCATGTGGATATGGAGAAGATTCAAATCTGCCTTGAAGACTGTGTGTTCAAGGACTTCCCATGTGATGAAGATATTTTCCACATCTGTGTGGACCTAATGTCAGAGTATAATCTGAATTTGAGAAATAATGTGTTTGAATCAGTTAACCTGTACATCAGACTTAGGCAGCTGATCAACAATGAACTGGATCTGGATGAATAACTTTCCTCGGCCTGTGTAACTTTGTATATTCCACGTTTTTTGTCCTTACAAAAGCATTTTTCTTAACGTGTGTTTTGACCTGGGAGGGATGCTAAAGAAATTGTAATTACCTAAGAAATGTTAAAGATATAAAAATTATGTTTAGTGCATAAAATTCTTTGTTGAACTTACAGACTATTTGTAAGAACTGAGTAAAATCTAGCATTCACACATGTAGTACAGAGTTTTTATTAAAACATTCAGATTTCACAGTATACAAAACTGCTGTGTACCCTGCCTCACGCCCAATGCAGCTGGGATTGGCTCCAGCTCCTCAGTTGTATATGTAATGTAATGAAATGCAATGCTGTACTTTAGTAGTTACATGTTTATGCCACATGATGGCGCTCAGGTGGAGACATGTTCAGTTCACTCCATAGACTGTATATATTAGAGTGGAACGGGTAACTGGACCAAGATGGCAGCCCCACGGCTTGTCAGCGTCAAAAGGTAGTAGCCGTCGATGCGTCATCTATTCTTTATTATGTCTATGGTCCCACATATTGGTGCATTAATTGGAAAACAATCAAACAAATAAAAATTACAGTTTCTCTATTAGTCCCCAACTATCTTGTAATGAAATGCTATCTTCTAATAACATCATTCTTTCCTCATCATACCTCTTTCATCCTATTAATGCATGCTAAACAGCTGCTGGTGTAATGTAGTGTTAACATAATCCTGTAGGGCAGTGGTTCTCAACTGGTCTGGCTTTGGGACCAACCATCACCCCGTAAAGACAAGCCATGACCCAAATCGAGGAAAATTTTCAACTTCTAAAATGTATTTAATAAAAAGATGGAGCAGATTGAACCTGGGATAGTACAGATTAACACAGTTTAATGATAAACCTGGTGATGCTATAGAGGAAAATATTCCACAACATACAAGTAGTTTCAAAAAGACCCAAACTTCAGTTAGCAGATGAAAACAAGCTGTGAGAGTGAATAGATGGTATAAAAAAATCCCCCTCAAAATAAAACCACAGGATTTTTTTTGCCCAGGTAAAGGCCCACGAACCACTGGAAATGGGTCCGCGACCCACTTTTGGGTCCCGACCCACCAGTTGAGAATCACTGCTGTAGGGTGCTTGCTGATTCTATAGAGGGTCTGGTTTAGACATGTAACACTCATGTACTGTCAGGTTACACCCCTTCCTTGGGAAATGGAACCATAGTAAAGTTAGCCCTTCTCGTTCACATCCTCCTCCTCCATCCTGTGGGCAACTGTGGTTCAGTTGGTAGAGCGGTCGCCCACTTATCGGAAGGTTGGTGGTTCGATCCCTGACCATGGCAGCCTACATGTCGAAGTATCCTTGGGCAAGATACTGAACCCCAAATTGCTCCCGATGCTGCGTTCATCGGTGTGTGAATGAATTCCTGATGGTGGCAGGATGCACCGTGTAGGGTAGCCTCGGCCACCAGTATGTAAGGGTGAATGAGCGCAGTCTGTAGTGTAAAATCGCTTTGAGTGGTCGCAAAGACTAGAAAAGCACTATATAAGTGCAGTCCATTTACCATCCTTAAGAAATTAAATAAGTTGATTTGATTTTTTTTCGATATATTATGGTGCTTCTATAGTGCTTATGTGACACTCCAATGTAGTCTATATAGCTTTTACTCAGCAGAGGAGCTAACGTTAGCAAACAGTTAGCTTGCTGTCCATTCTGGGTTGTTTACAGACAAGCACTGGGATTTCAGCCGTAATAGTGCAATGCATGCACATTCATTGTTTAGCAAGGCTAAGAATACCGGTAAACTTTAACACATTATTGAAAGTGACTGATGTGGCTGATATGCTTCACGCACTCCCCTCATCCGTCTGTTTTTTTCTTTAAATGCAATGCATGATGGGATATAGTGCTTGGTTAGTGATCTGTTGGTGGTCACTACTTTTCACAGTGCATTGCAGAATATTTTGATTCCACTATACACATTTAGTACTATACTATACATATGGGCAGCACTACAAAATGGCAAACACACTATAAAGTGGACAGTATAGTGAGTAGTAAGTCATTTTGGACAAAGTTAATATTCTGGTAAACATCTGTTGTTGCTTTTTTCATAATAGCTCACTTCCGTTTTGGGTCCTTTCTGTTTGAAATGATGTAACCATCTGTTGTTGTTCACTTTGGTTGGAGAGTTTAACACAGATGAATGAAATGTTGAAAAAGTTGTGTATTGAGTATATATTATTCAGTAGGCAGGTGTGAAAAAATGCTGTAGAGTAAGAATGATTTCAAAAATAGAAATCTTAATAGTTATTTGTTTTTTTTTGTCAATTGTCAAAATGCAAAGTGAGTGAACTAATGAAAAATATGAATCAAATCAATGTTTGGTGTAACCACCCTTTGCCTTCAAACAATCAATTCTTGTAGGTACACTTGCACAAAGTGAGGGATAATGTAGACATATAGTCAGGTGTGTGATTAACCAATTATACCAAACAGGTGCTAATGATCATCAATGTAATATGTAGGTTGAAACACAATCATTCATTGAAACAGAAACTGCTGTGTAGGAGGGTTAAAACTGGGTGAGGAACAGCCAAACTGCTTCAAGGTGAGGTTGCTGAATACTGTTTTTTGTCAGAGGTCATACATCTCGACAAGACTGAACACAGCAACAACACACAAGGTAGTTATTCTTTATCAGCAAGGTCTCTCCTTAAGGCAGACAGGGGTTTCCAGATGTACTGTCTAAGCTCTGTTTAAGAAGCAAGAAACGGGTTGGGGACTGTAGACATAGTGGTTGGCTAAGGAAACTTAGCAAACTGCAGCAGATGAAAACCACATCATGTTCACTTCCCTTCGCATCGGAAGATGACCAGCAGTCCAAGAAACCTGAAGGACCCAGGTACGCCTATTTACAGTGGGGAGAAGTCTGGTTAAATATTGGCCTTACCTTTATACTGAAAATAAAATAAAATCACCTCAATATGATAAACAATCCTGGAAAAATGCAAAAAAAAAAAAATTTTCCTTCTTGGTTGTCACTCCCTGTTCAGCACCACTCCTGCTAGACAAACAGCAGCAGTCAGCATTGCCCAGGCTGACCCGATACATACTGATAACAGCACATACACTCACACATCAGGCTTATCTTCCTTGCATGCCAAGTTCAACCAAACCTGTGCCTTCTGTGTACTGAGGTCAGATTATCATCAGTAGGCTGGTGGTGGTAGAGAGTGTGTGTGTGTATGTGTGTGTGTGTGGAGATGAGACTTTTGAGCGGCTGAGTACCCTAAACAAAGAAATCCCAAACTTCTGTCTAAAGGACTTCTAAGAGGGGGTCATAGACGAGGACTAGGGCGAGTGAGGTCCCCATGACTTGACCTCAAACAACAATTTTTTTTTTTATAGTTGTAGTAGTCAAAAAGGGAAGCTTGTGTGGGTTGCAAATGTGAATACCTATTAGATAAATAAATATGGAAACTGATCAATTATATATTTAATGAATATTTGTGTTAAGACTAGATCTGGTGGTGTGGGGGAAAAGACAGTAATCCCATTCATTTGAATGGGGGAATTGTGTTTTCAATACAGAAAAAAAAATCCCACAGCCTGTGGCAGAAATTTTCAGATTGAGTATCACTGGAGTACAGTTAACATCCCTGCCCCTATTGCTGCCATGAGAAAAGGACTGAACATAACTTTGGTACAAGAAAGTTTAAAAAACGAAGCAGAAGCACTCACCCACAATTAGGGTGTTTCTCCCTGCAACAAGCTCCAGCACAAGGCTCAGCCCCTTGTTTGTTTTGTGTACTTTTTCATTTTGTTATCCTTTGAGACCTTCAACGGACACTGTGTAATTTTTCCATCCATCTAGTGTTCAAATTTGATATTGCACTTTCAAACGTGTGTTGCAGCCTCTTTGGATCTACGGTAGGCGGAATGGGTCGAGATTCAATTTAGACAGTAACATTGACTTGACAGTCGAGAAGAACGCAGCAACTTCAGCGTCCCTTTGAAACCTTTCTCAGACAAAAGCGATTTCCATCTGGGAAACGCGCCCCCAATATTTACCCTTGTTTTATGATTTTGCCGGTCCCGTTGTGTGTAGATCAGGCAGCTCAGTGTGTGAATGAGAGTGAGTGAATGCGTGCGCCTGGCTGAGGCGTTGTGGCATTGATGTATTGCAGTTAGGCAATAAAGACCCTACTTTTCAGCATCCAAACGGCTAGTGCTCTCTGTGTTACTGCTGTTATTCTAACGTGAAGGCAACGGGAGTTAACCACGGAGGAGATCTGCCTTCGTCCCCGGAAATACATAGGGATCTCCCCTGTGTCCCCAACACATGGCAGCCTCCATGGAGTGGGGCGCGCTATGTAAAATTAGAGAAGTGATTCTCCGCTCAGGAGGTATCGTCAGATTGTTGGCATGGGTCATTTTACACTGATGGGGAACTATTTATGAATGAAGACGTTGATTTGAGGTAATAAAATACTTAAAACATTACACAGTGTCCCTTTAAAACACCCCACGGAGTGGGAGTGAAGTATCGTTTTGGGTGGCGGTGTCTGTCTGTCTGTCTGTGTTTCCGCTGCATATACGTCCTCTGGCCAACAGAACAAAATTTGCATTTTGGAGAATTTCTCATATATTAAAAGTTGTAAAATTTTGTACATACACCAGGTCTGGAGAAAAGTTTGATATTTTAGGGGTCTAGCTCATGTGCATGGCATAATCACTCAGTGGTGCTCCTATAATGTTTAAACAGAGTGGAACCCAATGGTGAACTTTTACATAGACAAATGAAATTTTGGTTGGCAGATGTAACACGTGGAGATGCATGAAAAAGCATGGTGGCAAAATCTTGTTTTTTCACAGAAAAACAGGAAGTTGTCAAAACAGAGCATGCGTTGTCCAATCTGACCCAAAATTTGTGTGGGTTTTTGTTTTTGTGTTAGAGAGGCAGGTAAGACCCCCTGTATTTTCTTTAACATTATTTTGGTAGGTAAGATAGATACCTAAAGGAGATGTTTTGTTGAGTTTCTACCAAATATTACAGAAATTTCTTTACATACATTTTCCCAAAACATTTTGATGAAAGGACAGTCAAAGATACAGTGGAAGTATGTCCCCTCAATGACCTTACAATTATTACAATACTTTTAAAAAGAAGGGTTGAATCTATTCCGTAACAGTGGTGTAGTTTGAAGTCTGTAAATAATTTTGAATTGCATTTCCTTAACCTTATTAGTGGACAGACAACCAGATAAGTCGAACCAGAGTATGTCTCCATTTATCATCTGAGATTTCTGTACCAAAATCAGCCTCCCAAAGTGACTTCAGAGAGCTCACACCCTCTGCACGTGGACAAAGAGCATTGTAAAACCTGGTTATTAATTTTCGAGGGGAGGGATCCTGCAGTCCTTTTTCTACAGAAGACTGAGAAAACCCTCTTGAATGTAACCTTATTAATGAGGAGACAAAGCTCTGAACCTGTAGATACCGAAAAAAATGTGTAGTGGGAAGGTTAAACTGAGCCTTGAGCTGGTTAAAAGATTTAATATTACCGTTAGCCACTAAGTCTGCTATGGTACAAATACCTTTGACTGACCAGAGAGAGAATGCAGAATCTACAATGCCAGGGGGGAAAGTCTGGATTTAGATAAATGGGGGTAAGAGTAGAAAGACAGTCTTCCTGAACCTTTAACTTCCTAATGGCTCTCCATACCTTCAAGGTGTTCAGGAGGAGGAAGTTGCCCCTCACTCTTTCTGAAACCCATTTTTTAGAAACATACAAAATATTACAAAGAGGGATTTAGTCCAGAGGGGCAGCTTCTAAGTTAAGCCAGGTAGATTTCGAGTCATTTCTAACCCATTCCCAAATATACCTGCCCAGACAAGCTAATTGGTAGTATCTAATATTGGGCAAAGCCAGACCACCCTCTTCAAGTCGGTGCTGTAGCTTCTGCAGTTTAAATCTAGCTTGTTTATTTTTCCATAAAAAGGAGGACAATGAGCTGTTTAAAATAGAGATCGATTTCCTAGTCTTGAAAAACATAATGCAGTCGAGGGAGTATGTTCATCTTTTTCCCCCTGCAGACCAACTCAGAAATTTTGGAAAGTTAACTCACAATTGCTCTCTGAAACAAAATTTAAAGACTTTCTCACCAAACAAATACATTTCTTCTTTGAAATGAACGACACGCCTTGTATCAGCAGTGATATACTATGGGACTCTTTCAAGGCTTATTTACGTGGGCAGATTATTTCATTTGTATCCCATTTTAAAAAAGCAGAACTCTCTAAATTAACAGAACTTTCAGATGAAATCCGTGTACTAGACGCAAAATATGCCACTAACCCTTCAGCTACGTTATATAAAAATAGATTACAGTTACTATCTCAATATGATTTGTTATCAACAACCAAAGTAATTGAAATTCAGCTTTTGCAAAAAAAACATTATTAGCATATCAGGCCCGAGCCGCAAATGCCTCCAAACTTATACCCAAAATAGCATCCTGGGCTGGATTAGTCACAACAGACCCCCAAGAAATATGTAATGTCTTTTCTTGTTACTATTCAACACTTCACTCAGCACGCTCACTCACACCTACGGGCAATTTAGAGTCACCAGTTACTCCTGAGCTGCATGTTGTTGGACTGTGGGAGGAAGCCGGAGGAACTGGAGAGAACCCACGCACACACGGGAAGAACATGCAAATTCCACACAGAAGGGATCGAACCTGTAACCCTCTTGCTGTGAGACAAGAGTGCTAACCACTACACCACCGTGTGTCCCACACCTTACATATTGAAGCTGAAAACCAATGAACTACTGAGCTGATGATTATGGTTATTTATTTATTTACTGTTATTATTAATTACCCCCCACCCCTCCTCTTTTGTTCTTATATGATTTTGTTTATTATTTCTCCACTGTGGTATGAATGTATGTGATCGAGTGAATTTTCTGGGTCGGGAAAGGGTACCTGCCCTCGAATACATCTTGGTTTTAATGATAACCTTTTTCCACTGTTTAACTTCGGCAAGATTTAACACATCTGAGGGATGATTACCTTTGTTGATTTATATGCTCTTGTATATCTCTGTACCCATCCCTTGAATGAAAAATTCAATAAAAATATTTGACAAAAAAAAAAAAAGCAATTCTGAATAAGTGAGTTTTTCTGAGATTTTTTAAGATGTGTTTTGGCAGTGTTTTTGGAGTTCCAGAGGGGGGGGGCAGCTATTGAAAATGATTGGTCTCCCCAGGTCCTTCTTACAGATGTTAGACTCTACCATCATGCCCTTCGCCCGGTACTCCTGGGGTAGTAATCCCCTGTCAGTCCTGGGATTTGAACCGGCGAACCTCCGGCTGCAAGGCCACGGACTGCCCAAATGAATATTTATACAATTATTTTTTTCTGTTTGGTTTCTTGTCTTTATGTGTGTACTTTATGTGTCTTTATATAAATGTACCAAAACTTTGCATATATATATACGTATGCACATGATTTAAGCATGCTTGGTTCATCATTTCAAATACTAACTGTGTGAATTTGCTTTGATAAAAACACATTAAATACATTTAGATTTCTTCTAGTTCAGGTCAAACCACAGGTGCTGGTCTATTGGGATTGGCCCAAACCATCAAAGTCTCAGCCCAGTTATCACTATTGATTAAAGGAGGTGGACACTGTCCACACACCCAGTGTTGTCACATCTCAGGTTGACTCAGAAAACCCAATATTGTGCAACATTTTTATTTAACATGCAAGTCAGAGCCAAAACTATAACTGCATACTCTCAGATAGAGCACAGTATGAGGCAAAATATTGAATTATGTAATTTTTTTAATTTTGTGAAAAGTGAAAAATATGGGTAGAAAAATGTACTTCGGAAAGCTGCCCAGGTCTCATAAACAAGTTTAGAGTAGCCCAGCCCAGTATCATAGGAAATACTTTCCTATTGGGTCATTCTACACTGGTAGCCAGGTGCAAAGTTAGGTTGTGAAGGTCAGGGTGCCGGATGGGTGTGTACCCAGTCAGACCTTGATGCAGGGGACCGGATTTTGTGTCCCATCACAGACCTTCAGCTAATGCTTTTGTATTAACCTTAACTGCATTTCTCCTAATCTTTCCTGATCACTCATGAATTTATTTCAGCCTACCTGACAGCTTAGTCATTTTAATATACAAAAGTCAGTCTTTTCCTGTATTCCTAAATATGAAAAAACACGTATTATTCTGCCCCCTTTTATTGAGAAGATAGCAGTTTAACAGTAGATGTAACATAAAAGTGGTATATCATCTAAAAGCTGGAATCTGAAGGTTAATTTCAGATGCAACTCAGCTGCATCTTGACTGTGTGTCAAGTTGTTCTAGTCATAAATCTTGAATAAAATTTACATAATAATCAATTAATTAAACCTATTAAGGCATAGAAGAGTTTAGAACATTCATTGTTTGGCCTCTTTGAAGTTCACAGTTTTCATGCTCAACTATGTCCCATAAGTTGTTTGGGTTGATACCATTTGTCACGGACACGGGCGGCTGTGGCTCAGTTGGTGGAGCGGTTGCCCACTAATCGGAAGGTTGGTGGTTCGATCCCTGACCATGGCAGCCTACATGTCGAAGTGTCCTTGGGCAAGATACTGAACCCCAAACTGCTCCCAATACTGCGTTCATCTGTGTGTGAATGAATTCCTGATGGTGGTAGGTGGCACCGTGTAGGGTAGCCTCAGCCACCAGTATGAAAGGGTGAATTAGCGCAGACTGTAGTGTAAAAAGCGCTTTGAGTGGTCGCAAAGACTAGAAAAGCGATATATAAGTGCAGTCCATTTACCATTTACATTTGGTGCTGAATTAGGCACTTTTTCAAAATTTGAGAATGGATAAAAATGGCCAAAAGTCCTTCCACCAGGTCTGGACTGGGACCAAAAAATTGGCCCTTGCATTCTTCCCCCGACCGGCCCACCATAGCTGATTGCACACCAACTATCTTAGTGCTCTCCAAACCATTTAGATATACTAACCATATCACTCCACACTTCACTTCATGTAGGCTACATAAAACAACCCTCACCCCAGAGTATCAATCAAAACACAGAAAGTCAGAATGGATAGTTGCAATAAAATGCAGCACAACAAAGCAAGCCCATAGGCCTGCTGGAAAATATGGAAGAACACACTTTAAGAGTGCATAGGAAACACCACTGGTCACTGTAAAATGTTCTACTAATGCTCAGGAAACAAATGTTTTTTTGTTTTTTTTCCAAAAAGATGCCTTTAGGTGGGCAAATTACACTGCAGAGACAGAAATAGCCTACCATTATATTTAACATTGTAACACTGATATTGCAGTCTAAAAGCTGGTCTCGAAATCCATCAACAACTGATCACGCTGGCACAGATAACAGCAAACCAGCTTCACAACACTAACAGGAATGACCAACATGGAATTATGAGAAGACACTAGAATGTAAAACATGAAATATAACTAAACAGTAACATGAGCAAGCCTAGCTTAACCAATTAAGTAGACAGCATGTCCACAACTATTAAATTCCATTAATATTCCAGATTTGCCAAACTTACTGTCACCAGTGCGCATATAGTAGAGCCAGCAGAAACTTTACTTTCAATCCAATCCAATCCAATCCAACTTTATTTATAGAGCACTTTAAACAACCACAGAGGGCCAAAGTGCTGTACATATAGATAGATAAACAACACAATAAACAAAATTAAATACATACAAAAATACATTAAATTCATTAAAATACACATAACATCAGCATCTTCACGATGTTGAATGCCAAGGAGAAAAGGAGAAGAATTTTATAATGAGGCAGTGAAGAGGCCTGTCTAATGTGCAGTGGCAGATCATTCCATAGCCTTGGTGCTGCGACAGCAAAAGCACGGTCCCCTCTGAGCTTCAGCCGAGTTTTTGGCACCATCAGGAGCAGGTAAAGGTGTATGATTTGATTAAGTTCATACTGTCTTTTTCTCTGAATACTTTCCGTGAATTCCTTTATCTCAGACAGTGATTTAAGGTTGTATTTTACCTGACATGTTTCGACGGACACTTCCGCCTTCATCAGAGTGTCACACGAGTGTTGGTGTGTGACGCGTCTTATCAGCTACTAGTGCTCCGCTGTCATTTTGCCCCCTCCAGGATGCTGCTCCAGGTAGGAGAGAGCATGTATGCTCCCTCGTCCCTGTTGATGGTCTGTGGGCCCCGCTTCCTGATCTCTATAGTCTCCCTGATCCAGCGCTGGTGTTTGTTTTGTTCGGTGCGGATGACTCTGGCCTTTTCCCAGTCCATGATGTGATTTTCTATTTTGCAATGGTCGGTGATGGCTGACTTATGTTGTTCGTGTTGTGCCTTTTCTTTTATTGCTCTTGTTTGTCTTGTTGTGGTCTCCTTCTCACACTCCTTTTTGTGTTCATTTTTCCTTGTGCTGAAACTCCTCCCTGTCTCCCCGATGTATGTTTAATTGCATGATTGGCATGGTATTTCAAATATGGTGTTGCATTTGTTTTCTGGATGTTTTTTGTCCTTAGGATGAACCAGGATTTGACGTTTTGAGTGTTGTGTGTGGTTTGACCGGTGTCTTGATATTGTGCTTTTTCATGCTTCTTTGGATACGTTCCGTGACTCCTCTTACGTATGGCAGTGTGACCACTCCTCTGTATTCTTGTTTGGTTTTTTGTTTGTTCCTTCCCCCTTGTGTTGTGCTGTTCTTGTTTTTGACCTGTGTTGCTCCTTTGGTTATTGCCCATTGTGGATACTGGCATTTTTGTAGTGCATGTTGTATGTGTTTTTCTTCCTGTCTTCTGTCCTCCGGGTCTGTGACTGTTGTAATGCGTTCATGTAATGTTTTTACCACTGACAGCTGTCAAATCTGACAGTTGGGACACACCCTCTAGTAACACCAGCTGATAAGATGCGTCACACACCAACACCCGTGTGACACTCTGATGAAGGCGGTGAAGTGTGTGTCCGTCGAAACATGTCAGGTAAATTGCAACCTTAAATCACTGTCTGAGATAAAGGAATTCACGGAAAGGTAAAGGTGTAGTAAAGGTGTAGCATCTCAGTGAGGTAGGGTGAGGCAAGACCATTTAGGCTTAAAAAGCAAATAAAATAATTTTAAAATGAATCCTAAAAAGGACAGGCAGCCAGTGAAGTGATGCTAAAATGGGTGAAATGTGCTCATGTTTATGTGTTCCAGTTAGACGACTAGCAGCCTTCTTTACTAGCTGGAGATGAGCAACATAGGACCCACTAACCCCAACATAAAGTGCATTACAATAAACCAGCCAAGTGGTTACAAAGGCATGGATTACCGTTTCAAAATGCTGCCTCTGAAAAAGTGGCTTTATTTTGGCCAGCTGCCTCAACTGAAAAATCTTGATTTAACGACAGCCTTTACCTGACTGTCGAGCTTAAGGTCTGAGTCAACTTTAAGCCCTAGATTGTTAATGGTTGGCTTAAGATACTGGGCCAGAGAACCCAGATTTGCAAGGGATGTCAAAGAGGTTCCACCAAAAACCATGACTTCAGTCAGGTTTCATAGAAAATGAGTCAACCTTTTTAAGAGGAACATAGATTTGACTGTCATTGGAATGGCAGTGAAATAAAATGCTGTGTTTCTTTGGCATGGAACCAAGAGGCAGTAAATAAAGGGAAAAAGAAGAGGGCCTAGAATTTGATGTGCAAAAGTTTAATGTACCAGGTTAGACCTGCACCATTCCAGTGCGGTGCCCCTGATGCCCACCAAGTGCTCCAAAGGATAAATCAAAATTTCGTGATCCACTGTGTCAAAAGCAGCAGTCAAATCGAAAAACACAAGGATAACGCAGTTACCGGAGTCAGTGGCTAAAAAGATGTAATTAAAAACTCATCAAAGTGCTGATTCTGTGCTGTGCAGGGTTTTAAAACCAGATTGGAAAACATCAACAATATTTTGTTCTTTTAAAAGGGCCATGAGTGACAGTAAACTATCTCCTCAAGGATTTTAGATAAAAGGGCAGTTAAACCTAGGCAGTTAAGCCTAGGTAGGCTTTTTTTTTTAATCAGAGGCTGTACAACTGCATGTTTAAAATGTGCAGGGACCACCCTTGAGGCCAGACTACTGTTAATAACGGAAAGTACAGGTAGCCCAACAGTGGGAAAAACCTTTTTTAAAAATTGTGGAGAGACAGCATCAATTGGACAACCTGAGGGCTTTATATGACAAAGAATCTCCTGCACAAAGGACAGAGTCACAGGATCAAACATGCCAAAGAGAGCAGAGCAGGGGACAGAAACTGAGGGGTCATAAGCAGGAGGTGAAATAAGAGCCCTAGTGGAAGTGACCTTATCAATAAAAAAAAAAGAACAAGAAAGCTTTCACAGACAGCAGGAGAGGACTCAATACAGACAGACTGTGGTGCATTCGGAACAGAGTTAATTGTTTCGAACAACACACGAGGCTTGTTACAGTTTGACAAAACAATATCTGAGAGATATTTTCTTTTAGCCTCACTCACAGTTGACTGATAGAGACGCCAACAATCCCTCAGCGTTTGAAAGGACACTTGCAATTTGTCATTTTTCCACTTTCGCTCAGATCTTCGGCATTCCCGTCTGCCAGTATGGGTTGTGTCATTAGTCCAGGGCTCAGATTTAGTTTTAGGCTGCCTGACCTTAAATGGAGCCACAGTGTCTATAAAAGTCTTGCAGGTGTCAAGGAACCATGAGCTAAGAGCCTCTGTGTAGACAGTTGTATAAACTGTTTTGATCACTCAGTGTCGCCGTAGTCTATGTAAGTCTCGCGAGAGCTAAGACACGAGAGTTGCATGTATTGCTGTGATCCTGGTTATCTTCACACTGTTGTTGACTCCTGATTACTAAACGTCAAGTTAAACATTCAGCACGACTCTTGGTCAATGAAACTACAGGGTGTCAGAAGTGGGATGTCTCTGTGTGCTACGGCATCTACCGGTTGACTTGTTGCGCTCCGTAAAGGGTAAAGTGACACAGCAGCGATGTCCTCAACCAACAAAATGACAGCTTCCGACATCCCAACTCCCTCGCCTTTGACGGAAATGTAGCAGAAAAATGGCATGCAGGAATACGAGATATTCATTGCCGCCGCACACAGTGATAACTCTGCCAAAACCAGAGCCTACATACTCCTCAATCTCGCAAGATCCGAGGCTATCACTTATGCAATTTCAGTTTTGTCAGCAGAGGGCGACACTGTCACACCAATGGAGTCCCGGGAGGATCCTGACTGTTTAAAAAGATAGTTGTAACCCGCATTTAGTTATTTATTTATTTTTGCGGGCCCACTTCCTGTGACCCCAGTGCTTCCTGTAAATCACGGGTCACAGAGTTCACTTCCTCCTCCCTCCCTCCTCACTGTGACTGTGGCATGCTGCATACAAACAAATTCACTGGAGTTCTCGCTAAATCGATTGTTGAAACCGTCAGCCTTTGGATCGGTACTGAACTAACCCGTTCAGTACTCCACCTGCAAAATGCCATGGATTTCCTGTCGGCCGCGAATGGACGTGCCGCTTTAAAATACTCCGTTTGAAGGTCAGGTTTTTTTACTGGACTGATTTTGGAGTTCTTCATCTGAACTCCAATGGCGAGCTAGATCGGATCCAATCAGCGTACTGGTAGGACAAAGACTGTGTTGCACCCCCTACCGCTGTGGACAAACTTTTTCTTTTTCCCCCAGACTTAAAGGATTCCAATCGAACTGATCCTCTGTTTATTTTTGGATAATTCATTATTGTTTCCTGGAAGAGTATATTGTTTATATTGGTTGTTTTTTTTTCCCTGTACCTAATTTTGTAAATACACTTGTTTAAACTGCACCACCGGCTCATGTGATTCATTCATTATCCAGGCTCCTTCAAAGAACAAATCTTCTGTTGCCGCTCTTGTAGCCGCAGTCCAATTGCCTAGCCCAAAAAGCATTACATAGTTCTAAGAAATCTGCAACCCACAGACTAATGTGATAATGGAGAGACATTATTTCAACACCAGATTTCAAAAACAAGGAGAAACTGTGGAGGCTTATGCAAGTACATTAAAGAACCAAGCCAAGAACTGCAACTTATGTGCAGTACAAGATGAGCTCATTAGAGACAGACCAGTTTGTGCAATCAGCAGTGACAGTGTCAGATGTGCTCTGATCCCACACTAGCTAAAGTCATACGTATCTGCTTAATAAGTTAGCTCACAGAACAGCATAGTAAAATTCTCTCTGTACCTAAACATGTGACAAAGGCCAGTGTGGATGCTGTGAAAATAAAACAAGATAACAAATTCAGAAGCAAATTGAAACAACCCAAGTCTGAAAACCCAGTGGTAATCTCAAACTGCAAGAACTGCGGAGGCACACACCCAGCGAAACGTGAACACTGCCCAGCATTTGGACAACAGTGTCACAGCTGTAAAAGATACAACCATTTCAAAATGCAATGTCGATCTACAAGACAGGGCAAATCAAACAATTGAACCTGGTTTCCTCTGAAAATGACTCAGATAGCGAAGACACATTCACTATAGAAGGCCTATTTTTATGTAGATGAGATGTAGACGAGGACGAGGCAAAGTGAAAATGACAGCCAAAAAACACTGTTTTGTGTCAGCTAACAACAAACCTCTCTAGTTAAAGGTTGACACAGGAGCCAAATGTAATGCCATGTCTTTTAACCTACAAAGCCGTCAGACACACTGAAAATCTGTACACACCAAAGCGGAAAGTTAAACTGATTGCTTTTGGAGGAGCTATGATCAGACCTATTGGTGCACTGACTCTGAAATGCTGTTTAAATGAGCAGCCATATGACCTGGAATTTCATGCTGTGAATGAAGATGTAAAATCACTGTTAGACTGCAGATGATCTCTTCCACTGTTTTGTCAGTGACAGGGGAGAAATGTGTCAGCTCAGTCTATGTGGTGTACTGAATGTGACAATTTTCATCCTTAGACTGTCTTTGAGGCCTGAGTCCATCGTCGTGCTGCCTTGACAAGCTACCCACTAGATTTCTAAAGTCTGTGCTGAGCAGTTCGTTGTAACAAGTCGCTCAACTAGTCAACATCTCAATTCAGATGGGGACATTTCCAAAGGCCTTAAAAACTGCTGTCATTAGGCCTCTTCTAAAGAAGAGCAGTCTTGATGCCACAGTTCTCAACAACTACTGGCCCATATCAAATCTCCCATTCTTAAGAAAAGTCCTAGAAAAGGTTGTATACAAACAGCTTATGGACTTTCTCCTGTCCAACAAGGTTTTTGATACTTTTCAATCTGGCTTTAGGCCCCACCACAGCTCTGAGTCAGCTTTGATCAAAGAGTTTAATGATCTTCGCCTGAACACAGACATGATCATGTGATTTTATTACAGAGATTAGAAAACTGGGTGGAAATCTCTGGTACCGCTCTCAGCTGGTTCAATTCCTATCTCAAGGACAGGACATACTTTGTTGAAAGTGGTAACTGTGTCTCAGACCGAATGGCTCTAACCTGTGGGGTACCCCAGGGGTCAGTCTTGGGACCCCTATTGTTCAATCTCTACATGCTTCCATTAGGCCAGCTAATACGCAGCTATAATGTGTCCGACCACAACCATACAGATGACACTCTGTGTCACTCTGTCACTGCATCCAACAGATCACGGTGTGGATGCAAAACAATTTCCTTCAGCTGAACTCAGACAAAACAGAAATCATTGTCTTTGGCCCACAGAAAGAGAAAGTGTTATCAGTCACCTTGAAATTCTTTCACTAAAACCTAATAGTCAAAATGTAGGAGTAATATTGGACTCAGACTTGAACTTTTACAGTCATATTAAATCCATAACTTCATCAGCTTTTTATCATCTAAAAAACATTGCCAGAATCAAAGGAATAATGTCTCAACCAGACTTAAGTCCAAATTCCACCAGGTTTCCATTCTACTCAATGTGTGTGATTCCACCGGGTGCATCACTGCTGCGTCTCAGCTCTGTCAGAGCTGGGGCACGCAGGAGACGAAATGCAGCAATTTCGGGACAGGAATTTACCAAAATAAAACATACTGTTAACTTCAAAATAAAATACACCATGCTCACAGCAGATCATATTTCCCTTTGGTACACCTTGAAAACGTCACAATGGGCGGAGACAGGCCCGAAGTCAGCGGGCCAGATGGAAATTTTCAGGTATTTCACCCATTTGATGCCATAGATGAAGAGGTGTTCATTGTGAAGGTCCAAAATAACAAGATTATATATGACCCTTCACATCCTTTTTATAACGACAAAACAGAGTTGTTGACTCCTCTGTTGTTCTCCTACTACTCTGAATGGAAAGATTTTGCTGTTTACATGGATCGTGGATGCACCACAATTATGGCCCTGCCTGACCCCCCTGCTCCTGTTGTACTTCTGCTTCTCGAGCTCTAGAGGTCTAGATTCTAGGTCTCTGCATGAAAAGTGTCTTGAGAGATAACGTTTGTTGTGAAATGGCGCTATATAAATAAAATTTAATTGATTTGAATTGAATTAAATCCTGCGATATCGCCCGATTACACATTCATTCGCAAAGCCACGCGGGTCCCGCAGTCTGGCGGAGTGCACCACAAACACAACTGGCAGGAGTTGACGGACGGCACATACAGCTGGTGGAATCCCCATGTTAGAGAGGCTAATCCATGCATTTGTCTCCAGCAGGTTAGATTACTGTAACGGCATGCTCACTAGGATATCTAAACAAGCTGTAAGACAGCTGCAGTACATCCAGAACGCTGCTGCTTGCGTCCTGACTAGAACCAGGAAATACGACCACATCAGTACTGTGCTCAGGTCACTGCACTGACTTCCTGTCGCTCAGAGAATAGACTTTAAAACAGCTGTGCTGGTATACAAGTTTCTTCATGGTCTAGCTGACCTGCCTTGGTCCATTGTCGCAGCTGGCATATTTGATTGGAACAACCATCACTACCTTGTGTTTGTAGACTCATACTCGAGTTGGTTTGAGATAGACCAGCCTAGCAATCTCTCATCACTTTGTGTGATTGACAAGCTCAAAAGACACTTCTCAGTTCATGGCATTCCACACAAGCTATATTCGGACAGTGGTACTCAGTACACCAGTAAGAGCTTTCAAGATTTTGCCAGAGACTGGGACTTTGTGCATGTGATTAGCAGTCCTGAATACCCACAGTCTAATGGCCTGAGTGAAAGAGCTGTGAGGAATGCAAAGAAAAAGCTGGAAAGAACGAAAAGTGACGGAACAGACTTCCACCTGAACCTGCTGAACATCAGAAACATGCCCAGAGACATAGGTTCTCCCACACAAAGACTTTTCTCGAGACAGACTCAAACAACTTTACCAATCAGCAAACTACTCCTGAAACCAGCAGAAAAACCAACAACAAGTGTCAAAGCCCAGCTTTGAAATGCATGCTATGAAGTCAAGTAAGCCACTAATTACCCTGACAGAAAACCAAGTGGTAAGACTTCAAAAACAAAAAGGACATGACAAAGTGGGAGTGGTAAAAAGAAAATGTGTTGAACCACGTTCACACATAGTAGAATCTGAAGGACAGGAGTACAGACACCATCGATGTCACATCCTGCCAGTAATGGAACCAGAGACTTATAAGCCATCCATCACACCTGATCCAGATGTGTCACAACGCACACTTGAGCCTCAAATGAACGAAACACCAGCATCTAACAACCCCAACAATGTTGAACAGACACCTAGCAAGCAATGCCAAGAACAGAAGTGTGCTGAAAAACTGCCATCAGAGTGTTTGAGAAGTGTGTGGTCCACTGCTCCTACATATATCACCAGATGTGGTAGAGTTTCCAAACCAAATAAAAAGTATTTAGGTTAATATGATTTCAGGAAATACTGAACACACACATGTAAGAAAGTATAATGATGTGAACTGTGACGTTTATTAAGTCATTCATGCAATTGTTCATCAAGCAAAAAAAAATGTTTCAGTGAGACTTAATTAGCAATGCACTTAATGTATAAGATATTTTTCTTACAGTTCAAAGTTTAGGCAGTGTAAATGTTGAACTGTTTATTTCTTCAGCATAAGATTTGGATGTCAATATATGATGCAATGTTAATTTAGCTTTCTTTCAGTTGGGAACTAAGGCTAAAGAAGAGGGATGTAGACAGTTTTTAAACAAAAACTTTTTAAACAATAATGTTAAAAAAGTCCTTTGCAATAGGGTTTCCAGGACAACACACATGAACATTAAAATCCCCAACAATAAGAACACAGTCATATTGAGGCATTATATCAACCAGAAAAACAAATGTAATTTATAAAGTCCTTCTTTTACTTGGGAGGACGATGGACCACAGCACTGTGTGGGAGCAACCTAGCTAATACAAGCTCAGTTCAAAACTGGCAAAGGAGGATGACAGTGAGATCTGTTTACAATTAAAGCCAAAACAGTTGCTGTGCCTCCTCCTCGGCCTGACATCCGCGGAAAGTTAAAATAGCAGCAATCAATCGGTAAGAGTTCAGTGAAAGCGCTGGACTCACCAACATTAAGCCAAGTCTGAAGTCACAAAAAGGAAATCCAATTGCCGTTGTTGTGTCCCTAATGGTTTCCACACTAACTGGTTTCCATATGCAGCTGTGTTTTGCCTCAGTAAGCAGATTTTTCACGTATTTATAAACTCATTACTGGCGATTTCCAGTTCGCATCTCGTCTCTACTGTGGAAAACATTGTTACTTCACCCCACGGAGTGGGAGTGATCTCTGATTGTAAAAGTGAACTCTACATCAAAGCCACCTATCAAAAAATAAATGTATGAAAATATAATGTTTGCAAAAATACTGGTTTAGAAACCAGTAGGGACACAACACCGGGACGTGAAGAAATCCTTTAGGCTGAATGTTTTGTTCGTTTACTAGGCCAAACCTGACAGGTTCCAACCAGCAGACGACAGGGTACAGCAAGCAACGAAAGATAAAGAGGCGAGGCACCGCTCCAAATCCAGTTGGGGAAGCCGTAGAAAAATGCAACAACCCGGCCTTCAGTCTCACCTGACAGCCGATGCGTTTGCCCGGTGTCATTGGCGTTTTACGTGGGGACGGTGGTGCTGGAGCAGGACAGAGGTGAGCTGGAATCTCAAACTTTTGCAAACTTTTATGTCCACTGTGATCAAAACTGACTAGTTCTTTGGCAGTAACTCTAAGATCCAGCAGCGTTTGGCGAACGTATACTAGTATAGAGCTGAAATTATGAGCAACAAATGACAGACAACAATGACACACACAGCATCTGCAGTGACAGACGGCAAGGCTCCCCCTAAAGTTCACCTCCATCATCACCTGCTGGTGCCGCTAGGGCTGCTACAGTTGTTAAGTAAGGTCCAGCTGCTGCAGTACCAAACATTAGTTTATTTTGGCACATATAACAGCATCTGCCTTGAAGGGCATGTCCTTTCTAATTTCTCCATGACTTCTATGGGTTTTTTCTATATTTTATCAGGTGCAGGTCTTCCTGTATGCATCTCCAAGCTTCTGCAGATGATCCAGAACGTGATGTGCATCTGGTCTTCAACAACTCCAACCCCCCCGCTCTTCCAGTTGAAGGTATCTGGCTCTTGTGCCCAACGTCTCAAACTAGACTCTTCTCTACAACTCTTCTACACGATGAAAAAAAAATACTATTTGCACTGTCGTGTTGTATGAACACTCAAATCTACATTGCTTTTGATCAAAGCATCTGCTTATTGTTGAGTTGTAGAACTGTTGTACACTCCATTTTGTTGTCTCAGTACCTTTTTCTGTGCAATGATAGTAAAGTTGAGTTTCAGAGCGTCTTATGAAACAACAAGCTTAAAATATCATGACTTTGGTTTGGATTGGTGTTGCTGTTCACATGAGAGGGCTCCATCCATACTGCAGTTCAGCATACAGCAGTATACTGTTCAGCCTGCCACAATCACTTTTGGGTCGACGGTAAAACAATACTAATGGATCTGTAATGAACCGAGGTGAATTAAAGTAATCTCTGTTTTCCATTCATGTTGAGTCACTGTTGAGCCCTGCTATTGTTAAAGACTACTGTTGGTGATAAGAAAACAAAGGACAAAACTGTTAATCACTCAGAGAAGTGACCACACCTTGAATAGGTGTAGGCTCTTATCACTTGAGTCAAAATATGCTAAAGCACATAAAAACATTCAGAAGAGTATTTAATGAAGCTTTTATTTATCTCAAGCCTTATGTTATATCAATCCACAATTGGTCATAATGCTGCTCTACTATTCCCACAGGTCCAAATATTTGGTAGTAAAGAGTGCTTCTTCCTTAAACCTTGAATAATGCATCCTGCAGCTTTCCTTCTCACTGCTCATTGCCAAAGGTAGAAACACAGTGAAAACACCTACTCACACACAGGACATAGGGTCTTTGAAGTTCATCTCAACTCATTGTTGATGTTTTAAAATGATCAATTCAACCAAACTACAAACAACACGTACTTCTTCTGGTACAGTTGCAGGAAAAAGTATGTGAACCCTATGAAATGACCTAGTTTTCTGCATTAATTTGTCATAAAAATGTGATCTGATCTGCATCTAAGTCCCAATTCTTGACAAACATAATGTGCTTAACCTAATAACACACAGACTGTTAATGTCTTTATTGAACACTTCCATGAAACATTCATGCTTGATCACCTTTGACCTCTTCACAATTTGGGTCTGATGGACTGGTGTCTCTGGTGTGATTTAATTTTTTTTTTTTATAACAAACATCCATTGTTGGAGAGAAGTACAGATTTTTTTTTAATTTTTTCTACTTTATTGTTGCATTGATGTTCTCATCACGACAGACCAGATGGACTAACATCAACACTATCACTGTGGACATGGATGTGGCCTTTAGGTGCTACTTTGTTCTGATCATCTGTTTGCATGCTCTGTAACCTCGCCCTTCATATCAGTTGTTTAAAAGGGAGTGAACCAGGGAGCATGGAAATAAATGAAATAAGTGAGACCAGCATTCATGAATCACCATGTCAAACTTTGGGAATGCCACTCCCTCACCTGCCACATTAAGACTTTGCCTCCTACTATAAAAAGCTGGGCTTCCCTCCCCTCTTCCTCAGAGTTCCCGTGTAGAAGCAAATGGCTATGGCTAACAACTGGCTGTTATGGCTGACCCTGTGTGCCATCGTATCTGCTTGGCACAGCGGTACATTTATTACATTCTATTTGGCAACTATGAATAGATTGAAATGTCTGCCCTTATGCTAAAAGCCTGACTGTTAAAGCTGCATTTAATGTTTGAGATTTGATGATTGATTACTTGACAAATAACACTTACTCTTTTCAACAGAGGCAAAGTCTGCTGTGAACACTTTCAACTCCATGTCCCAGATTCTTGACAAAATATCAGGTGAGCTTGTTGGTAAGCAACTGTTATCAACATCTTTTTGTAGACATGTGTAAAATATGGCTGTAAAATATATCCTGATGTGTCTTTGTAGGAGTGAGTCCTGTCCACAATGGCCAGGTTTGCAGTACGTGGGGAAACTTTCACTTCAAGACTTTTGATGGAGATGTTTTTCAGTTGCACTCCACTTGCAACTACATCCTGACCTCTTCATGCAGGAGCACTTACAAGGACTTCAACATCCAGATAAGAAGACAGGAGGCTGGCAGCCATCACACCATCAAACACATCATCATGAAGCTGGAGGGTTCTGTAGTGGAGCTTTCCAAGGGCTCAGTGGTCATTGATGGCAAATCGTAAGTTTACTCTGAAAACCTGCATTAGGTTCTGCTTCGGACTTATTTTCGGAATATCTCATGCCCTAACTATGAAAACACATACAGTTTGGATTGCGGTCGTACATGATTAGCATATTAGCTTTAGTATTACCATTAAAACCTCTGTGTCTTTTATGCTTTTGTAAGGTTGAGAATCTTTCTTTTTTGGAGTGACAGTCGTTAGAGCAGGTGTCTACTGCCACCATTTGCTTTCACATCTTTCCACATGGCTCTAGGAACAAAAGTAAAATAATAGGTTTCATGCAAGAACCACATGTAAAAAACACTCAAAAAACAAGCTTGTGTGAATGATTTAGGAGAATGTTTTGTATTCATCTGTTATATGCATATTTTTGCATGAGGCCCATTGTGACAAGAATTGTTTTCATTTGCAGAGCCATCCTACCATTCAGTAAAGGAGGAGTGCTTGTTGAAAAAACACCTACTTACATCAAAATCAAAGCAAAGCTGGGATTAGTTGCTATCTGGAATGAGGAAGACTCTTTCATGGTAAGACTTTGAACTGTTATGACCATCATTGATAAAATATACTGTCAATGCTCTGAATTAAAGGACAGTGGGAACTGCTTAAGTGATCAGAAAAGCTTGTGACAGTACCATACTACTACAAATGCTGTTATATAACTAACTTTAAGTAATCAAGTATTCTGCTTATAGTGTTTTGTTTTTTACTGTACTCCTGTAATACTTTGCCTTATGGTGAAATCCTGAGGGGAAAATTAATTGTTAGTTTGTAGGCTATAGATTTTAAATATATTAAATATATAGAGAGACACTGAAACCACTGCCAAGCTGTGGTGTGGTTGCCAATTTGCACTACTGACCTTATATATTGTTTTAGACTATAGCCTTATTACCAGTTGAACTAAATTCAGCTATATTTCATGTACTGTACTTTACTGTATTATAATGTATTTGAATTATACACAGTGCAGTTTTTTAATATGTACAGTAACTTGAAAAGGGTCTGAAACAGCTGTCGTATAATTTGAAATCCTCAATAGCCACAAAATCTAGTGAAAACCCATCCTACACATTTTAACCTGGGCCAACTTGATCACTCAGAGATTAATACTGTAAACAGGCTTAGGTTGCACTGTAAAAAAATTATATTCATGCTACTTAACCCTGATTCGGATAAGTCTAATTGTTGATTTACAACCAACAAACTGGGTGAGGGTCACTCATTATAGGCTTTTCAGACCGGGGGCCGGTTCCCGGCCGGTTCGGGCCTGCGAACCAGCTCCGAACCCGTTTGCTTTCACACCGACTTGAGAGCCACGTGATTACGTCACAGTATACGTCTGTATACGTCTCCGCTCACTCGGCAACTATAACAACAACGGCAGCAGAATACAATGTTACAATGTTGCTCCTGGCTTTTCGAGCCGACACCTGCACCCAAACACCTCTGGTACAACACATGCGTGGTGCTCGTCTTGATCGCCATGGACAGCGGTTACGTTTTAATAACTCTGTAAGATATTGATAGCTCGCTAACGCCGGCTAGCGCTAGTGAGCCGGCTCGCCAACTATTCATTTCTTTTGATATGTTTTAATGCAATGTTATTGATACGGTCGGCGTTAGCGAGCCGGCCGGCGTTAGCGGCCGTATCAATAACATTGCATTAAAAATATCAAATAACATGAATAATACACGTTTTCGTATTGCCGTGTAAGTCACGATAACCCCGCCCCAGCCCCTGACGTAAGCGGTTCGCGGTTCAAGACCAGCAAAGAGTTGGTGCCGCTGTGGAACCAGTTTTTGCGGCCGGGAGCCGGCTCTCCTTTAATAAGGCTGTGCTTCAGATTCTAGCTGGTGCTTAAAGCGATGTTTTTTTCCTCACAGGTGGAACTAGACCTGAAGTACAAGAACCAAACCTGTGGTCTTTGTGGAGACTTTAATGGGGTCCAGCTCGCCAATGAGTTCTACAGCCATGGTACACTTTGACTCACTTTAACAAGTCAGTCGGTGTAGGCATGGCCCCAGAACTAAACTGTTTCTTTGATATTTTCCAAACAGGTGTGAAAATATCCCCAATGGATTTTGCCAACTTCTGGAAAATGGATGGTCCAACAGAAAGCTGCTCCAACTACACTCTGGATTCAACAGAAGGCTGTAACAACATGGTGAGACAACAAACAGTTATTGAACACAATACTTATTATATCATGTCCAGTCCCTGATTTGTTAGAGGCTGTGTATTATTTTCAGATAACTAAATATCTAGGTCAGTGCAGGCTGAAATGTTCCTGGTTTGAGTAACCATGTAATGGCAACAGCATTTTTTTTGTTTAAACTATAATTATCCTGGATCATACCAGTGGTGGCTGACTGTACCCCATCAGCCTAATAACATAATGCAGTGTTAGCAAACCTTACTGGGCCCTGTGATGTGACAATTAAGAAAAAAATGTGCATTTCCCTCCTCATGTAATATTAGCAAAGCTGTTCGCAAATCCAGTATTATTATTCAGATTAAAGTTTTTATCCCGTGCAGTCTTGTGCCTGGCATGTTACTGGCACCTAAAAATCAGTGGAAATTGTTGCAGGTGAAACAAATGTGCAAACAAAACAGGGAGCCACTCATACAAAAGCACTTCCAGTCATCCAAGCACAGGAAATACAAAAAAGAAGAAGAAATAAGGGCCAACAGGAGCAATAAAAAGAACACTGGAGTGTGGTGGAAATGCTCGAGCTATTTGGGTAGCTCCTTGAGAATAACTGGACCCTGTTCCTCAAATGTGCAATAACAAATGCAGGCTTTCATGCTTTCTTGGAAAAAACACACCTGCAGAAAATGTGGTTAAAAAGACAAAAAAAGTGGTGATTTTAAGTAAACAGTACCTGGGTTTAGATATGTTATTGAGCAGTGTGTGGAATAACAACATAATTAAATGAATCTATGAGAAATCTTCATTTAATTTCATTCGCTGACCACTATTTTGTTTTGAAACTAAAAACATGGCTAATTATGCAGATTGATGTAATTTAATGTTCAGGTGCAACATTGGAGCTGTTGTCAGAACTGTCAGATATTTGATGTATCAGGAGTTCTGGAACATACCATACAGCTTTAATATTGTTATGATAATGAGGCTTAAACAGGCTCACATTTTCCATATTGATGCACATGGATGGTTGTTTCGATGGCCGTCTGAGATCTGGTGAAGTTGCTGAAAATAATTTTCGACAGATATAGCTGTATGGATACTCTCAGTGAGTTGGGAAAAGATGGTGGAAGCCTAAGAGACAGGACCTGTTTTATTGTAGGTCAAGATACTTGATAACAACTTACCCGTATTTTCCGGACTATAAGTCGCTCCGGAGTAAAAGTCGCACCAGCCATAAAATGCATAATAAAGAAGGAAAAAACATATATAAGTCGCACTGGAGTATAAGTCGCATTTTTGGGGGAAATTTATTTGATAAAATCCAACACCAAGAACAGACATGTCATCTTGAAAGGCAATTTAAAATAAAAATAGAATAGAGGCAACAACAGGCTGAATAATTGTACGGTATGCTTACGTTACATGACACAACTGAGAACGTGCCTGGTATGTTAACATAACATATTAAGAGTTATTCAGATAACTATAGTATAAATAACATGCTAAGAAGTTTACCAAACCATCCGTGTCACTCCAAATAACTAAAATCCAATGAAATCTTCATCCTCGGTGTCACTTTTAAACAACTCCGCTAACTCCGGAGGTAGAAGATGTGGCGCTTCCTCTTCTACGTCGCTTACGTCAGACTCATCGTCAGTTGCAGTTCCAATTATTCCAGCCTTTCTGAATCCTGACAGAATGGTTTCGGTTGTCACCGAAGCCCATGCTTTGTCGATCCATCCAATGACTTCCAGGAAAGTTGCACGGCGCATTCTCCCGGTTGCCGTTAATAATTTCACACATAAGTCGCTCCAGAGTATAAGTCGCACCCCCGGCCAAACTATGAAAAAAACTGCGACTTATAGTCCGGAAAATACGGTAATCTTAAAGATCATGATGATCTTTAAGCTTAGAGCTTAGACATTTGCAGTTCAGATCACTGATTTCTTAGAATGATTAATCAAATACACAAAGGTCACCCCTAGTCTCCCTACCATATCCCTTACCTTAACTACTGAGGAGGATTCTGTCATTATAACAGGAGGAATACACTATTCGATGAGTGAACAGACTACAACACAATGCCAGGTCTTGCAGAGATTTACAAACGCTTAGCTATGTGCTAAACTGGACCTAATTATTATTTTTTTTGACTCAATCCAAGGTTGAATTGCCTCACAGCAAGTGTTGAGTTTGTTTGTTCTTCCTGTGTCAGCGTGGGTTCTCTCTGAATCCTCCAACTTCCTCTCACAGTCCAAAGACATGCAGCTTAGGTTTAATTGGGGACTCTTAATTGTCCGTAGAAGTGAATGACAGCACGAATGGTTGTCTGTCTCTGTGTGTCTGCCCTGTGATAGTCTGGAGACCTGTGCACCCCACCTCTCACACAATGTCAGCAGGGATCGGCTCCAGCCATCCGCGACACTGGTGTGAGGACGAACTGGTGTGCCATTTTAAATGACTCTTCAGCTCCTGAGACGTTTTTTCAGCTCCTGTGACTTATATAACAACTCTGAAGCATGTGTGTACACAACTGGAGTCAATAGTTATAAACATGGTAGGGGGAAAGGTATAGGTAGTAAAAAAGAAACAAAAGTGAAAATAAGTGCTTGTAAAGCAGTGTTTTTGTGTTTTTTTGTGTGTTTTTTTTTTTTTAGCTTTTTTGAGTGTAGATTCAGAAATAGAGGAAAGGTACTGTTTGATCAGGAGATACAGTCAGCTGTACAGTAACCTTTTGCAAATGAACTTGGATTTGTGAATATAAAATTCAGTCAAAATCAGCAAATTAAGAGAACTGCAAATAGTATAAAAGAGGTGTGACCATGAGCAGCCGTTGCAACTGTACTGCTGGACATATCACAGGCATGACAGAGGGTTTCCCAACATGCACCAGGGCAATGAAATTACCATTATCACCAGTGGATGGTTTCGTTAATATGCACCCAATGATACTCAGACAGAAAGTCCAGAGAGTATGTGCTACTGCTCCATCCCTTCAGACAGTGTCCAGAGTATGTGCTTCTGCTCTGTCAGCAACAAACTGTAGACATTCAGCATTCAAAGAACGGATGGCTTGGCTATGTATATTGACAGTAATGGGGTTTCTCGGCTGACAACACAACAGAAGTGCTGACCTACAACTCTCCAAAAATGTGGTATTCTGGAGAAATTTGTGACAATTTCATATTCATTGTCGTTTTAAAAACAGGAAAAATATAGCACCAAATGTGTGTAACCAAAAGTTGTTGACATTTTTTTAAACATAATTGACATAATTGAGTATGGGAATGGACGTTATTCATATCATACAATTCTAAACCCTTACTCACAACAACCACCTATAGTCGTACTCGAAGCTCAGAGCACCAAACCAGACAGCAGAACAGGGGAAAAATCACCAGCTGCATATATTTTTAGTGAATACACAAGTTGGCATGGAAAGTATGTTTAACCTTTGTTCCAATTTTGAAATGTTGCACGCTCTTGGATTTTTGAGCCTAATAATTAGCTTTATTCCTGTCTTCCCACCTTTGGTTCTATTCCCTTCTGTCTGTCTTTCTGTCTGTAGGAACCTCTGTGTGAGCAGATCCTTACAGGGCCGGCCTTCAGCAGCTGTCATAGTCTGCTGGACATTGCCTCCTTCACCTCTGCCTGTGTTGCAGACCTCTGTAACTGTGGTAGTGCCATAGATGCAGACCCCTTCTGCCTGTGCAACACTGTTTCTGAGTTCTCCAGGCAGTGTACCCATGCCGGTGGTAAACCTCAAAACTGGAGAACCAAAGAGCTCTGCTGTGAGTACACTCATCATATTCTCTTGGTAGGAAGGGTTGTCTATCCAGTGTGGACTTTTGTCCAAACAAAATGTCTCAGGCACATGGCAGCCCTGAAGATTAAAGAAGCCCAAGAAGAGGTCACCCACCGATCGGAGTGTTGTGGTTCGATTCCTGACAATAGCGGTCTACATGTCGAAGTATCCTTGGGCAAGATACTGAATCCCAAATTGCTCCCAATGATGCCTTAATTGGTGCATGCATGAGTCCCTGATGGTGGCAGGTGGCACTGTCAAGTGACCCTTCATAACCAGCACTCAGGGCTCCATTGTTTAATCAACCAAGAAAAAGCAAGACAAGGGCTACAGCAGGGCCTATAAACAGCTTTTAGTCAACTAAAATGATAACTCACTAAGAAGAAGTCCACTAATGGACATGCTTGTTGCTTTGAGACTGTTACAGGCCACTAGAAATATATATTGAACTTCTTTTGTGATCTATGATATATTAAAACATTTTTATTTCACATTCACATACACATCAGTTCCATTACCCAAACACAGAGTCAGTAAGCTGATTCATAAAACATGATGCCATTAATAAGAACCCACCCCTTCCAAAGTGTGGGAGAGTGTTTTCAGACAACTGAGGGGCTGGGACTAGCTGCAATATGAAAGTTTTTGTGAATAAGTGTTCAGATTGGGAATCATAGAGGTTGTAAACAAATTATGTATTCACAGGGAAGTCATGTCCCTACAAAATGGAGTACATGGAGTGTGGCAGTCCCTGTGCTGATACCTGTTCCAACCCAGAGGCCAGCCACACCTGTGACAACCACTGTATCGATGGATGCTTCTGCCCTGAAGGTACAACACACTCTCATATGCATCATGCATGCCAGCATGTACACACACACACACACACTCATCTGTGTCAATCCTTTGGCCCCATTCAGGTACAGTGCTAGATGATTTAAATGGAAAGGGCTGTGTCCCTCTGAATGAGTGCTCCTGCAGCTACAACAGCAAGATCTATGGACCTGGGGAGTACTACTCCAGCAAATGCAAAAAATGGTATGATATGATATTCTAAGATACCTCATTGTGTAAATTTGTTTGTTTGGTAGAAGATCACAGGCAGTTTGATTATTACAAATTTTAATTTGTAGATAAACCTAGAGAGGCATAATCTCTTTTATAAGGGGTCCTTCGGCACAGTAACTTGATGAGAGTTCAACAAACAGTACATTGAAATAAATACATAATTCATTTCTGTTACCAGCTGACCAAAAGTAATGAGGAATACACCAAATGCATACTAAAGCAAAGCAAAATAAAATAAAATAATATAATATCAATGCCTTTATGCCTTTGAAGAAAACAAATTTATACAGTTACAATTAATACACTGAAAAACAGGAACAAGTACATTAGAGGCAAAAAACAAACAAATATAGCGGTCTCAAATAGAGTTGTACCGATTCTGATACCAGTATCTGAAATTGCTTCAATACTGCCGAAAATGCTGGCATCATAAGTCCAGGCACCGATCCGATACGACGTAATTTATTAAATTAGTAATCTATTTACTGGTTAGCTCCGTTGAACCCTGGCACAGTTCTTCTACGCCACTCTTTAAACAGTAGCGCTGTTGAAGGAAAGGGCTGAAGCATTGGGTGCATCCCATGTTCCTTAATTTCATCCATGTTTCCCTCACTTGCGTCCTTTCCTGGCCAAACGCTGCAAATACATAACGATGCAGAACCAAAGACACACAAAACACATGCAACAACAAAATGCTACACCGGAAAAACGCTGCAAACAAAGATGCAGGACCAAAGACACACAAACACACAAAACAAATGCAACAACGCAATCAGAGATGGCAGACTTCACCCCACAGCGCCCTCTGTTGGCCAGAGAATGTATATGCAGTGGAAACACAGACAGACAGAAACCGTCACCCAAAACAATTCTTCACTCCCACTCCGTGTGGTGAAGTAACAACAAATTGCTGCAAATACAGAAAAGATGCAAAACCTAAACGACACAAACCCCCAAAACACATGCAAGAGAGAAATGCTGCATATTGAGAAAACACAATGGAAGTGTCCACACAACGGAAAAGCTCCAGGCTGCTTGGAGGTCCCAACCTCCCACTTCGGTAAAGATAGAAGATTCACAGATTCGACTTTGCCGGCTCAATAACTCAAGAGCGTATCAACGTTTTTTTTCTTTAAAACAATGGGAAGACTTGCGTTAGACTATGTGCAGAGCCGACTCGTGTGCGAATGCGCAGGGACCGTCTGCAAATTGCAACACTGAAAAAAAAATGATACAGAAATATTCAACAGCTTCACCCAAGAGAGGTAAAGTGTTATTGAAATCATGTTTATACATATGTGATCTCATGGTTTTCATACTACATTTCTTGGATTGGAAAATAATACGTTTAAATAATATTTAGTAGTTTTCAGTAGCCTACATGCTGAATCCTAGCCTAGTCCTAACTAGACCTTCATACTTTACTTTATAATATATATAATCTATAGAAACTATAAGTCTACTTTTATTTCATAAACCTCCGTCACTGCGCATGTCTGTATATCTAGTTGAAATATCTATTTTGATCATGATTTCGCCACTAGCTGTGGTGCGGCGCACTTTGGCGTAATGCGTCCTTCGGTGTCGTAAACTCTCGGGGTGAGGCTGTATATATTAGGGCGTGACATTTAGGTCAAGTTCACACGCATGAAGCTTGAGAGCGGTTTTCAAATCAAAGCGTGGTGGCACAGGAGCATGATAATAACCCTAGTAATCTCCAGCAGGAACACGAGCATGTAGTCCGGATCTGCGCTAGTTTCTACGCTTGCTTGATAAATGAGGGCCAGTGTGTTTACACAGATACAGCCATGCACTAATAATAATGAAGTGTTTTGGCAGTTTTACCTGTTTAACAAACGCCTGCACATGGATAACAACCTGCATTCTATATTTATACTGTAAATTGTGTCCTGCTCAGGGGCATGGGGTTACATATGTAAGGGAAAATGTAAATGATGTAACTCTGATCAAATCCTCCTCAGGAATGATCAGCCTCACTGAATGAAAATGACAAACGATGTAAAAGTGTTTCTTACTGACTGACAGACTTTTCTTTCTTAAATAGTGTCCATAACAAATCTGAATTGGGGAAATAAAAACCTTTTAGAACGAGTTTTCTTTTAATTCATTCTACATGTAGAAACATGTTTGCGGTCTTTCCACAACCTGCTGATTGTCTGTTTTCTGTGTATGTGTGTGTGCTGACAGCCTGTGTGAGAGTGGCCAGTGGATGTGTACAGAGAAGAACTGTCCAGGAAGCTGCTCTGTGCAGGGAGGAGCTCACATCCAAACCTTTGATGAAAAAGCGTACACCTTCCATGGGGACTGCTCTTACGTCCTGGCTAAGGTATAATACCTCATCATCAGAACTGTTATACAGTATCACACACAGGCCACTGCCATAGCAACACATGCACATCACTGCTACACAAGTCTACACCAAAAACCTAAGCCTCCAACCAGTTGAAGCTAATATTGTAGCGGCCCCTTGGATTTATTAATGAAAACGCAGAGAGCTTCAAACGGGTGTTGATCTGTCTCTTTACTCTTGACGAGCATCATGTACAATAAGCACCTTGAACACCTTGAAAACTACAGAACAAAAAAGAAGAAATACAAAATACTTCACTGTAGTTTTACAAATAATTAACACATAAATCATGTTCAAATATCAATCATGTTCATCCAATACAAATGAACCAAATAATAACAATGAAATATTAAATTAAATCTTTTTAAAGCTATTATGACAAGTGTATCACATGCTTCCTTTTAAATGAAATGCAATATATGTTATTGTTCATAGAAAGTAAACTTTTATCCTAATAACATGCATTTCACTCATAAACAAATGAATCGTGACATTCTCCTTTTTCTTGATTTAAACTCGCTGCTCATCTGATAACAATACACAATTCACATTTTCATACCTCATTCCGCTCTCCAAGGGCGCTAGTTAAACTTTCAGCTATCAGCTAGCATGCTCTCCAGCTCGATACACACACTTCACAGATCAGCGCTACAAACAATACAAAAAATGAGGTAAATCACAATGTAAACTCTTTCCTCAGAGGTTTCAAACAGATGAACATAATGAATAACTAGTGTGTTTACCATTCCTCTGACGATACGCGAGTACGACGTTGTGAAGAGAAATGAAGCAGGAAAGTTCAACATCACAAAAATTTAAGAAGAACAAAACGCGCTATTCAAAATAAAAGCCAAATAAACCACAAGGTTGCATTGTAGGACTACGATGTCTTATAAACACATAAAAACAATACTGTGTAGGTGAATATTAATGCAATTGTATCAGACATTTACACCACCAAATCCTAGTACAACGAATTAACAAATACACAAAAAGTGAATGAACTGTACAGGATTTCTTGACTCTAATAAATGAAAATCCTAAAGTTAAGCTACCATGTGTAACTATATAGCATCATACATAATAAAGCAGTGTATGCAGTACTGTCAGTCTCTATGTTCTAATCAGTTCTCAAGTAGGAACACCAATTTTTGAATTGGTATCTCAATAACTGAGGGCTTGGAGGGAGGATCTTGTTTTTTGTGAGGTTTTCGCTCCCCAACTTGTACTTTCACTTGACAAACTAAGCCATCACTGCTTTGAACAGTCTCAATCACTCATCCAAGTTGCCACTGATTTCTTGGGAGGTTGTCATTCCTAATAATGACAATATCGTTCACTTTGAGGTTGCGCTGAGGTAAGTGCCACTTCTGTCTTATGGATAAATTCAGCAGATATTCCCTTTTCCAGCGGCTCCAGAACTGTTCAATAAGATATTGAACTCTTCTACACCTCTTTGTTGCATACAGGTCCTCCTTGACAATTACTCCAGGGGGAGGAAGCGCTACTTTAGATTTCATCATAATGAGGTGATTTGGTGTTATAGGCTCCAGTGCCTGAGGATCATTGATTCCATCCACTGTTAATGGGCGACTGTTTAACAATAGCCATGGCCTCATATAGCAGTGTTCTGAGGAAGGCGTCATCAAGTCGACCTGGGCATTGTGCGAAGGTGTCGTTCAGCACATTTCTGACGGTTCTTATCTGGCACCCTTGTTGTTTTGGTACCTAAGGTAAGAACATGCACCATATCCCACACAGCTGGCATCCGAAAAATGGTGCAACTCTACTCTGACAATGTTATGGCAGTCATATGGGTGGTAACATCGCAGAATTGAAACCTCTTTCAACTTATGAAGACCATTTATCTACTCCTCCCACCGTGGCTTCATATCTTCTTGGAGTGGATCATCCCATCTAATGCCTCTGTGACAAAGTTCTTGGAGGATACGCTTTGCCATTAAGCTGAATGGAGGGATGAATCCTAGTGGGTCATAAAGAGAGGCAATGACAGATAGGCAACCATGCCGGGTTGAAGGCTGATCTATCAAGGCGATGTTAAAGCTGAAAGTGTCCATTTTAATCGACCATTGAATGCCAAGTGCATGCTCTGACGGGGTTGGATCCAGTTCCTGAGTTTCGATGGTTGCTGCTCTTTCTGAGGGATCTAAGCAGACGAGGGCTGCCTCCTCATTTGAGTTGAATTTGTGAAGGCACAGGTGTTGCACAACTCCTTTGACTTAGTGATCAGTTTCTTGGCTTCCTCGACTGATGGGATGCTTACTAACCCGTCATCAACATAAAAGTTTTTATCCACAATGTTGATGCCAGTGGATAGATAGCTTTATGTTGCTGCGCAAGATGTTTTAGGCCAATATTGGCACATCTTGGAGATGAGGCGGCTCCGAAGAGATGAACTGCCATCCTGTACTCCTGTGGTTCCTTCTCCAACTCTCCACCTTTCCACCAGAGGAATTTCAGGTAATTCTGGGATACAGGAGTGACAGAGAACTGATAAAACATTATTTAGATTTCACAGATAATTGCTATGGCCTCCTTCCTGAGGCGGCAAAGAACTCCTACCAGAGGATTAATTAGATCGAGCCCAGTTAGCAGAGTGTGGTTTAGAGAAACACCATGGATTTTGGCTGAACAATCAAACACAACTCTTAATTTGTTTGGTTTTCTGGGGAGAAAGATGCCGTGATGTGGAAGGTACCACTCTGTCTCTCCCTATCTCTCCCTCAGAGGCTCTGCATCACCCTTGTTATTTGTCTCCTCCATGAATGTAATGTATTGATCATAATATTGTTTATTGGCCTTTCATTTCTTCTTAAGACACTGCAAGCGAACTGTAGCTAGCCTCTTGTTATTTGGTAGGTTGGGTGGATTGTTGCGCTTGAAAGGTAGGGGCATCTCATAATGTCTGTCTTTCTTCTGTGTGATTTGGTCACTAAGGAACTGTATGAAATAAAAATCATCCTGTGACACATATTTTCATAAGTTCTCTCAGTGAAGTCTGACACCAGGGCTTTTAGAACATCTGTTGCCGATGGAATTGGCAGTTCTTTAACTGTGAGTCGATGCACAAAGCTCTGACTTCCTTGCCTGTCTAGTTGGGGGTTGATGATCCAACGATACTCCATCCTAGTTCTGATCTCTGTGCAAATGGTTGATTTGTGTCACCAATGATAACCTCAAGAGGAGCTAGTGCCGATGGATAATCATATCCAATTAGGAGCCCTACATCACAGTCTTGAAGGGTAGGTAACTTATCCGCCAAGTGTCTTAGATAAGGCCACAGTAATGCTGTTTCCTTCTTGGGATGTAAGTGATGTGTACCCCACGGGGATAAAGTCACGGCTGGAGGCCTGCTGTAGCTGGATGTGGTTCTCCGAGTGTAGTCCTCGAACTTGAGGGCCATGGACATTCTTGCTAGATATGACTATGTCAATAGCTGTCATTGTACTAAGTTTCAGTTTCACTGGTTGGGCATCAACATTCAGTTTGTCTAGTACATCTTCTAAGACAAACGTTGAGTCACTCTGTGTGCCCAGTATTGCATATGTGAGTACTTCTCTGTGTGGCTCTTGTACTGAAGACATAAGGACTGGGACAATACTTGAAGTAGCCGAAGCACGTTGTGTTGATGTATGAGATACAGCCTTGTGCGTTTCCTGGCTTGCAGGTTCTTCTGTGGAAATGGAGCTATTCTTTGTTGATTCCACAGGTCTTTGTTTCCTGTCTTCGTGCAAACAGGTTGGGTGACGACGGCTGTGTCGCCTCTTACAATCTTTGGTCATGTGACCCTTTCTCAGGCACCCAAAGCAGAGCAGATTTTCATGGATGGATGCCTTTTGGTCTTCTCCATTCTTTGCTGTGAAGGTGGGACACTTCGCGATGCCATGAGCTTGACTTTTGCAGACAAAGCAAGGTAAATTTGGTTTACTGCCGTTTGTTTCTTGTTTCTCGTGAGCAAAACTATTTGTTTGCGTATTTGTGTTAAGAGCTTTGGCTCTCTTTGGTGATCTTTCCTCTGGCCTTGTAATTAATCAACAATGGAGAAGCAATGGGATTACAAGCAATCCTTTGCTCAGGAACTCTGTGAAGCATGCAAGATCTGGATAGTTTCCAGATGCGTCAAGTTCCTCTACAACAATTCGACTCCACTTGCGCACGATCCATTCTGGAAGTTTTTTGAGCAACTTGTGGTTTTCCTCACAATCATTGAGGATAGCTAGTCCTTTGACGTGTGGGATTGCCTCAGTGCAGCCTTGGAGGAAGCCTTTGTGTTGATCCTTGGCCATCTCATGAGCTTGTCTCTGAAAGCTTTTTGTATAACGAACGGGTTCTCATATCTGTCCTGTAAGACTTTCCATGCTCCACTGTATGCTGTTTCTGAATCTCGATAGAAGAAACTTTCCACAGCTTTGCGCGCCTCTCCAGCAATATCATTTTTGATATAAAACATCTTCTCACTTGGTGGGATGGTTTTCCTGTCAATAAGAGCTATGAATGACATCTTCCACTCAGTAAACCATAAAAGTCCCCACTGAACACAGTTGGTTCAGGGACCCGGCAAGCAGTTCATGCTTAATGAACTGGCGATAGCTTGGGCTAGACTGACGGATTCCTGGTTCATTGTCACTTCAGGAGGAGCTACTTGGTGAGGTTGGAATGATGCAGCATCTGGATTCAGTTGAGGTTTAGTTTCCATGCTGTAGCAAGCAGAGTTATTTTGGTCATTAATCTCTTTATCGTGGTTCTCAAAACCTTCAAAATCATCATATGCTCTCACACGAGCTGCTGCTATGGCAATGTCTTTTGCTTTTTTGTGTCTACGCACTCAACACTGTATCAAATAACTTCCCTTCACATAACATCTGTGTTTATGTGCATATGGATGCAGGATAACACTGAGATACCACTTTTGATTGTTCAAGACATTAAGCTATACCCTACTTTGCTAACAAATTATTGGGATACAGTGAAAAGCAGGTCTATGGCCTTCTCTCATATGGCCTGTTGAGGAATGATACAATGATAGTTTATACATTTGGCAATAAAGAGTGACCAGTGAATCCAGAGTAATGTCCTGTCATAGCCAGTGTTATTTCCCTACTGGTTTCCATATTAACTGGTTGCCATACTCGTGTGTGCAGCTATGTTCTGCCTCAATTAGCAGATTTGTCACATATTTATAAACATATTACTGGGGATTTCCCAGTCGCATTGCCTATCTACCGTGGAGAATATTGTTGTATAAGTGAACACTACATCACAGCCACCTCTCAAAAGCAGAGCTACTCATGATCATCTATTTGCTCTGTGGTCAGCAATATATTGAGTGAGAGACCTACGTCAGTGTCCAGGAATTGGTATCCAGTGTTTTGGGGTGATAACTAAACAACTGGTTATCTTGTGCTGAACATCAAAAATTCTCTAACATATTTATTAATTTTCTCCATCTCTCTCTCACTGACTCTCTCTCGACCAAGGCTATTGTCATATTCACCACCTCATTAACCTTATATGAAACACATTGTGGCAAATAAATACTTTTAAACAGGGACGATTTTACTCAGACAATACTGTCAGCGCTCACTCTCTCTCGGCTTGGGAGTATGTTGTGGAAATACTTAAACATTATATTTCAACAATGTCATAATCAGGATGGAACATTTCATTAGCAAATCAACAACATTTGGCAGCCAGATGGTCAGTCTTTTTTCCACATTGCTTGTGGTGGCCTTTTGGACTGTTATTAACAGTCCTACACAACACCCAAACATATACTGTGTCTCTGCTATCTGCAGGTCGGTAGTTGTCTTATAATTTTGTGTTGGTGTGTTTAGGACTGCAGTGGAGCCCAGTTTGTGGTACAGGGTGAAATGGAGCAGTGTGGACTGACTGAGAGTGAAACCTGCCTTAAGTCTGTCACCTTGGGTTTGTCTGGAGGTGTTAACGTGAGTCTGACACACACAAACACACAGACACATACACACATACTTAATACAAAATATAGATATTTTCCGTATTTTAGTAAGGCAATCTTTTCAGAAAAAAATTACAAACTAACTGTTTTTTTTTTATCTAACATTATTTGTATGACAGTAGAAAGAAAATGATTATGATACTGGTCTTGTTTTCCTTGTCATCAAATCGTTTCCAAAGTGTTCAGTTGAGGTGTGGATTGTCAAATATGTTTTTGACATGTGGATGTTTTTTTCCATATGTATTTCAGACGTTTGCAGTGTTAGATAGAAATGCAGTGCCAGCAGGATTTGCTGCCTGTCACTGAACACACACCTAGCAATAATAACATCTGGTCTCCTTTCATACAAAGGTGTTCACCATCCATCCCAATGGCAAGGTGTTTGTGAATGGCATCTACGCACAGTTACCAATCTCTTCTGGTGAGAGACACTTCACTTCAAGTATCAGAAAAAGAAATGCTTTGTTGCCGTATTATAAGCTACAGTATGTCTGTATTACAAAACACGACATGTTTGGCCTGAAGACTAAGAAGTGGATGAACACTCTATTTCACTGAAGGGCCCAAATTAGCTTCCGTTGTTCTGTCAACATTTAAATACTACATGGGAAAAAGAATGTGAAATGTGAAACATTTAGTGGGGTGTAGGAAATAGGAGAGGAGCCCTCGGTCTCTATTCATTCTGTCTGCACTCTTCTAACTATCTCCCATCATCAAACTTTCCCCAAACTCCAGCCGGGGTCTCCGCCTTCAGAGCATCCTCTTTCTACTTGCTGGTGCAGACATCTGTTGGTGTCGTGTTGGAGGTGCAGCTCCAGCCAGTCATGCAGCTCTACATCACAGTGACCAGTGACTACAAGGCCAAGACCTGTGGTACGTGAACTACACTGATCTGTATGCACACTTAGAATGCATCCTACCAAACTCAAATAGATACATAGGCTTATTTGATTCCTTTTGGTTATTGCAAAAAATCAATATATGAATAAAAAGAGAAAATGTAGGGATTCTATCAACAAACACAACAAGTACCCAAGCATACCGTCAAGAAAGCAGGTATTATAACATAAACAGCATGTATATCCATTAGAACAAATACAGACACTGAACAGAAAGACAAACATGCTCATTTTGATTTGACAAACCAAATAAACTTGGGGGTCAAAAATGTTTGTGTTGTTATGTTTGTTATGGGTTTTTTTTTTTTGGTTGCTTTAATATTTTCTATAGTAGGGCCAGGTTTTAAAAAAATCCATTCTTAGATTCAAAATCAATACTAAATCAAATTTTTCGATATTGATTGATAAATTCAGAGATCGATCTTTTTCTCAATTTACAGAATTAACTATCTGAAAATCTCTTTTTATATACAAGAAAAATTGGTATTGTAGCTGAAAGATATTGAAACAATATGGGATCGAATCGAATCCGAAAACGTATTGAATTGGGGCCTTGTGAATAGGAATTGAATCGATTAAAAAAAACAAAAACAAGTAGTATTTATTTGCTCCATGATGCTTACTGTTTCACAATGTGATATCATGGACCAAGTACATTTTAATATTCCTTGTGTTCCTGATATCAAAGTTTGATCAAAGTCTGTAGAGTAACTTTAATGGAGGTACTGAAATTGTAACGAAATTTTAAATGAACTGTAGAACATTTTGATTAGTTCTATGTTTTTGAAACATTTCACAGAGGGACTTAATGTTTTTCTGCAATGAACAAGCACACAGAGCTGATTCATTTGACATTTTCATCGTTGCTATAAATTAATGATGTGGATCACTTTTATAGAATATTTATAGTTCCGAACATGGAATTTTTAGTTACCACCTTGTTTTAGTAATGAAAGAAGAAAGCAAGAGATGAATAGAAAAAAGATGATGAAAGACTTTGTGCTTTCAACAGTATAATAATGATCTGTTGTTCTTCTTCTTCTGTGTGGAGAACGGTAGGCCGGAGAATCAGTCCAATTTACCACTTATATGTTGTCATCACCATGATGGTGTCTGCCTGCAGGTCTGTGCGGGAACTTCAACGGCAACCAAGCTGATGACTTTCTCAAGCTCAGTGGTGTTCCAGATGCCACAGCAGCTGGTTTTGTCAACAGCTGGAAGACACATGCTGCTTGCCCTGATGTTAAGAGCAACTTTGAGAATCCCTGCAGTCTTAGCCTGGACAATGGTAGGTCTGAGTCATGTCAAGTCATTTGTTATCACTGTGGGATCTTCAGAATGACTAATATTGGCCCCTGTTTATCAATGACAGAGAGGTATGCCCAGCACTGGTGCTCTATGCTGAGTGACCCTCAGGGAGTGTTTGCCTCCTGTCACTCAGAAATCAGCCCTGTCTTATACAAAAAGGTGAGTCTTATAGCTACAGCTGTTAAATATTTCTGTGGACTGTTCCTAGATGCGTCTCCAGACCTGTGACATGACCTCACAGTGCACTGTTTTATTTTCTCTCCTCACAGAACTGCATGTATGACAGCTGCAACTGTGAGAAAAGTGAGGAGTGCATGTGTGCTGCAGTCTCCTCATATGTCCATGCCTGTGCAGCTGTAGGAATCTACATCAGCAGCTGGAGAAAGACCATCTGTGGTGAGTAGTGAAAAACAGTGAAACAGAAGAGCCAAACCAAAGCCTTGGTACTTATAAACACTCAGGTTTTACAGTAGTGGACTTATGATACGAGGGTGATGCAACCAGGCCTCATGTCTCAAATGAATTGAATGAATGAATAGCCTTGAATGTTACCAGGAGGACTTTGTATTGAATACGGAAATGAACAGGAAGCCAGTGGAGCTGCTGAAGGACAGGGGTGATGTGGTGGATAGATGGGGTTCTTGTTATGATGCGGGCAGCTGAATTCTGGACCAGTTGAAGTTTATGGAGTGATTTGTGAGGGAGGCCAAAGAGGAGAGAATTGCAATAGTCACGCAGGAGGTGACGAGGCTGTGGACAAGGATGGCGGCAGTGTGGGGGGTGAGGAGACGATTGATGTTTTGTAGGTGGAAGTAGGCAGACCTGATCATAACACTGTGGTTGAATTCTTGTTAATTACCATTCTTAGTCTAAAATCAAGCTCTGACCCCAAGACTTTCATTGGGGTGTACTCATTTTTGCAACGTGGTCTTGAATTAATTCATTAGGAAAATTACTTTTTTGTGTGTGCAAATTAACAAATCTTGTTTGCAATCAATGTCCCACATTTGTGGGAGTATTTTGTAGCATATGATACCACAGAAAATGTTGATTCTGAAAGAAAACTAAAGGTTTTCTGACAAATCTCTTGGGGTGTACTCATTTATGCTGAGCACTGTATATCTAGACATCGCCAGGGTCACATAGCAGTATCCAACACATCGCAGAACAAACAACTGTATTTGAATGTTCATAGTTC
>CAFUXE010000886.1:60071-82124 GCA_903364295.1 Serranus cabrilla | reverse complement strand
ATGTTGTGAGTTCTGACCTGTTCTGAGTGGAACCTGTCCTGGTAAACCGCTGTATGGTCTTGGCCACCGTGCTGCAGCTCAGTTTCAGGGTGTTGACAATGTTCTTATAACCTAGGCCATCTTTATGTAGAACAACAATTCTGTTTTTCAGATCTTCAGAGAGTTCTTTGTCATGAGGTGCCATCTTGAACTTCCTGTGACCGATATGAGAGAGTGTGAGAGAGATCACACCAAATTTAACACACCTGCACCCTATACACACCGGAGACCTTGTAACCCTAACGAGTCACATGACACCGAGGAGGGAAAATGGCTGATTTGGCACACGTTGGACATTTTCACTTAGGGGTGTTCTTATTGTTATTGCCAGCGGTTCAGACATTAATGGCTGTGTGTTAAGTAATTTTGAGGGGACAGTAAATTTACACTGTTATACAAGCTGTACACTGGCTACTTCACATTGCATCAAAGTGTAATCTCTTCAGAGTTTTCCCATGAAAAGATATAATATTTGCAAAAATGTGAGGGGTGGACTCACTATTTTGAGATACTGTATATACAGTGCTCAGTAAAATGAGTACATCCCCTTTGAAAAGTAAGATTTTAATCAATATCTCAATGAACACTGAAACAATTTCCAAAATTTTATTTTAACTCATAACATGAAAATAAGGTGAATAATATAACTTCAATTAAAAAAAAATTCAGTTTCACGCAAATTATTTTGTATGACCTCCATGATTTTTAAGGACAGCAGCAAGTCTTCTAGGCATGGAATGAACAAGTTAGCAACATATTGCAGCATCTATCTTTTTGCATTCTTCAACATCTTTTAGAGTCTGGATGCTGGATGGAGAGTGATGCTCAAATTGTCTCTTCAGAATTCCCTATGGTTGTTCAATTGGGTCAGATCAGGAGACATACTTGGCCACTGAACCACTCTCACCCTGTTCTTCTTCAGAAATGCAACAGTGGCCTTAGATGTGTGTTTAGGATCATTGTCGTGTTGGAAAAGTGCACGGTGACCAAGGGCACAGAGTGATACCATTCATTATACCATCAATGAAATGTAGCTCCCCGACACCAGCAGCACTCATGCAGCCCCAAATAAGTCTCACCAATCCAGAATATGGCGGGCTTTTTTGTACACAGGCTTTAGGAGAGGCTTCCTTCATGGACGACACCCATGCATGCCATTCTTCTGCAGGGTACACCATAATGTGTCACGGGAAACAGTCACCCCAGTTTGGCTTTCTATTTCTTTAGCCAACTGCAGTGAACTTGCATGCTGATTTTCTTCAACCCTCCTCATCAGTAAGCGCTTCTGTCGAGGTGTTTACTTCCATGGACGGCCTGGACGTCTCTGTGATATGGCTGCATTTCCATGTTTGTTAAAATTTTGTATAACTTTTGCTACAGTATTCTGACTGATAAGTACAGCTTTGCTGATCTTCCTGTAGCCCTTACCTTCCTTGTGTAAAGACATGATTTTCTTTCTCAGGTCTTGTGACATTTCTCTTCCATGTGATGCCATTGTCGACAGCATGCAATGGGAAAGGTTTTTCCTTGTTAAGTAACGCCCTTTTATAGTCAACTGTCTGTTGGACACTTGTTTAATGAACAATTAGATTCACCTGTGTGTTGCGTTTGTGTTTTATTGATGGAGGAGTTTTGCGGTTGCACAAGATGAACATATATTTTAGCAGCTCAAAGCCGTGCGTAGACAGAGTTCACATGTCGACAAGAGTAGGTCTTATTCTACTACTGCATCATTACAAGTACTAGTCTAAACTGCAGTGACGCCTAGTGGTAAACACTAATAGCAACTGATCATAACACTGGTTGAATTCTTGTTAATTACCATTTGTAGTCTAAAATCAAGCTTTGACCCCAAGACTTTCATTGGGGTGTACTCATTTTTGCAACGTGGTCTTGAATTAATTTATTAGGAAAATTTACTTTTTTGTGTGTGCAAATTAACAAATCTTGTTTGCAATCAATATCCCACATTTGTGGGAGTATTTTGTGGCATATGATACCACAGAAAATGTTGATTCTGAAAGAAAACTGAAGGTTTTCTGACAAATCTCTTGGGGTGTACTCATTTATGCTGAGCACTGTATATCTAGACATCGCCAGGGTCACATAGCAGTATCCAACACATCGCAGAACAAACAACTGTATTTGAATGTTCATAGTTCACAAGTTACTTTGTTATATTTCACATTTGCACCATTGATGGTTTAGGCCACAATAATGGTAATAAAACAAAACAATATTATAGAACCAAAAGCAGGAATACACATTAAACAACCTACAAAACTATTAATGTAGGTGTACCATTGTAGCACATGGGCTAAACTGTGCAGTTTTCACTGTGTATGTTGTCTGACCTCCTCAGGAAAATATGCCAGCTCCTGTCCCAGCGACATGGTCTACTCGTACAACATCACAACCAGTAGTCGCACCTGCCGCTGCATCAGCACCTCAGACTTCAGCTGCCACTCCTTCTTCCCGCCCATCGATGGCTGCGTGTGTGCACAGGGAACCTATCTGGATGACAGTGGGAAGTGTGTCCCATCGAAGGCTTGTCCCTGTTATGACAAAGGCGCAGTGGTGCCTCCTGGACAGGTCATCAACAAGGAAGGGGTCATGTGGTATGAAAATATTTTTTCGCATGTTATTGTAGTGATTTGTATGAAAACAAAAATGAGTGTATTTAAAGCTCTTTAACGTCTTTATGCACTAAACTAGATTAATCTTAAATTTCAATAAAAGTGAGTATACCCCTAAGTGAAAATGTCCAAATTGTGGTCTAAGTGTCAATATTTGTGTAACAAACATTATTCTCTACCACTGCTGTAACCCTCTTGGGCATGGAGTTCACCAGAGCTTCACAGGTTGCTACTGGAATCCTTTTCCACTCCTCTCACACTTTTGTGAGATACTGTTTATGCTGTATATGTATGTATATTAATGTGTTTTTTCTATATATATTTCTCCACTAGCACCTGTAAGGAGGGCAAACTCAACTGCATTGGAGAGTTCATGATACAACCATGTAAGTTAAATGCTACAGAAACAAATTCTACATATTTCCTGATAGTATAAAGTTGATATTCCCTGGCTGGATACTGTGCTGGGCTATGGGAAACATTCATTCATTCACATTCACACAGTACAAATCACGCCATTTTTCGCCACCATGCCACGCCCATATATTGCGACGACCATAAAAGCTTTTAATAACTTTAGATCCCGAAGGCCTTATGATGGTACTGACCAAGTCTGAAGACGATCGGATTAAATCTGTAGGAGGAGTGCGTTAAAGTATGCATCGTGGTCATTTTATGAAAGGGGGAGTGGTTTAAGCATAAGGGGTGGGGCTTTATTAAATATTGCCGTTCCATTTTCATGTTCTAGGGGGCGCTACAGAGCAATTTTGTCACGCCCATTTTTGAGAATATTAAAATACGTAAATTTCACTGGAGACTGATGCATGTGCAAAGTTTGGTGAGTTTTTGAATATGATAAGGCCTCCAAATTAGCGATTTATTTCGGAGAATAATAAACACTACGATTACAATAGGTCCTCGCACCGTTGGTGCTTGGGCCCTAAAAATCTTCTGCACAAGGCGTTCAAATACACTATGCTGGATGTTGCATTAAAATGAGGACTACGGTGCTGATGTAGAGTTAGTGACCAGGGTTGCTTTGGATGTACGAGAATGTAATTTCATATGTGTCTTTTCTTAGCCGCCTGTACTCTTCCCAAGTTGTTCTTCAACTGCTCTGATAATGGTCCAGCTGCAAAAGGAACGGAGTGTGAGAAGAGCTGCAGCACATTAGACATGGCCTGTGTGAGTCACCTTTTCCCAATATAAAGGGACATTTACCTGCAAATAGAGATGATTATTTTTTAACTAAATCAAATATTTTCTCTGCTGACGCAGAAATTAAAACTTATGACTTCATGACTGTAGATTGTAAGTTTCATCTCTTCTCCAGTTGACTACTGGCTGTGTCTCTGGCTGTATGTGTCCACCTGGGATGGTGTCTGATGGTAAAGGAGGCTGCATCAAGCCTGAGGCCTGCTCCTGTGTTCACAATAGCATCTCCTACCAGCCTGGAGAGACCACTAAAGTGGACTGCAACACCTGGTAGGTGACTCAGCACAGTGAAATGCTGTAAAGCTAGAATTATGCAGCAATCACTTCATTTTTATGATTTCACCCATAGACTGTATAAAGATACTGGACTGGAGTCACCTAGAATGATGCAACATAATCAGCTAATGCAAGTAACAGCTAGCTAGCTTGGCTAGCAAGCAACAGTTGTTCTAAATGAACAGTCGACTCCTCACAGTGTCTTTTGGTCCAACCGAACACTGAACAACACATTTATGATTGACCAAAATGTTCCATTTAACTTAGATAAAGCAAAAACACACTGAGAAAGGTTTAAAATTCTTAAACACACAGTGCACTGTGGTAATGACCTGTTAATCATAAGGCAGCCAAGCCCTAAGGCATAACACGATATGTCTTCTATTTTACTCTAATCAGGGTGGACTGGGACGAAAAATCAGCCCTGGCAGGATGGATAGAATTCTCTGTACAGTGTATACAGTAACATTCAGCACAGAAACCTACAGACGCGTGTTTTATCTGTGCAGGAGGTGATAGAGTGTTAGCTGTCAGTGAAGAGGGTAAAGCAGCTGACGTAGCCGTGTTTCCATTGAAGTCACATCGAATTTCGAAGCGAAATTTTGAAATGTCGCATTAAAGAAAATGCGTATTAGGGACCATTCCATCAACTGGTTTAGAGCGAATCAACGATGCTGCATACTTTCGTCAGAAGATAGCTGTGTAATGTATTGCATTAGGCTAATCCATCAGTAAACAGTAGAAGAAGAGATTATGCAGAAAGAAAACAGTAAAAGAAGAAGAGATTGAGAGAAAATAAAAAAAAGGAAAAAATTAAATAAAAATTATTTTTAAAATCGCTAATCAGACGACTTTGGCTACCCATGAGAGAAAATATGTCTACAGGAATTAGATTCAATTGGTATCCATCTCCCATTAAGCGCATTAACTATTTTTACAAACAAGACAACAAGCATCTCAATTTTGGTGTTTCCATGAAATTTTTCTCATGCAAATCTTCAGAATGTGCATGGGCTTTGCTCTCTTACTGTACCGCTGAGTCATTGATTAAACAGGAGCATTCTTGTGATCAGTAACCTATACATGTCTGCGCATGGCCGGCCTTCCTGATCATTCTCACTTGGTGTGAGTCTTTCTAACACAAAAGCTGTGAAGGAGAAAGAAGGAATCATCGGACGATTAAGAGAGAAGAAACATAATAATTAACTTCAGAAAGTAACGTATACTCAAATATGAATGACATTCATTTTGTAAGGCTATATGTACTGAAGGTACTGAGGTTTAAATATGTGATTGAGCCAGTCCTGTGTCAATGAACACAACAATGAACCGATCTACCTGTTTTATGGGCCCATTACCGCCAGACAAAAAAAGAAACAATAGTTGAGTTGGCCAAAAAGACGAATTGGCCCACAGTGAAAGTGCCTGGTGTGCCAGAAGACCAGTCCAGTCTTGCTCTAATTGAGACCATCATTTACAAAATGAATCATAATGTTGTACTGAAGAAGACTGACAATTGTAACCATAAACTCATTATGAGAATGTTTACTGAGGTAATGAATCAAGTAACAATTAGGAACATATTCCTGTTGACTTACATTTAAATTATTTTCTTTTGCACCCCCTGTCTTCAAACATTTAGAATGCAGGTTAAAGTTGGTTGCTGCTTGGCTTTGTGACTGACATGTACAAACAAAAAACATGTCTCTTATTGTAAACCTAATGGTATTTCATCTGTTTCTACTTACAGCACTTGTAAAGACAGGAAGTGGCAGTGTACCACCAACGAGTGTGATGGAACCTGCTCTGTGTATGGTGCTGGACACTACATGACTTTTGATCAGAAGCGCTTCACCTTTGATGGCAACTGTGAATACATTCTGGCTCAGGTATGAATGGACACAGGCACAACTAGTGAACAGAGTGAGGAAACTGATGTGCATTTTGAATGAAATATTCATTGTGTTTTGTGATGCAACTTAGAATCATGATACTAGATAGGTTTTTCTTAATGTGTTGTGTTGCGCGATTTGCAGCACGTTTTTGTCTCAATGTGTTGTGTTGTGGGATTGGCAGCGCCCTGACCTCAGATCCATCATAAATTGGAGACAGACAAAGACTTCATAAGCACTCTGACTTCTTAAATACAAATTCATTTAACAAGATGATTATGTGCATGTTTCAATACATCCAGGGGTGCACATAACTTTTTTGGTCTAGTTCTCAAGGGAGCACATGGAGTTGTTGCTTGCTTCCTTTGCGCAGGACACCCTACAGCGGTCGTCATGACTACCCTCCGGACTGCTCTTCACTAGCTTCCTTTCTTTCAAACAAGGTAGATGATGATGTAGGCCTACTTCTTTCTCCCTGGTTGAGCCTGTGATTAGCTGTTTGCATCAATAAGTGAACTGCTGGCTTTGGGTCAAAAGTCTCTGTTGTCATCTTTGGCAAGTGGATGTGCATCAGAAATGAGAGGCGAGAGTCTGACAGGCAGGATCTGTACTTGCTTTTTTATTATATTGAGATGGGAAAACCCTCTCTCACATGCAGTGTCAGGGAAAAAGGAAGGAATTTCTGAATGTTGGAGTAATTATATGGATTACTTGTGTTGCTATGCTATGTTGACCAAGTCACATTTTCATGCTTGCTTTAAACACATCCATTCACCTACAGTGACGTCTCTATCAACAAACAAGCTGGCCTCATATTTCTGAAGGATTCTATTAAGTGTGTTGCCAAAACTGTGGAGGTCTTGCATTTCTCAAGGCAAGTTGAAGGATCAAAACTTGAAAATTGATCACATGACTTGAGGGATTCATATCTACTTTCAAACTCCTGAATAAGACCTCTCAATACATCAACCTTGTCCCTGTCAGCATCAACATTTGAAACAGTCTCTTCCCTGTTGCCTTCACTGTTGAGCAAAAGTGTCAGCTGTCCAATTCTTACAATTATCTCATCTTTCCACTGTCAAGCATGTTGGTTAGGAAACACTGCCAACATGTCTCATCACTTGTTGCCACTTGAATTTTAATGGCAGGTAATATATTTTCAATGGAGTCTCTTGTCTCCATGCAGACCATCTAATGAAACTTTCCCAGCTTCACAAAGGCAATGCTTTTTTCATCACTTCGATTTTTTCTTCATTTTCTTTAGTTCTGTTCTTTTTGCACCCTCTTTCTGCAAAAAAAAAAGCTTAACAACTTGACAACAGAGTGATTAAATGTCAGTATGATGACTTGGCATAGTTCTCAGAGGTGTGGACTGTACATAGAATATACACAAGGGAATCCACGTCGCCGCAATTTGGGAACAATCCCATTGTGAACTCTAGCGTTGAAGGCACCTCCGTCTGTGCACACGGATACCAATTTCATCTTCCACTCATCCTCTAAACCACAAGCATTGTAGAGTTGCTCAAGCCCGTTCCTGTGCCGTTCCATTTATACCCAAGTTAATTAATCCAAGGAAATCTGAGTTAAACTCAGCTCACTCAGCTCCCCTCTAGTGAATGATATGCACTGCCGACATTAACTCCAAGCCTCCTGAAAAGCGATATACACACACTACGTTCAGGTGCTGTTCAGGTATGTAAAAGGCGCTGCTTTTATCCGCAAGATCGGGATTTTCATGGCATGTTGTCATCTGTTTGTAACCAGGCTACCTCCTGCAGCCACTTTTCCGCAAATACACATTATAAATGGTTCAGTCTGGGGTTTCTTTGAAAGGGGTGGAATACCAAAGAGATAAAATTCAAGTATAAGATAGCTTAGATGCAATATATGCTAGATATAAAGTAAGCTAACGGCGCTGACACTTGAGACTTGCAAAACAAATAAATCCACTGAAGGTTAGCCTGCTTAATCAAGAACAAGGGCTTAAGTAATAGATTACTGATTGTTGACATACTATTTAGACATTTGTCTTACCAGTGATTTATGGAGAACATCCAGTTGTTACAGTAAGTAATGTTAACTGTGTCTGAAAATGTCCAAAAGTATGTTGGTCCACGAAAGCACCTTTGTACATATGATCAGCTGTAATACTGTAAAACTGTGTGTGTGTGTGTGTGTGTGTGTGTGTGTGTGTGTGTGTGTGTGTCATGTTTCAGGACTATTGTGGCATCAATCAGACTAATGGGACCTTCAGAGTGGTCACTGAGAATGTTCCATGTGGAACCACAGGAACCACCTGCTCCAAGACCATAAAGATCTTCCTCGGGGTAAACAGTCAACATAAGATGTTTCATAGCACCCCTGCATTGTCATTAGACTTGGGCTGTACTGCAGTATTACAACTGCAGTATTACAGTACAGCAGAGTATTTAGAAATCCTTTTTTTTCGCTCCAAAATATAGACACTGTTCAAATTTTCTGATGTGTAGAGTACAGCATACGCCACCAGAGGTCAGTCTCTGTATTTGAAATACACAGCAGAGTTTAGCAACATAGTGGCTTACAGGATTATTATATTTATTGTTTTTGCGTTGCTTTGCAGACTGATTGAAGTGAATTGGATTGGATTGGATTATAAAAAAAGTGAATGTTATTTGTAATTATTATTATTATTTTTAACAAACAAATACAAATACTGTCATATACTATATACCCCAGCAAAATGTCAGGAAGGTTTGACAGTATTGAAAGCCAGGTACCGCCCCAAATCTAGAAGTGCTAAGGCAAAAAAGACTTTCTTTCTTGATGAGGGTCTGCCTCTCATCCGAAAGAGTTCTTTAATTCCAGCTTGGCATATTTTACACAAAAATTCAGACCATTTTGACCTTTACTCAATTTTTGTCTGTTTTAGAGTGCGGAACTGATTCTGACCGAGGGAAGCCCCCGGCTTGTTTCAGTTGGAAATAATGAAAAAACAGCTCAATTCAGCTACAGGACAATGGGCATCTACCTGGTGATTGAAACCCAGAATGGAGTCATTCTCATGTGGGACAGGAAGACCAGCTTGTTCATCAAGCTCAGCTCAAAATACAAGGTAACAATGCAATATGGGAAGGAAAGTTATGGTTTAATTTGGCTACAATTAATGTCATGCAAAAACAAAACAAAAACTTTTGTTTTTATGTTTGAGTTGACCAACATGATCTAAGGAACTTCACTTTTCTAGGGTCGTGTGTGTGGGCTGTGTGGCAACTATGACAACCATGCAAATAATGACTTCACCACAAGGGGCCATGCTGTGGTGGTCAACCCACTGGTGTTTGGCAACAGCTGGAAGGATTTACCAAGCTGCCCAGACGCTCAAAGCATCAGCAGCCCCTGCACAGCTAATCCATACAGACAGGCGTGGGCCCAGAAACAGTGCAGCATTATACAGAGTGATGCCTTCTCTGCCTGCCACTCCACTGTAGGTTGACAATGAAGTGGAGATCATGTCCGACTAATTATGAGCTTTCTTCTTGCATCGTCTTCCCTGAAGTAAAACTTTGTCCAGAAAACACAACATAGCCTTATAGGCGGAAAACCATTAAGCAGCAGACAATTGGTATAAACCACATAAGTAGTCTTCATACATGGATGCAGTCACATTTGTTTGTGCATCCAGTCATCATCAGGTGAAAGAAGTATTCAGATCTTTGGGTAGAGCCACATTGTAGAAATGCATAAAATGCCCTGCATCCAAAAAGTAGAGGAACACTTGGCAAAAGTACAAGTAGTGATTTAGCCCTTTTGTATTTTACATTACTATATTGTATATTATTTAATTGTTTTAGCAATGCAATAATATTTATGTGGCCTTGTAATATTATAGCTGGTTGAGGTGAAGTTTTCTGTAGAACCATTTTATAGACCGTTACATACAGTAGTTAAACCTCTAATATATTCTAATTAAACTCTGTAAACCGTTTATAGTTTGTCCTGAACTGAAATATTATTTTTAGAATAATAAATATCTGTAAAATACATGATCCGACTCTCAGATGCAGAGAAGTAGAAGCAGAAGTGAAGCAGTGTCTTTCCTCCTTACAGCATCTTGTGTTGTAAACTGCTAAATATTGTATCTTTATTCTCTTGTATCTAGGTGGAACCTACTCCATACTATGAAGCATGTGTGTTTGACTCTTGTGCCTGTGACTCTGGTGGAGACTGCGAGTGTTTCTGCACGGCTGTGGCAGCTTATGCTGAATCCTGTAATCAAGCTGGCATTTGTGTACACTGGAGAACCCCAAAGATCTGTCGTGAGTATCCAAGATTAAACATTGATTTATGAAAAGCTAAAAATTGGAATACGGTTCGTACAGTTCACCTGAACTAAACTTATTTTTAAGACAAGAAGAGACAAGTCTAACATTTTTACAGTATGTTTTCGGTAGTTTGTAGCTGTATCTCTTAACTGGATGAAGGATTTTATCATCAGAGACTTCAGATACAGTTTCTCAAGACATAGCTACCACATTCGGCTTGTTTTTAACTCCCAAATTCAAACCAGCGCGTCAGAAACGGCTGAATTTGGGTTCACATGCTGCTGCCATCTGCAAACTGTAGCCCACTTAGGGTTCACTTAAGTTGCTACCACCCCTGAAAGATAACACCACTCACCTCACCTTCAGAGCCGACTCATCCCCAGCAAGCCCTGTCAACAGAGATTGTGGAGTTGAAAACAGAACTCCAGTCCAAAGAATAGGCCCATAGAGGACCTTCTACAGTGGCAGATAAGATTGCTTTCCCAGTTCTCTTTCCTCTTACCTGGGACAACCAGTGCCCCTCAGCCTCAGGAGCAGCGGTGGCCACTGCTGATGTCCCTTGCCTTACTTCTACTCGTCCAAGGGCATCTGTTGTTCAAGGCTCCAAAAGGATCACTCTTCTACTCTTTTTCTCTCTGGCAGAGTTTCCCCTGGAGCTAGTTGCCTCCCCTCCTCAGCCTCCTGTGCATGGAGCTTACTTTTCCAACAGAAAGTGCTCCACACCTGCAAATTTTTGACCTCATTCTCAGGCTTATCGTCTTGTTTCCTCCACAATCCTCTGCTGCTGTTGCAGACTTGAGAATTTATGGACGCATTTGGATGAAATTTTCAGGAAATGATACCAGGAACAAGTGATTCAATTTTCGGGGTGATCCCTAGATGCTATCACTGGTTACAACACTCGCTATCTGACGCTGTCTGAAGCACTCGCTACCTGACCAGAAGCTGCACAGAGATCTGCGCTCTCCGAATGCTTTTCTAATTACGTATGCGTTTTAGTTTTTAAAGCCATCAATGGTCAGGCTCCTGCTCACATTTGTGATATGCTTACTCCCTATGAGCCTGATCACTGCCTGAGATCCTCCAGCAAAGCCCAACTAGTGGTTCTGAAATTCTGACTTGCCAATAAAGGCAACTGGGCCTTTATGTTATGGCCCCCAAGCTCCCTGCCTGTTAATCTTAGGCAGGCAGTTTCATCTTTTAAATATCTTCTTAAAGCTATCCTATGGTTTACTTAACCTTTTAATTATTTTAAATAGTTTTTATTATGTTTTTTTTTTATTTGTTCATTTGTTTCAATGAAGCTTTCTTATGCTTACCTGGTCCTCAATGAAAGATGGCTTAGCGTTTGGCTGGCTTTCATTTTCTCTTTCTGAATTGCTACTGAAGCAGAGGCAGCACCAACTACAGGTTGAATCTGAGGCCCTGAAAGCGTATGCAGAAACAACCAGTGTTCTCAGCCCACCATTTGTCTGTTCTGACCAAAACAAATCATGACCTGCCTAAAGCATTTAGGCTTTAGGCACCTATTACAGCTTTTCGACCAAAGCAAACTGAGTTATTTTGCTGGGTTGGTGCTGGTGCTGGTTTGCAGTTGGTTCAACTTGCAAACCCTCTCAGAATCTGCTTTTCCACTGGCTCGAAAGCCTCATAATTACTTCACTGTATATGTCTCCTCTCTAAGCAAGTATAATAACAACAATGGTGGACTACATCATTTCTCTATAAATGCTGCTCCTGGCTTTGCAAGCCTACATTGGCTTCCAAACATGATTGGTACAACATAATTGTGCTGCTCATCTTGAATGCTCTGGATGGCAAATACATTCGTATTAACATCAGTACTGATGTGTGGATGTCTTCAGGTCTGGAGTCTTATTATGCACGAGAAATTTGGAGCTGAATAGACAATGTATCCTGACATGCCTCATCGCCAGAGGTTATTTTTAGAATAAATGAACAGTGCAACTCCTGTTTCTGTAACAACATACATACGACATACTTTGCGTGACCACAACAAAACTCTTTATGCAGACAACTTTAACATGTGTCCTAAAACAGTTGTATTACAAAAAATACAATCTTACATCATGCAACTTTGTGAACTCCAGTCCATGGATATAACACAAATTACAATCTCTACCTATAGTAAAATAAAAATAAGATTATGTACAAACATGTCTTTATAATCAATATGCTCTCTGAATAGTCCAGTCTGTAATGTCCCTATACTCAGTACTATTTTTTTTCCAGCTCTCTTCTGTGATTACTACAATCCCCCGGGTGAATGTGAATGGCACTTTATGCCATGCGGATCTCCTTGTATGAAAACCTGCAGAAACCCCTCTGGCAGCTGCCCTACACTGATGCCTCCTCTAGAAGGTATAGAACTTTTTTAAAACATGACCTTCTTTACATTGGCTGTATACTGTAAATATGTGTGTATATATAAAATTATGTGTTGCTTAACAAAATCCTTCATGCCACAATGCCCGGTAAACACAAAAGAACCCCCTCTTTGAACTGGTGGCTCCCATTGTTTGGTAACAAGACATGTAAAAACCTAGTATGTAGCTGATTGCAATTGGTCAATGTGATTTTGCAATTCTGTAGGCATAGTATTGAGAGGAATAGTTAATATTAGTGTCTAAGATGTGAATATTTTGGATATTAGTAGTTAGTATGCTTTTGTGCCAGTTATACAAACAAGTAATAATAAGCTTAATGATAATAACACCTTGTTGACGATTGTCGCTTGTTCCACTGTGTTTAATTTCGATTATGCCCAATTATGCTTAATGTGACTAATTTGCATCCTACCTAAATTTATATCTATTGTATGTGTTATATTGAAATTAACAATCTCCACTTAACAGGCGCTTTAAAACAGGCAACAAGCAGCCTTCAGCAGTCCCACCTCCTAAACAATGTGAAATGACTCACTCACCTAGGCAGGGACATAAAGACCTGTGTGTAAATGTTAACAAGCGTTAAGGAACCCATTTATTGCATTGTGTGAACAGCTTTTTGTTTTTCAATAAGGTTGCTATCCAAAATGTCCACCTGCTCAGCCCTACTTTGATGAGGATACAATGACATGTGTTGAAAGAAAACAATGTGGCTGCTTTGATAAAAAGGGAAGACACTACAATCATAGTGAAAAAGTGCCAACAACTGAAAATTGTCTTACATGGTAGGTCTTGCATGAATTACATATCCCAATCAGGTTACATAACTTTGTGAAAAGTTCAAATAAAAACTGACAAATTATTTCTTGTTTCCTTTTTTTTTTTATAGCACATGCAGTTCACTGACCATTCAATGCCATTATGATGCCCAAGGTATACAAATATTTTGAAAGATTGTGAGTTGTAAAAATATATCTTATATTAGGTTAATATGTTGATAACAATGACACATCTCCCCTTTTTACAGCCTGTACTTGCACCTATAATGGAAACAAATATCCCTCTGGAAATACCATTTATAACACAACAGATGGACATGGTAACTGCATCACAGCAGTATGTGGGAAGAATGGTACTATTGACAAGAGGTCATATCCATGTCCACTATCCACACCGACAACACTAATGCCCACTGGAACCACTGGTACAGCCAGCCAGTCTCCAACCACCTTTTTTTTTACATCAACACCAGGTACATGCAAGATTTTTTATTTGTAAAGTGAAGATATATTCATCTGTATAACGTGATATTTACCATATAACCACCACCTATGTTTTGTGTGTCCACAGAACCACACACGGTCACAGTCACATGTAATCCTTGTGAATGGTCACAATGGTATGATACCAGTTTCCCGACACTGGGAACTCCAGGTGGAGACAGTGAAACTTATGAGAATGTCAGAAAGGCAGGGCACAACATATGTGCCAAGCCTAGCCAGATCCAATGCAGAGCTGAGAAATTTCCCAATATCACCATTGATAATGTAGGACAGGTTGTACAATGTAATCTGGCCAAGGGGCTGACATGCAGAAATGAAGACCAGTCAGGACCACTGGCTTTGTGCTTTAACTACCAAGTCAGAGTTCAGTGTTGTGACTTTAGTGCATGCTCAACAAAGCCTTCTCCTTCCACAGCACTTCCAAGCTCAACCACTAAACCCCTAACAATACCTACAACCAAACATGTTACTGAAATACCTTGTCAAAAAACATTATGCAACTGGTCACAATGGATATCTTCAGACTACCCTACGTATGGACCTGGGAATGGGGACAATGAAACCATCAAACACATTATCCAGAAAGGAATTAGCATCTGTAAAAATCCAGTGGCAGTGGAATGTCAGGCTGTGCACTATCCGGGGGTTCCCCTAGAACAATTGGGACAAAAAGTGACATGTGATAACCAAGGACTACTGTGTCAGAACAGTTTACAGTATCCTCCAATATGTCGTAACTATGAAATAAAGGTGAAGTGTTGCAAGAATGTGCAGTGCAGCACAACACCAAAACCAGTTATTACATTTACAACTAAACCAACCACTACAACGACTTCCACACCCACTACTACTCAGCCAACCACAACTACCAGGATAACCTATACACTGTCTAGTACAACTGAAACAACCACTACTACTCAGCCACCCACAACTACTAGTACGACTACTACACCTTCTACCACAACTGGAACAACAACTAGTCACCCACCAACAAGTAAACCTTGCCCTATGATGTGTGGTTGGTCAGAATGGATCAATCTTGGTAAGCCCACGACAGGACCTGATGGTGGAGAAGATGAATCCATCCAGAGGATAATCTCAGCTGGTCATCATATATGCTCAGCTCCTGAAGAAGTTCAGTGTAGAGCTGCTCTTTACCCAGGTCTGTCCATGTCTTTGGTGGGACAAACTGTGACTTGCAATAAAGAAGTTGGTCTGATATGCAACAACAAACAACAAGGGCTCAAGCAACAGTGTTTTGATTATGAGGTTAAATTTAAGTGCTGCGGGTGTCAACCTCCTTCAACCACAGTTCCAACTACAACACCTTCAACTACAACAACCACTACACCCTCTACTACAACCGAAACAACCACTTCACCCTCTACTACAACTACACCAACCACTACATCTGCTACTACAACGAAAACAACCACTACTACTCAGCCACCCACAACTACTAGTACAACCACTCCACCTTCTACTACAACTGAAACAACAACAAGTCAACCACCAACAAGTACACCTTGCCCTGGGGGACATGATATGTGTGAATGGTCAGAATGGATCAATCTTGGTAAACCCACGACAGGACCTGATGGTGGAGAAGATGAATCCATCCAGAAGATAATCTCAGCTGGTCATCATATATGCTCAGCTCCTGAAGAAGTTCAGTGTAGAGCTGTTCTTTACCCAGGTCTGTCCATGTCTTTGGTGGGACAAACTGTGACTTGCAATAAAGAAGTTGGTCTGATATGCAACAACAAACAACAAGGGCTCAAGCAACAGTGTTTTGATTATGAGGTTAAATTTAAGTGCTGCGGGTGTCCAACTCCTTCAACCACAGTTCCAACTACAACACCTTCAACTACAACAATGACTACACCCTCTACTACAACTGAAACAACCACTTCACCCTCTACTACAACTACACCAACCACTACATCCGCTACTACAACTACACCAACCACTACTACTCAGCCACCCACAACTACTAGTACAACCACTACACCTACCACAACAGAGGTATCTGTAGTGACTGGAGGAACATCATCCACGAGGCCTTGCCATTGCCTTCATAATGGCACAATGTTCCCCCCTGGTAAGTTAAGATCAACAAAGATGCAACATTTATCTTGCAGTAAAAATAAACATGTAAACTACGTTGGCATTGTGAATGAGAAAAAACCTTGTCTACACTTAATTCATCAAAAATAATCCACAAAATCACATTTATACTAAAAGGAAATTAAGATGAAAGGCTAACAATTTGCAGGTTTAAGCATTCTTCACAGTTTACAAATTGACTTAATGTTTATGAAATTATTAAACGATGACCAAAATATGTATGTATATATGGGATAGGTGATAGACAACTTTTCAACAATCTTCTTGTACCTTCACTTTCAGACTCCATAGTCTACAATGAGACGGACAATGATGGCTACTGTTACATAGGCTTTTGTGATGAAAGCTGTCATGTTGTACCCAAACACCATAGGTGTCCTCAACCACTGCAAAAAGAGTGTGTTCAAATGACACCTCCAAGGATGGTACTTTTTTTACTTCAATTCCATAATTAATAAACAATTATTCAATAAATAGTTTGCTATGTATTTTGCATGACAAATTAATATGGTATTCTATGACAATAGCAGCCGTCTGTTTTCTCATTGATTCCAATATCTTATTGTCCTTCTAGGATGGTGAAAGTTGGAAGGAAAGTAACTGTCGTGTAGGAACATGTAATAATGGAAACGTGATCATTAACAATATAACGTGTCCAACTCCAAAGCCTGTAGTATGTGCAAATAACTTCCCTGCTATTGAAGTGCTGGATGATGATGGGTGCTGCTTCCATTATGAATGCCAATGTAAGTCTGACTTACATTTTGTTTGTTTGCAAAACTGTTAAGATGTATATTTAAAAGAATTTTTCCTGTGGCAATGTTTTCTTTCTCTCTTCTTTTTACTTATCTTTTATTTAACACCTGATAATGTGTCTCAGATCATTTAAATGTCATTTTAAAAATGTCATATATGTATCATATGAAGGTATCTGCTATGGATGGGGAGACCCCCATTATGTCACCTTCGATGGAACCTACTATGGTTTTCAAGGCAACTGTTCCTACTGGCTGGTGAAAGAAATTTCACCTAAATACAACTTTAGTGTTATGATCGATAACTACTACTGTGGTGAACCTGATGGCTTGTCCTGTCCTCAATCCATCACTATCTTCTACCAAAGCTACAAGATCTTTGTTATTCAGAAGGACATCGGTGGCATTTTCACAAATCAGGTAATTAAATGTTCTTTATCACTTTTTATATTTTTAATTTAAACCTTTGTCTTTATACTCAGCAACTTTTTTCCCGTCAATGCAAATGCAGCAACTGCAGTGTTTCCCGTTGACTGCTTGGGGATAGGGGGTGCTTGTGCATGTTTATTTCAGTAGCAATGCAACAGAGCAAGTTGTTGGCCCTTGAGGCCCACCAACTGGCCTGGCTTGGGCCCCAAGCAGCTGCCTGCTTTGCCTGATGGCAGGCGGCCAGGGAGTTTGAGGGGGGGCAACGTTATCACCAATGAAAAAATAATCCTCAGAACAAAGTCCTCAATTTAAATAAAGTTGAAGTGTTAGAGCTGACGTGTTATTGTGATTCAGTTTGTGCTGCAAACAATCTATAGGCATCTTAAAAAGGAGTCTACCAGTTTTCCATCATTCTGAGACCAAATATGATCTAACACAGCAATAGTCTGCAAGCAGTGATAGCGAAAGTAGTTGGTCACCTGGCTGAGAAGTTCGAGGTGCAGTCTGTCATCTGCAAACTCTTCATCTGACAGCCCTCATCATTACTGCTGCAATATTTTAAACTGATCTGCTGTCAGAGAATGAATGACAAAAATGTGCAATTTGCTACAGTTTTTGGGTTGAATGACATGTAAGCCCTGAATGACCCCTACATCACTGGTAGGGGAACAACTGTACTTGTTTGGATTATTATGTAGTAACCTGATCCTGATTCCAAAAAACTGTCCAAAAAAATCTTATTGAAGGTGCATTGAACCTTAAAAGAAGTTTGTAAATAGTTATTCCTGAAATTGATCTTAAAATGCTTTTTGTTTTAGATTTCTATAAATGACAAGCATGTAAGTCCTGCATACCAGAATGGTGACTTCCGTATCACTACCACTGGTATTGATACCGTGATCGTCATCCCTAAAATCCATGCAAAGATCACCTTCTCCGGGCTGATATTCAGTATCTACTTGCCCTATAGTGAATTTGCTGGCAACACCCAAGGACAGTGTGGTGAGTTACGCTGTAGACATGAATAGCATTTTACTGTATGTAGACCACTAGTTGGGATAGCAGTTGATAAATTACAAGCTAATCTACAAAAATTGGATATTTTCTGATTCTAGTACTTACAACACGTAAACCTAACCTATTGTATATTTCAAACAATATGTAATCAGTATTAATGATAATGTGTTTTTTTCTCCAGGCACATGTGACAACAACAGGACAGATGATTGCATGTTGCCCAGTGGCAAAATTGATCCTTCTTGTCCTCACATGGCACACGAGTGGCATGCTAACAACAAATACTGCGAACCCTTTCGCCCAACACCAACACCTCCTGCTGTTATCTGTGATACAAGCATCTGTGAGATCATCAAGAGCAGGTAGGAGGAGAAATTAAATAATTTAATCTGTTGGCTCTTGAAAAATTACAGAGCCAACCAGACTTTGCTGCTTTACGTTGAAGCGCATTCCGGAACTAGAAATGTGCTTAGTTTGAATATTAAATCTCAGCTGTGGATATAAAAAATGTAAAAGTCTGTTACATTCAGTTCATATGGTTTATATATTTCATTTGTTATTATTTTCACCAGTAGTTAGGGCCAGTCTCTATATCTGAAAGTTCTGGCCAGAATATTGAATGGTTCTACTTGCAGAGATTTAGTATTCACTCACTGCTCATTTTTAACTACAGGACCCTCAGACATGCTCCTTGTAACTTTTCTAACACAGCTTCTGAATTAAATCAGAATGAAATGCTTCCATATTAATGTAAAAGTCATCACAAGGAGCTGAGATTGAATACAATTCTTGTTTTATAATACATTTTTTCACACAAAATGAACCTGGCTACACAGGTTTTAAGTTTGGCTCACTTCATTGGGCAAAAGAGATAACAAATAAAGGAGAAAAACAAATATTGATTAATATATTAATATTAAAATGATCCAATTTGAGTAAATACAAATTAGTTTAAACCTATCGTCTTGTCATGCTTAGGCATTGCCAGACATTAAGTTCTTGGTGGAAAAGAGGTTTGTTTTTTCTCAATAAAGAGAAGCTGGGCTACCATCAGCTTGTATTAGAATAGAAAACACCCCAGCTTACAGATGATTTCAAAATAAGCATTGTGTCATAGCCATACCACACTTTTTGGTAACAGACGCCCAGGGGTGAAAGTAGTTTTTAAATTCTTGCCAGGACTATTACCAAAACCTTAATCTCTCCAGTGCATTAAATCAAACACACCGATCCTCATAGCAACCGATGTGTTTCGGTAGTAGACGCGCATGTGTACTCACGCACTGCTTAATGAAATCTCCAGTCGTTAGCTCAAAAGCGGTTTCTTCTCCAGGCTGTTCTGTATCGTTAAAGTTGAACAATTTAACACAAAACACAACTTCTTACTCTCACAAACAATTCGGAATTAGTTAAAAGGAATTTTAAACTGACTATTGCTAGCGGATATATTTTCTGACCCAGATTGCGGCCGTGACTGGTTCTGAATGAGGCTTTATAGCAGGCAGCTGCTCCCCCATCTTCCTGGTACTGCGTACCGCTAAAGTGGCGGTACCGTACCGGCTAAATTTCATCCCTGCAGTGTGTGAACAGCAAAAAGCCACTACTTTAAGAGATGAAGCACTTTTACAGATACATCTATGACGAAGTACATTCCAGCTTGGAAACACACCTGATGAGCATTGCTGCTTTATCACCTGTATTGACAATGTGTAATTATGTTGTGTTCAGTGTCCATTCTGACTATAATTCTCGTCTTCAATCTCATCCAGTGTGTTTGAAGCATGCCATAAGATCGTTGACTACAGTCCATTTGTTGTGGCCTGTGAGTTTGACGTCTGCCACATGCACATTAATCATATTGGCTGCACCAGTTTACAAACCTATGCTGATGCCTGTGCTGAGTCTGGAGTGTGTATTGACTGGAGGAGTGCCACCAAAGGACTCTGTGGTATGCAACCAGAATATGTAATGTTAATGCATGCTGCAGTATTACTTTTACTTTCACCAACAACATCAGAGCAATGCCCTCAATTCATAATCATGCTGTTCTATTTTGTCTCTTGACAGACTATAAATGTGCCATTCCCAAAGTGTATCAGGCCTGTGGTCCTCAGGTCGAGCCCACCTGTGATTCCTGGTACGGCAAATCACCAATACATTGTTGATGCTCATCACAATCAATCAATTTACATAAATTTTTTCTTTGACTCACATTCAACATCAATGTGTGGCCTGTTGTTTCTGTAGGTACAATCAGAAATTCATCTATACAGTCGACGAATTCAGTGCCATGACAAATGTGAATCTGGAGGGTTGCTATTGTCCAGATGGCACCTTCCTCCTGTCGTCCAACTCTAACGAATGTGTACCCACCTGTGGTAAGAGCAGATATCACTACTGTTTAGCAACAGCAGGAAAGTGCTGCACTATGGGACCAAGTCAAAGTCCTCGTGTTATTCTTCCATCAGAATCACTTGTTTATGGATAAGAGAGGAGGAAAGTGAAGGTGTAGATGTTCATCTTTGATGCCATAAACTCAGGTTCATCTAAGACTAAAGAGGATGTTGTGTCCCTATAAAGTGTTTACCATAACTTTGTCAAACTACAGATGACATGTTAGGATATTGTCGAAATCTGCACACATATACAGGTTTCTGCTTCACCTGTTTTAGACTTTATTTATGTAAACGAAACAGATTAAGCTTGAGGTGGTACACCAGCAGTGTATTTGGAAAGCTCAGACTCAGGCCATCAAAGTTTATCTAGATGTAGTGGTAAACCAATTTTTATTAACTGGGGAAATGCTATGGAAATTATTTTAAAAAAGTCATGAGGATTTCATTCAGGATTCAGGACTCCTACAACTAACTCCTGAGGCAGACTGACCAAAGCTCCAATGAGTGGAAGTAACTTTATGCTTTATTTTTGTCTTCTCATAGAACTTTGTCGCATGCCAAATGGAAAATGGACACAGGTAAATTATTTCACTTTAGTCTTGTCTGTTGACATGCTAGTTTTAAGTAATAATGTCATTCCTCCTGCGATAATTCTGTCAAAAACATTGTGTTCCCAGGCCAATTCAACATGGACAGAGGACTGTAAGCAGTGTATATGTGAGGAGGACGTACTGCAGGTCACCTGCTCTCCCCTGTCCTGTCCAGCACAGCCAACCCTCAGCTGTAATCAAGAGGGTCAGGTTAAGGTCACTGAGACTGTTGACTGCTGTCCAAAAGAGAAGTGTGGTAAGTAGGTACCAGGGAGCCGCAGTTGTTCTACTAGAGTCAGTACACTTTGTATTTACAGATTTAACCTTGTGTAGTCAACAATTTGTCAACAAGGGGAGTTATGAGCATATCCCAGCATGAACTGGGTGACAGCATTCTTAGCGGTACTCAGTATCATACCACTAAAATTCCATGGTCCAAGTAACCATCATCTTATTAGAGGCCGTCCACACAGAGACGATTTTTGCCTTAAACGCATATGTTTTGCTTTGTTTGGGCCGACCGTCCACATGAATCCCGTAAACGCATAGCCCGAAAACGAACTTTTTTGAAACCAGGTCCCAGGGTGAATAAATCCGAAAACGCATCCCTTGCGTATTCGTGTGGACGACGAAGACGGATATCTGCGTTTCGATGATGTCATCGCCACACCCCTCGAGCTTAG
>CAFUXE010000886.1:48977-59953 GCA_903364295.1 Serranus cabrilla | reverse complement strand
CACGCTGAGCAAACAAGGCAGATGGACTGATGGGTTCTTCTACTGCCGATTTGTAAACAGCGCTCAAGCTTTTTGTGCGCATGCTCCGTCTCTTCCTTTTTTTTGTGAATTTCTGAAATTGAAACAGCGCCACCTATAGGCCTGGCATATGAAGTAGCTTATTGAGACGGATCTGTGTGGACGCAAATATTCCTGATACGATGCCAGGGAAAACGGAGAGGGAAAAGATCGTTTACGTACGTGTGGACGGCCTCTTAAACAGTAAAGCAGGTGATGTCATTTCAAGCTATTTGCTGCTATCAGCTGATTAGTTTATATGAACTATGTCTGTGGATGTTTGTAGCCAAGTTTGATGTGACAGTCAGAGCAGGACTCAGTGAAAGAGTTCCTCCATTGAAACTGGTATTATAAAGGTTTATCTTATCTATTTGCTGTCTGTTAACAGAATGTGATGTAACACATTGCGGTCCTGTGCCAACTTGTCCACTTGGTCACACTCTAAACACCACTGTGGGAGTCTGCTGTTTCATTTACACCTGCCGTGAGTGTGATATATGCTTGTTGATGTTACTGTAACTGCATAACCAGGTTTCATCTTTGCCAGTTAAAATACATGAGTAATTGGTGTGTTTCTGTCACAGTACGTAAGGACGTGTGTGTTTTCAACAATCATGAATATGAGGTGAGGTCTCACATCAACCACCTCTATGTCAAACTGATGCAGGAGGCCTTTTTCTTTTACATTCTGTCATTTTTATAAACATAAACATACTGCATGCCAACAGAAATATTCGAAAGGTGTTATAATCACATTTCTCAACATAATATATGGTGGTACTTGTGAACAGTTAGTCAGAATGGCCATACTTTTCTCAAACAAATGTCTGGGAATTATAGGCTTGGTACAAGAAGGCAATACATTGACAATTGTGATAAATCTAGGTTGAAATGGCTGTGTCCTTTAGTGACAGATCCATCGGTGAATATAGGGAAAAAATGAATAAATAAATACTGTATATGTTTCTTTGCATTTGATTTGGTATTTATGGGACAACGGTTTTTCTAAAAAGCTTCTTTAATGACCACTCTGAATCAGGTGTTTGCCCTAGATCTACTGATGTACATATATGTATTCGTTGTGTAGTATTTTTAAAATTAGTAACATTTTTGGTTTCAGAAAAGTGAGAGTTTTTTTTTTTTTAAACTAGATGTTTATCACTGAAACTGTAGCTTGCAGTGGTGTTGTGCTGGATTTCAGCATTACATAGACTGGAAAATGATATACAGATAGACAGTATGTGTATCTATGCTGACTTTCTAACCCTGTCCACCCAGGTTGGAGAGCCAGTGCCCATGAATCCATGTGATAAGTGCAGTTGTAGTCACAAAACAGATGCCAGCAGCCAACAACCTACAATAGAATGTCAGCCTATCCCATGTGACAAACACTGCCCTGTGGTAAGAGCAGTTTTTCTCTCCCTTACTCAGTCAGACACTGTCATTCTTTCATATGTCCTGCATATACACTACTCACAATAAGTTAGGAATATTGTGAGGTCCTCGGTGGATTTCATACATAAGGTGTTTGCTTCACTTCAGTGATTTTTGGGATAGGGAGGCAATTGTATTAGGGTGATAGACACCTCATTTTGTGTTTTCCACGTATTGGTCTCACTGTGTGCAGTGCGCCTTACAAATCGGGGGCCAATACCAAAAAATACAAAAAGACAAACCTTTTCAATGTGGCATCAATTTCAACATACTGGGGGTATGAAAAGCTGGAATTGTCAGTAAGTCAGTCCCAGTTCATCATTCAAGCAGCCATGAACACACAACGTCACTTAATGGACAAGCCATAGTTGGCCTTCAGGTCAGTAGCAGGTAGTCAGATGTTGCTCGTGAACTGGTGTGTCTCAAAGTGTCATCAGCAGACTTGTAGCAAGACACAGAACTACTGGCAGTGTTCGTGACAGACCCAGGAGTGGAGCCCCACGAGTGACGGACCGCAATGATGACCAGTACCTAAGGACCTATGCACTCAAACACCGTTATGCAACTGCCACACAGCTGCAGGCCTGTTACAAGAACTTTCTGTTCATGGATGATAATGCTCCCCCACATCGTGCCAGAATTGTTACAGCTCAACTTCAAGAAGTCGGAGTGCCTCATATGGTTTGGCAAAGCAATGTCCCCTGACCTGAACCGCATAGAGCACATCTGGGACCATCTGGGACCAGCTGAAGCAGCGACTGGATGCTTGTACCCCACCCCATGTGACATGGCAGAACTGCATGTAGCACTTGACGGACTTTGTCAATTTTGTTTTTTTTTGGGGCTATCTTTGTTACTGTCGAAATTGTTGGGGTAATAAATATTGCAATAATGAAAGGAAAAGCACTCATGTAAAGAACAATATCCCTAACTTATTGTGAGTAGTGTATATAAAATAGCCCATGAGGAACTTTAAGACCTCGCATTCTACAGATCTGAACATCTGACATGGTATCTATAGGAAAAATTTGATCACTTAGATCACTGATGACGTTGCCCTTCACCATATGCTAAGCTGCACAATTGTTTTTGGTGTCTCTATTCAGGGCTATGAGTATGAGATCATCTCTGGCCAATGCTGTGGGAAATGCGTCCAAAAAAGCTGTGTTGTTGTGCTGCCAAACTCGAACTCATCACACACTTTAAAGGTTGGTATATGTAATGCATCTTTATTTGATGGCCTCAAAAAAACGGATCAGAAACAACAGGCTCGGCGTGAGAAGGCTATAAAACCCAGCAGTCCACATATTTTGCAGATGGAGATGATAATGACTCTGATGCTCTTATATTATTCTTTAGCCTGGCACCATCTGGACTCCTCCTGGACATCCCTGCATCAAGTATGAGTGTGTGAAGGTCGCTAATCAGCTCATCACCATAGAGGCCAAGATCAGCTGTCCTCACTATGACCCGAAGGACTGCATACCGGTGACTGCACGCACACACACACACACACACACACACACACACACACTGACTCTCTACAAAGTGAAACTCGAGCCATTATGACACTGATGTAAATATGTATCTTTTGCAGGGAACAGAGACCATCGCTCCTGATGGATGCTGTCGTGTCTGTACGTATATCTTCTTTTGCAGCTGATAACATTCTTCTCTTACTCTGGTGATACGGAGCCCCATGAGGTCCAATTAGAGCGTCTAACCTTTCACAATGAGCAGGACCAAATTTCTCTCAGCTGCAAAGCTTTAAGGGCGTGTTTGCCCAGGAATATCACGAGCTCAATATATTTAGTGCAATCAGCAGCCAAAGTTCAGTTCTGCTGCATATACATCCTCTGGCCAACAGAGGGCGCTTTGGGGTGAAGTCTGCCATCTCTGATTGCCTTGTTATTGTTGCATTTGACCTGATGTGTAAATCTGATCAAATTAGATGTTTTTCCCTCTCAACATGTATCTCTTGCTTGCCTCAAAGGTATCTCAAAGGGTCAGCCATGCAATGTGTCCACCACCTCTGTGCACCTGGAGTTCGAGGACTGCCGCTCCAAAGACCAGGTCAACATCACATCCTGTAGTGGAGCATGTGGCACCTTCACCATGTGAGTCCCCCCTCGGGTCCTTATAATGATCATCGGTGTTGTGGAAAGTTGTTAATATCTGCAAATAAAAGTTTCTGTTTTGCTTTGTAAAACATTAGAAGATCATTTTAGAAGATACAAGCTAAGAGACAGATTTAAACAAAGGTCACTCTTAGTAGCAAAGGCCAACTTTATTGGTCAACTTTCAAAAATGCTGGATCCTACACTTCCCATAATGCCACTCCACACTGTCTATTCATTAGACCGTACCGTAATCATCACGTTTTGCTTATTTCGGTATACGTGTTATTGAAACGTTTATAAGATGATCGCCGTATTGACAAGCTTTCTGAACTTTGTGACTCTGTATTCTTACATTTTCATTTTCTTGTGCTGAATTGAATTTCTCACAGTACCCTTGTTGCCTCCTTTCCTTCACCCCACCCTCTCTCTCTCTTCCCTCAGGTTCTCTACCAAAATGAGATCCTTGCAGCACAAGTGCTCCTGCTGCCAGGAGGTAGCTACATCTGAGCGTCAGATCCAGCTCTCCTGCACTAACAACACAGAAATCACCTACACCTACACCCACATCGACACCTGCGGGTGCCTCTCGACAGACTGCTCTGTGGTTGGCCGCAGTGAAGTGGAGTCCACTGCCCGCAGCGCCAAGTCACGTCACACATGAGATAAGACAAAAACCAGGACAAGCATGTGCATTGGCCACTCATGTAATGAGCATGCGACCATAACTTAACAATCATAACTAAATCCACGTCAGCTTTGTGTGCTGCATGATTCCTCTATTTATGTGTAATAACTTTGTTGTAGTTGTAGCTTGATAACATTATCATTAATAAAAATCATATTGTAATCATAAGCTGAGCATCTGGTTTTTGTCCTGTTTTTTTTGCTGCATGCACTGTGTGAGAGTGTGTGTAACTACACCACCCTATTATTCATTCATTCATTCATTCATCTTCTATACCGCTTATCCGGGTCAACCCGGGTCACGGGGGGGCTGGAGCCGATCCCAGCTGCATTGGGCGTAGGCGGGGTACACCCTGGACAGGACGCCAGTCTGTCGCAGGGCTGACACATAGAGACAGACAACCATTCACGCTCTCATTCACTCCTACTGGCAATTTAGAGTCACCGATTAACCTGAGCTGCATGTTTTTGGACTGTGGGAGGAAGCCGGAGTACCTGGAGAGAACCCACGCACACACGGGGAGAACATGCAAACTCCACACAGAAGGGCCGCAGGCGGGGATCGAACCCGCAACCCTCTTGCTGTGAGGCAAGAGTGCTAACTAATATACCACCGTGTGGCCCACCACCCTATTATTTGGTCATGAAACATTAGTTTAAATATTTTTTATCTGTTTATATTATACAACAAGTACGTCAGTTACCCACTCCTTGGGTGCGTGATGAGATGTAGAATGACTTAATGGGCGACAGTGGCGCAGTGGCAGTGCGGACGTCTCATAACCGGACGGTTCCTGCAATTCCGTCTTTTTTCCGTCACTTTACCCGCATTGCCTCCAGTGTTACCCCTGGTGTATGAATGGTTATGAATGATTGAATAATTGGTGTGGTCGGAGAGGCCGTAGGCGAAAAATGGCAGCCACGTCTCCGTCAGTCCCAGGGCAGCTGTGGCTACAATAGGAGCTTACCATCACCAGAGTATAACTGGAGTGAATGAATAATGGACTCAATGTGAAGCGCTTTGGGTACCTTGAAAAGCGCTATATAAATCTAATCCATTACTATTATTATTAATATCCAGAGGGGCTACTTCAGGGCTAATATATATATATATATATATATATATATATGTGTGTGTGTGTGTTATTGTACATTCAGTCGCTGAATCACATATTTTTTTACCATATTTTAGACTCGCATGTCACAGCTCTAAATGTACAATTATCATTGTGATTCTAATTCCCTTTGCAGTGATGGAAAGGAGAAAAGATTTCACTGTAATGTTCCTGTGGTTCTCTTTGAGAAACAACAGCTCCTTCTGATCCAATCGTGAATCTTACATATCAGAAGTGGAGGGCACTCACTTTTGTAAAACTGAAAACTATTCTTTATATACGTTGAATTGTGTTACAAAAATGAATTTCCCATTATTTCATATCAAACTAACATCATGAGTACTGACTACAGCACTGCTGGGGGAGTTGCTGGAATGTAATTCAAATCATTCATTCATTCATTCATCTTCCGAAACCGCTTATCCGGGTCAACCCGGGTAACGGGGGGCTGGAGCCGATCCCAGCTGCATTGGGCGTAGGCGGGGTACACCCTGGACAGGACGCTAGTCTGTCGCAGGGCTGTAATTCAAATCAAATGTTCAAAATGAACACCGTCTTTGTAATTATGTTGGGCACAACATTAGAAACATAAAAAAACCTATAGCAGACTTCACTTGACTTTTGGATTACATTGTTTGGTAAAACTGCAATTGCAGTGACAGGTGTAGCATATTGTCTCAGTGCTCTTGTGAGAAGCTGAGAACACAGTTGATGTATCAGCCACACTGTGGTTTTATTAAAAATTAAATTAAGTATGTGTTTGGGCCACACTGTCTCCACCTTGACCTGTTGTGTGAGAAGCCTATCACCTCCATGCATGCAGGCTGTGGCCACATCCTGAATCCAGTTTACTTCTTCCCAACCCTGACTATTTGTCCAGGATTTGTGAGATAAAGGTCTCACAGAAAGATCGTAGCAAAGGTGTGATGACAGAGCAGCCAAACACAGCACCTGGAAACACAGAACTACTCACAGAGTCGCAGACAAACACTCCCATTGTTACAAAGTGCTTTTGGGCAAGGCGGTACCTCACAGCACACATCCCCAAGTCAGATCTTTCTCAGGCTAATAAGTGGAGAGAACAGGTATTCAGGCAAGTCTTGGTAAACAAGGATGTTTACTTAATGTTAGCTGAGTCAACTAGGCTAACTAAAGAAAGGAACGTATCACAACTTACGTCCCAACATCACTATGATTGCAAGACACACGCAATTAAAGTGTACAAGGAACAGTGTGTAGTTGTGCAAGACTCGATAAGGAAACAAAAAAAATCGCACATGAACGGAAACAAAGACAAACAACCTTTACTGGAAGCACTTTTAACCTAAGTTTTTGAAAGCACTATAAGACAATGTTGACTTTGAGTACTACAATAAATCACCACATTACAAATAAAACATTGTTGTTGATTTATATATTAATAATATTATTAAATTAATTTTATTATATACATATATATATATATAGATAAACATTTATTCATGTTAAGGAAAATCACAAGCAGTTACATTTTCCAAGCATTGGACACATACGTTTCTATAATTTGAGTATTTAATAAGATTATTACAAACAGACTGGTTTTGTCTTTCATAAATTTGCTTATATTTCATCTGAGCTCAGGCAAGTTAAACTTCTGCCCTGAGTGGATCAGAGCAAGAGAGAGCAACTGCTCAATAAGCTTTCCTAATGACCTTTTCTAAATGATGAATTTCATTCTTGTGATGGAATGGAAAAATAAGTCATTATGATTTATTTATTCTATTAATAGCGTCATCATGACTTCCACATCCTCAGTCACATTTGCCTGTAATGTGTTGCATTATTACAAGTTTTGCCCATCAAGAATGCAAAATTCATGTAATGTGACGTAAAGTAAGCAGCTGGTTTACAGGGTGCTGTTGTGCTCAATAGGATGGCATTAAGAACAACAACAAAAACAGCCACAAAAATCCTTTGTATCACGTACAGCAGATGTCAATAAATGAAAGATTGAAACCCTGAATGTATACTGGACATCTTGACCCACAAACTCAATATTCTGCTTTAGAATAATCAGACTTACATGATACTGCTGAACATTCTTAATCAACATATAAGCTGTTATTGTATAAGTTGTGATGTTTTCAACAACCCTTACCAGACTGCTGCACATACATTAGGACAGGGGTGTCAAACTGATCCAGTAAAGGGCCGAGTGGCTGCAGGTTTTTGTTCCAACCAAGCAGGAGCACAGGTGATACTGATAATTAATCAACTGAGTGAAGACAGTTCAGCTGATTGAATGATTGGATTCAGGTGTGCTTCTGTCACTCTGCCCTTTCCTGGATCAGTTTGAAACCCCTGTTCTAGATGACAAAAAAACTAATTATAGTATGTCCAAAATTGGTCATAGTGTTCACCAAAAAAAAAATTTAAATGCTGTTGGACCTGGGTAATAGTATAGTATATCCAAAAATATGAAACAAGAAACACTATATTATAGTGTGTCCAAAACTGAAAAAAAAAATGGCATACTATATTATATCTAAAAATGTCAAATGAAATACACCTTATTATAGGATGTCCAAATATTGATTTTTGTAAAAATAATTATCATTCTAAAATGCTTACAAATGCTAAAATTGGCCCTTTTATACTCACACAACATAATACAGCATAATATGTCCAAACATAGCAAGAGCACAGGTGATACTGATAATTAATCAGCTGAGTGAAGACAGTTCAGGTGATTAGAATGATTGGATTCAGGTGTGTTTCTGCTTGGTTGGAACAAAAACCTGCAGCCACTCGGCCCTTTACTGGATCAGTTTGACACCCCTGCATTAGGAGATCAAAACAAGCCGATTTACTATATATTTCTATTGATTCGTCCATAAGTGAACCAATCAGGTTGTACAGTGCTGAGGTGAGGTGCCACCTTGATGAGAGTAGATTGAATTTCAATCATGCAGATCAAATCACTTGAGTCATGAACATGTTTGTATATTTATTGCTGCTTTAAGATGGTTAAGAGCTTGCTCGGAGCTTTTAATACAGTGTGCAGATTAGATTCATGCCTTAGATTGGAACTCACCCTTCCCATTGAGCTGCCTCCTCAGGACCTGCCTCGTTCTCTGGAGCATTTGGCAGTAGCTAATTTCTTACCGCCTCCTCGTGGTTTCCATTTGCTTGAAACCCAGGTCTTCTAACTGTCCTGTATGTTTCATATCCTACCATATGGTAATTCAGCCCCTTCATTCGTCACCACCATTCATCATTTTGCTGCCATTCCTCCTCACTTGGCTAGCCAGAATGACATCCCAATGTTGTTGCTGTAGATCCAAGTGAGGCGGATCAGCAAATCAATGTCTTGCTCATTCTTGGCATACAGCATGATGTCATCTTTCCTGTTGGCTTTGTATAGTACCATCTATTCCAGTGATCATGTATGGGGCATTGAATCATTGGCTTTTTTTTAGTCAATCTCTGCGTATGTCTCTTGAGCCTAACAGCCAGAACAGTGAGCCTATATTTAGCAGTTTTGACAACCAAATTTAACTAACTAATGACATTTTCAACCAGAGTCTGTTTTCATTATATCTTTCTGCATCTCTGTGAACTGGCTAATATCGCTTCATGCTGCTTTGATCTTGGCTCCCAGGCTTCTATGCATGGAGGGTTTCCTCTGTGACATGTTCTTAATGGTGCACCCAAGCATCTCCAGCATTACAGCTGCAGTGTCATGAAAAGCAGGTTTGTCTCTGTTATGGTGGCACTTGAGAAACTGCTTTGTGGTGGTACTTGATATGTGGAAGCTGAGTCTGAGTTGAGTCTTGGCATGTTTCTTATTTGCACCTCAGGAGCTTTAGCTGTCATGGCTGGTATTGTTTCAGCTGGGTGGAGACCTCACGTGTCTACTGACTTCTGGGTAGAACTGAATCAGAAATATGTGTGGGCTATATCTATGACATTGAGATTCAAAGAGTAGAATTTGTTGTTTTGTATTATCAAACCAGATGGTTTCGGATGCAATAAAGTTCACTGCAAAAAAAAAAAATTAGATTTCAATAAGTTAACTTGTTGTTGTTTTTAGAAGAGTCTTACCAATTGTTTTATTGTGATGGACTTAAACAATAAAAATAGAAGATAAAAAACATATTTGAATTTGCTTCCCACTGAATCCATCTGTGATCATCTAAATCAGGGGTGTCAAACTGATCCAGTAAAGGGCTGGGGGGCTGCAGGTTTTTGTTCCAACCAAGAAGAAACACACCTGAATCCAATCATTCAATCAGCTGAACTGTCTGCACTGAGTTGATTAATTATCAGTATCACCTGTGTTGTTGCTTGGTTGGAACAAAAACCTGCAGCCACAGCGGCCTTTTGCTGGATCAGTTTGACACCCCTGATCTAAATGGACAGTTGACAGAACAGACCAGTTGTGGAAGAAGTATTCAGATCCCTTACTTCAGTAAAAGTACAAATACCATGCTATGAAAAATACCTAGCAAAGGTCCTGCATTCAAAACAAGTTAAAGTGCAAAATGATCACCACTAAAATGTACCTTAAATAAAAGTACTCATCATGCAGAATGTCCCCAATCAGATTGCGATACATATTCCAAATATATTATTAGATGATTATCATTCATGCATTTATGTAAGCAGCATTTCACTATTACTTTATTTGTGGTCTAATTTATAAAAGATACAATATTTTTTATAATATATACAATAATAATATATCATTTTAAATTAATCATGTGTTTTTATGATACACCTTGACCTGAAAAGTAACTAAAGTTGTCAGCTAAATGTAATGGAGTAGAAGTACAATGTCTGCCTTTAAAATGAAGTGGTGTATAAGTATAAAGTTACATAAATGGAAATACTCAAAGTATAAGTTATTTCTTAACTTGATATTTACCGCATTGTCAGTGTTACATTAATGGCTCATAAGTCTTTATTGACTCAACACAAACACTAAGCGGAGTAGAGTTTTTTTTGTCAAAGATGGTCCCCAGGATGCATATCCTGGACTGAGGCAGCTGAGTCACAGTGGATTATTTACGCAGGCCTGCCACATCAACACAGACCAACCAGTCCTTCACACCTCCTTAGAGCAACACACGTCATGTTTACACCTGAACAATGTGCCTTATTGTGTTCCATTTCCACAGCTCACTAAGTAATGGGTGTGGACAGTGTACAGTGAATATCTGATGCACTGAACAAGCCATTATTTCATACAAAGATTTTCAGTGTAGGGGTGTTGTGATATGCCAGTATTGATGAGACCATAATATTTAAAAAGCGAAATATTAAAAGGATGTTATCTGCATAAAAAAAAGGTTAAAACTGAATTTGAACGAAAGTATTATGTAGATAGGGTGATCATGTCATTATTTTGTCCACAATAAATATATAATGATACATTGAGCCTCTCTTCCCTCCTCTTCCTCTCCAACTGTAACCTTCATGTTCATCACTGCATGTTACTGACTAGACTTCTTCCCGGAGTCCTTGTGCTTTCTCGTCCTGCAGGTTTACATGGATCGTGGCTGCACCACGACCATGGCCCTGCCTG
>CAFUXE010000886.1:0-38434 GCA_903364295.1 Serranus cabrilla | reverse complement strand
GAACATAGCATAACTTGGGTTCCATATACGAATGTAAGCCATTAATACAGTAATAGTAATGACAATATTGTTAGTTTATATGTAGGTTGTTTGTATGTGTGGATGATGGAGTTTTTCTAGCATTTGTCATGCTGAATGTGTGTGTGTGTGATGGTCTGAGATTGATAATATAGCAGTATAACTAACTTTTAGTTATAGCAGCAGATGTTGAGTGGGGGTATAGGAGCAGCAGGAGGCTCTACAGCTCCAGAGGCAGAAGTACGACAGTAGCAGGGGGGTCAGGCAGGGCCATGGTAAGATGCAAAAACGAACATGAAGTTGGAGAGGAAGAGGAGGAAAGAGAAGCTCAGTGTATAATTTGTCCCCCAGCAGTCTAGGCCTATAGCAGCACAACTAAGAGCTGGTCCAGGACAGGCCTGAGCCAGCACTAACTATAAGATTTGTCATAAAGGAAGGTCTTAAGTCTACTCTTAAAGGTCGAGAGGGTGTCCGCCTCCTGGACCGAAACGGGAAGTTGATTCCACAGAAGAGGAGCTTGATAACTGAAGGCTGTGGCTCTCATTCTGGTTTCGGAGACTTTAGGTACTACAAGTAACCCTGCATTCTAGTTGGGTAATATGTTACTATGAGCTCTTTGAGATATGATGGTGCCTGACCATTAAGAGCTTTGTAAGTAAGGAGGAGAATTTTAAACTCTATTCTTCCAGTGCAGAGAGGCCAATACAGGAGTGATATGATCTCTTTTCTTATTTCCTGTCAGTACGCTGCAGCATTCTGGATCAGCTGGAGACTTTTTATAGACTTAGTTGAACAGCCTGATAATAAAGAATTACAATAGTCCAGCCTGGAAGTAACAAATGCATGGGCTAGTTTTTCTGCATCTTTTTCAGAAAGAATGGGTCTGATTTTTGTAATTTTAAGTATTTTTTTTTTAAGTTAAAAAAAGCAGTCCTTGAAAAATTAACTCCCAAATTCCTGACAGTAGTGCTGGAGGCCACGTTAATGCCATCCAGGCTAGCTATATCATTAGGTAGTGCATCTCTAAAGTGTTTTGGACCAAGTGCTATAACTTCAGTTTTATCTGAGTTTAATAGCAGAGAACTGCAGGTCATCCAGTTCTTAATGTCCTTGAGACATGCTTAGAGTTTAGTTAGCTAGTTAGTTTCTTCTGGCTTCATTGCTAAGTATAATTGAGTATCATCTACATTAATTTCTGTGCTTGGGCCGTTATTATTCACCTTATATATGCTGCCTTTAGGAGAAATTATTAGGAAACACTAACTTAGTAGATGATACTCAATTATACTTAAGCACAGAACCTTGTGGAACACCATGACTAACCTTGGCGTGCCGGGATGACTCATCATTAACATGTACAAACTGAAAACGGTCTGATAAATAGGAGTTAAACTATTTCAGCACGGTTCCTTTAATGCCAATTTCATGCTCCATCCTATGTAGAAGGATGTGATGATCAATAGTATAAAATCCGCTGCTAAGATCTAACAAGACCAGGACAGAGATTAGTCCTTTGTCCGAAACAGATCATTTGTGACTCTCACCAGTGCTGTCTCTGTGCTATGATGCTCTCTAAAACCTGACTGAAATTCCTCATATAAGCTATTGTTATGAAGGAAGTCACGTAACTGATTGGCAACAGCTGTCTCAAGGATTTTAGAGAGAAAAGGGAGGTTAGATATAGGTCTGTAGTTGGCAAAGACCTCTTGATCGAGAGAGGGCTTTTTAAGAAGCGGTTAAATTTTAGCTTTAAAGGACTGTGGCACATATCCTGTTAGTAGAGACATGTTGATCGTATCTGGTAGAGCTGTCTTGACAAAAGGTGAAGCTTCTTTCAGCAGCCTAGTTGGGATGGGGTCTTGGAGACTAGTTGTTTGTTTAGATGAGGAAATCACCAAAATTATTTGGTGAAGGTCAATGGGAGACAAGCAGTCTTAAGTGTAGGTCAGATTTGGCAGCTGTTTTTGGGGTTCCTGAATTTAAAGGTACATTAGTGCCATTTGAGGGCAAGCAATGAGGAATTTTGTCTTTAATAGTTAGAATTTTATCATTAAAGAAGCTTATAAAGTTGTACTATTGAATGTTGTAGGCACGAATGGCTCAGTAGAGCTGTGACTCTCTGTCAGCCTGGCTACAGTGCTGATAAGAAACCTAGTGTTGTTTTTATTTTTCTCTATTAATGATGAGTAATAGTTTACTCTGGCATTGTGGAGGGCCTTCCCATATATTGTAAGACTATCTATCCAGGCTTCTTCTAAATTTGTGGAGTGCCATTTTCTTTCAAGTTTTCACGAGATTTCCTTTAATATGCGGGTATCAGAGTTATACCATGATGTTAACCTCCTATGTTCTATAGACTTCTTCTTCAGAGGGGCAACAGAGTTGAGTGTTGTTCATAATGAGCATGCAACACTATCAACAAATGATCAATTTGTGAGGAACTAAGAGTGGCAGGGTGGTCATCTGTTATATTAAGACAAGGCAATTCATTTAATGCCAACGGTATCATTTCCTTAAGTTTAGCTATAGCACTATCAGATAGACATCTAGTGAACAAGGTTTTGCTTAATGGGATGTAGTCCAGTACTAAAACTTCAAAAGTTATTTAGTGATGGTCAGATAAAAGAATCTCTGGAGAAACTGTTACAATTTCAATACCATAAGCCAGAACAAGGTCGAGGGTGTGGTTAAAACAGTGAGTAGGTTTGTGTACACACTGAGAGAAACAAATAAAGTTTAATAACGAGTTAAGTGCAGTACCAAGGCTGTCATTAGCCATGTCCATGTGGATATTAAAATCACCAACAATAATGACTTAATCTGATTTAAGGACTAGACTTGATAAAAACTCAGAGATTTAAGATTAAAATTCTGAGTAAGGACTAGGAGCGCGATACACTACAACAATTAGAACTGGCTGTAATGATTTCCAGGTTGGATGTGAAAGACTAAAGTCGAATTCACACTTACCGCGTCAGCACCACGAGATGGTAGCGCCACCATTTTCTTCGGCGGATGGCGAGCACCCATTCTCACTGGATGCGAATCTGGAGCGATGCGCAGCGCACTCCAAAGAAGCTGGATTTGCGAGATCTAAAGATCACAGGAGAACCACATGTTCCCGTGGGAATTATGAAGCCATGCGTTAACAACCATGTATAAAGACCTATCAACATGTAAACAACAGACATTTTACTTTCCAGAGTTTGATCTGCAGTTCACTTTGAGTTCCATTAACTTCTCTTCATCCATGGCGAGATTTTGATATACAAGGACGAGATTTACGATCCACACCATGGGGCTTTATTTTGAAACGGCCGGATATTCTGTTCGTTTTAATTTGTTTTCCTGTTTGGTATGAGCTGCTCTGCAGAGTTTTACGCAAACCTATCTACCTTGGCTGTAGCTGTAGGTGACCATCTTACTACAGGAAGCTCACTCACCCATTGCATTGTGTTGATATGGTTTGTACTTTTTAGATAACCATAACTTGCTCAAATTTCAACCATTTTCAAACGGTTTGGTTCGTTATGATTATCAAAGATGAAGTTTTTACACTACATACTTTTATATAATCATGTTATTTTCAAAAAAATAGAATGATGTTCTAAAATAGGTAGACTACATATTTCCTATTCCAAATAGGCTAAAAGTAAGGCTGCACATTGGTGCAGATCACGGAGATTACCTCAGTTTGCCTCAGGTTCCACAGATTCTGCCTGAAGGCTTACTTGTGGTAAGATGGCCAACCTGTGTGGACGTTCTAGACGCCACCGTAACACATCTAGTGTTCTGTATATGTCTATGGGTTCAAGTTAGACAAACAAACTTTAACGGGCAGATACATAATGATAGCGCCCCCCCCAGTGGAAACACAAAGCGACTTTTTTTTAATTGTGCAATGTCATGCTGCAAACCATGAGATCCACCTCGAAATTGGCTCTTCCTGACATGAGAGAATGCTACTGAATGTGAAAAACCCAGGACAACATGCCAGTGTCCGGTGGTTGCAGAAATGCGTGGCTGTATCAGCCATGTCCCGCGCCCCCCCAACGTGTGTGGAGATGCGAGGACCCGTTCAAAGCTGCTTCATGCACAGCCCCTCTTCTATTTACTTTTGATTTGATTGATTTAGGTGGTAGGGGGCAGACAGTCTCAATAAGGTTTTGGGTAAGCAACTGCTTTAATGGAAGCGCAGAGATGAGAGCTGACCCATCCAATGTGGAATGTATGCCATCTCTCCTAATCAGACCAGGTTTTCCCCAAAAGCTCTTCTAATTATCAACAAAGCCCACATCTGTATCAGTGTCCTCCCTCCCTGATCCCCAGAGGTACGTTGGGTGTTTTCAACGTTAACTGAATGGTAATATTCCAGCACAAAGTGACAGCTCAAAGGACCTCAAATGTATCATAGCTATAATCCTGCTTGCCAGTGTGGCTGGGCATGTCCTGACTTGTTCAGGCCGTATTACTGCCTTTCACCAGTAAATGGCGTTTAACCTGTTGGCCTTTCTCACACCGCCTCCACCAAAATATCTGTCTTGAGGACATTTGAAACCCCAGAGAAAGTCCATCAGTTTGTGCTATCCTTAGAGTCACTGATCTAGGGTTGCTGGATGGGATGGGCAATATGCCGGACGTAGGCCTTGTCATTAACCTGATCCTTCCATCTGCTCAAGGGTAGATCTCGATCACTCTGCCCACTGGCCAGAAAGCTTGTGGGAGTTGTGGACCCACTATCAGAATGACCTGGTCCACGGCAAGCTGGCCTGCATCTCTCTGTTACTTAGATCTTCCCTATAGGTTAGCAGGTACCGTCGGAGGTTGACCAGAAGTTGTCTGCTAGCACCTGACTATGCCTCCATCGTTGTGTCCCCAAAATACTGGTGGAGTTGTACAGGGCCTGTGGATGCAGGGCATCATGGGCATTATGTCCCATAAGTAGAATATGCGGTGTAATTGGGTCAGGATCAGCGGCATCGGCTGAGACATATCCAAGTGGTTTGGCGACTGATCTCGGAGGATGACTCAGAGTACAACATCACAGATCGAACCTCCCTCTCCCAGACCCTGCTGAAATGTGGAGCACTTGGGGTTTGAACTGGAAAGAGATCTTCTGTTTCGTTGGGCTGATCTCGCAGCTCAGGTGCCATGGGATCAAACACCTCCCGTAACTCCCGTTCTCCCCCCCAAAAATTGGTACAATTATCACATAGGACATCAAAAGGCGTGCCACGCAGGGCCATGAATCGATGCAAGGACAGTAGAGAAGCATCTGTATCAAGGCTCTCTAGCAGGTCAAGGTGGATGCACCTAGTAGTTAGGCATTTATATACCATCTCCCATCACTTTTCAGTCCTGTGTACAATTTTCATGATAAAATGAGCCAAAACAGATTAGAATGGTGGCCTGTAGATCCACAGCCTGGAAGGTGGGAGATCTGGCTTGAAGTACCAGCTCTGGCATTGTCTGCAGCTGTGCTGTTGCCTCCGTATTTCCGCCCGGACACACAGGAGCCAGTACTGGCATTGAATCTCAGCTAGCACCCATTCAGGTCCTGGATGGAGAAGCTTGTGATCGGAATCCTGGACCAGCAGTTTGGTAATCTGGTGCACCGGGTCCAGAATGATTGAATGGATAACACCTGCTTCTAGATCTTCTGCATGCCCCAGTCTACTTCCAAGTTGTAAGAAGTAATCCTGTGGCTTTGTCATATTCAGGTGAGAGTGTGACCAGATGACTGTCAGCAAGAACAGGTAGACTAACCTTGAGGGCCTCTAACCCGAGAGAAAGAGTCCTGCTGAGCCCGAGCCAGGAGTAACTTCTCGGCTGAGATGTAGGTTGCAGCATCTGCTGTCTGACAATTGCTGGAGGCAGGTAGTCTGGACTAGATCCTTCCAGGTTTGGAACTGAGCCGGATCAGGTAGGTCTGGATTCTGAGCCGATGTAATGCAGATAAGGATGGACTTTCTTGAGTTCAACAGTGTCAGGCTCCGCTTCTGCTGCTGTGAACATCGTTGGCCACTGGTCAGGAGGCTGATGGAGGAAATCTGGACCACTAATCCATCGTTGCGGATGCTCCAAATCTGAGAGCCTCAGACCTCGTTTTATGTAATCTGCCGGATTTCTCGCAGAGTCCACATATCCCCAGATGGCTACCTAGGTAAGAGTTTGTATATCTGTAGCCACTGGAGCACTGTAGTTGAGTCTGACCAGAGGAATGTCTGCTGGTTGGGTATGGTGAGCTCTGTCTGGATACGCTTGGTAAGTTGAGTGCCAGTGAGCGCTGCACCAAGTTCCAGATGTGGCATGCTCAGGTGCTTCTCCATTACCACTCTTGATCTGGCCAGCAAAAAGGAGATGTAGACATGACTTTGATCATCCACTCTGCATAGGTAAGTCACTGAACCATATGCTCTCTATGATGCATCACAGAAGACGTGAAGCTCCCTGGATGCAGTAGGCTTGTCAGCACATTGAGGTGCGTAGGTCCATGGGAAATGGGGGTGAATGAGATCAGGGAGCTGGGGTTGAACTGGGGTTCAATCAGATTATCCCATTCGATATCTTGCTTCCAGATATCCTGGATGAGCTGGTGTAGGTTGTCAATGAGAGCTTCGGCTTCAGCGGCAGTGCAATTGTGGACAATTGTCCACATAAAGAGTCCTCCACAACCTCTACCAAGTTGGACTTGTCACCACAGTTATCCCGAACATGGCGCTTGAGGGCATATACAGTGCAACAGGGGCTGCATGTAGTGCCGAACGGCAGCACCTGCCATTCATAGATGGTTGGCTCTTCCTCCCTGTGCATGTCTCTCTAGATGAACCTCAGCAGTGGTGTGTTAGTGGGCTGCAAGCAGATCTGATGGGACATCCTCTTTATGTCCCCACTCACAGCAACCAAGTGCTGAAGGAAGCTCAGCAAGACACCAAGTAGGGAAGGCCCTAAGGTTGGTTCAGGCAACAGGAGCTCATTCAGTTACTGTCCACGGTATTGGAAAGAGCAGTTGAAGAGAATTATGTCCTTTCCATTGTGGTGGACCATGTGGTGTGGTATAAACCATGACTCTAACGACTGGCTGGCTTCTCCTGGTGAGACCTTTGATATGTAGGCCGCTTCTGGATCTCAGCGCAGTTAGACTTAGCTTGTGTAGGGTTCTTAGTGAGCTTCCATTCTGTTCTGTGAAGCCTATGTGCTATTGTGTGTATTTTGATGTAAGTACTATGTACTATGCTTAAATACAATCTTGAGGTACTCCACAGATGTAATTCGATACTTCTACTTCACTACATCATCAAGGCAAATATTGTACTTTTTACTTGTCAACATTTTGCCAGCTTTAGTTACTTTACAGTTCAAGATTTAATATGAAAAACATGATCAGTTTGAAATGAATTTGCAATTTTATAAATAAACCACATAACTATATGTGGTCTTATATTAAGCTGTTAAACATAGCCTTACAGGTACAACAGTAAAATGCTGCTTACATAAATGCATTAATAATAATAATCCCATAATTGATACTTTTACGAATTAAGTTTTGAATGCAGAACTTTTGAAAACAAATACAATGGCATGCAGTGGCGCACACCACTGAAGTGTTGTCCTCTTAAGCAGGCAGCCCGGGTTCGAGTCTGACTCAGATCCCTTTCCCGCATGTCTCCCCCTTTCACTCTACTACTACTATCAATAAATTAGAGAAATGGCCAAAAGAATATCTTCAAACAAATACAATTAAATACTTATATTAATGAAAAGCTTTTGGACAATAAGGCACCACTTCCTGTAATACAATTGTAAACTCAGAGTGAACTGCACCATCAAAACCTAAAATTGTATAAAAATGTGATTGTAGTGAACCACAGTTAGTCTTAAACGCAACCCCGGTAGGAAACTCCCCTTATCTCCTCCCCCCTTTCCAGGATAGTATAAAAGGCTTCAAAATGGCTCCTTCAGCCTCTTGCTGGTTCCTGGTAGTAGTCCTGGGAGTAATCCCCCAAATTAATTTGCTTGCAGTGGATGTTATTCCCCAAATGTATCCGTCTTATCTTCAGACGGATATTAAGTCCGGATAGAGTGAGGCAAAGTGATGTACATGCGTCATGTGACTGGTGGCATTGAAATATTTCATCCACTAGATGGCGGCAGGTAGTGAAGGCAATACGGCCACAGATGTGGTACAACAATAAATTTACAAGATAAATTCCAGATGGTGTTCCGGATCACCGATCGCCACCAAAGTCTAATTACTTGTTCCTTGAAGAAAAGACATGTAGAAAACATGGAAAAAACACATTTCTCTTGTGCTTTGTAGAGTAGAAGCTTCACTACAGCGCTAGCTGTTTTTTCCTGACATTATTTGCAGCATCTACCTAAACTTCATAACACACCAACATAACCGTTACACAAGAAAATAAGTAACAAATATTTAAAAAAAGCTAACTTTGTACACTTCAGGTTTCCCTTGGAACTAACTGAAGTTATGAAACTGCAGGTTTTACAAAATACAATAACGCTAGCAAACATTAAAGTTAGCCTTTATTAGCTGCGCTGCCTTATCACATCCATCTGTCCATCCATCCATTAAATCCACTTATCTGGGCCTGAGTCGCGGGGGCAGCTGGCTAAGCAAGGCATTTCAGACGTCCCTCTCCCCAGCCACAACGTTCAGCTCCTCCTGGGGTATCCCGAGGCATTCCCAGGCCAGGCAAGAGAATTAATCCCTCCACCGTGTTCTGGGTCTTCCCCAGGGCCTCCTACCAGTTGGACATGCCCGGAACACCTCTAACAAAGAGGCAAACTGCTTCACTTGAGGCAGTACCTCTCTCCCCACCCAGAGGGCACAGTCCACTGTTTTCCAGCTGAGAACCTTGGCCTCAGACGTGGGGGTGCTGACTCTCATCCCAGCCACTTCATACTCGATTGCAATCCGCCCCAATGAGTGTTGGAGGTCCGGATCTGATGACGCCAAACTGACAGAAACTGCATTGTTCATCCTGAATCTGAGGTTCAACAATCGGCCGGAACCACCTTTCCAGCACCATGGAGTAAACTTTCCAAGGGAGGCTGAGCAGTATGATTCCACGGTAAGTAACACAGCCTCCAGTCCCCTTTTTTTAAAAATGGGAACCACCACCCCAGTCTGCCACTCCACAGGCACTGTCCCAGACCTTTACACGGCACTGAAGAGGCGTGTCAACCATGACAGCCCAACAGTGTCCAGAGCCTTCAGCATCTCGGACCGGCAGCTTCTTAACTACCTCGGCGACTTCTGCCAGGGATATAGATGATTCTTGAGTCTTGCGTCTTCAGACTCTTCCACAGAGGACGTGTTGGCTAGATTAAGGAATTCCTCAAAGTGCTCTTTCCAACGTCCAACAATATCCCCAGGTTGGGTCAGCAGGTCTCCTCCCCCACCTTGGGCCAAGTCCTGCTTTCCCCTCCTGAGTCACCTGACAGTTTTACATAACCTCCTTGAGGCTGACTGAAAGTCCTCCCCCATAGCCTAACTGAATTCCTCCCACACTTGAGCTTTTGCTTCAGCGACTGCTGCAGCCCTTCTGCCTTATCACAGTAAACACAAAACATGTTGCTCCTTGTTATTAAACTCATTATGCTAATTAAAAACTTACAGCATACATTTTAGCTTTGACCTACATTAGTTATACACTTTACACCTACTAACGTTATACACTACTCTTAATGTGATATGTTGTGCGATTTGCAGCAGTTTTTTCTTTATATGTTGTGTTGTGATGTTTGCAGCAACTTTTTTTCTTAATGTGTTGTGTAGCTCCCTAGCCTCTCAGGGCCACCATAACAATGCATTATGTTATGAATGTGTTAGAATGGCCTTCAAAATAAAAGCAATGTTCCAGAAATAAATATTTTGTTGTACATGTGAAAGGATCTTATTTTGAAATGATACATCAGAATGTCCTGGAATCTGCTGCGGGACACCCTGAGCATACGTGTCTGATTATGGATGGTTTTAATTTAATTGTCCTCTGCAATTAGAAAAAAATACTTGCTGTGAGATTTGAATAAAATCAGCTGAGGGACACCCTGGAGATTTACACTGTCCACTTATAGTGAAATTAGTATGATTATGGAAGGTTTTCTTTTAATTGAACAAGAAAAAGCATTGTGTGTTATGTGAAATTCCAAAAGGCTTACATTTTAGAATTCCACATCAGAATGCCCTGAAATCACCTAAGGGACACCTTGGCAATGTCCGCTGTCCACCTGAAGTTGAATGAGTCTCTGAATATGGACGGTTTTCTTTTACTTGTAATCTGAAATTAAAAGAAAAATGACAGATTATGTGAGATTGTAAAAGGCTAAAGATTCCTGAAATGAGCTGAGGGACAACCTCACAATGTCCACTGTACCCTTGAAGTGGAATGAGTCTCCAGGAAAATACAGTAAAATAAAGTTTACTGGAATATTGATTTTATTTTGAAGGCCATTCTAATGTTCGTACCGTAACGCCTTGTAAATTAGTGATGGGAATTCCAGCACTTTGTGGAGAATTAAATTAATTTATTACTATTACTATTATTATTCAATTATGTTTAAAATGAATAACTAATGTAAAAAAACATAACATATAACATATGTATAGTATGTATATGGCTTTATAAATAAACTTAACATAACTTAACATATACATAAATTCATATACATAAATACATTTTTTCACTTTTAATTTGTGAAAAAACACAAAATCCCCTAAACATCACTCAAAAAAATGTAAATTAAAATGTGCAACCATGTATAATAAAGAAAAACACCACATCAAATGAACATCACTCAACAAAATAATATAATAAATAATAAATATAACTTAAAATGTGCAAAAGAAAAAGGTAGCATCCAGGTGAGGTTTTAGCAAAGATTGGCATTCATGAAAACCAATGGCCTCAGCTTTGAGGGGCTGATCCTGTTTCGCCTTTCTGTTATGATCTGCCCTGTTTTGGAGAATATTCTTTCTGAGGGGACAGATGTTGCTGCTATGCACAGGCTACATGCCATCACATGTGAAAGATGTGGGTACTAGTCACACAGACACTGCCACAGCCACACATGTTGACCAATGGGGCTTTGAAAGACAATTAAAAAAACCCTCTCTATCCGTCGTTCACTTCAAAGAGCTGGCTCTCCTTCGTGACCGACCCATCACTATTGTAAATACATTAAAACTAGTGGCGGCTGGCATGACTGTGTTTTCCGAAGTGGAGGCTGTCTGCAGTAATATCTCGCCAGCTAACGTTACCTTGCTCACCTCCGTCCTCATAATGTAGCCAAGCAAAGAGTTTTCAATGAACGATTCTTATGCTGTTTTTGCTCTGGAAGGCTCCTGAAAGGAATAGCACGAGTGCATGAGCAACTGTGACATACGCACAGAATGTGTCATAAAGAGAGTATTCTTTTCCATTACCTGTAAAAGTCGGAATAAACTGATTTAAACGAAGGTAAAGTCTGTAATTACTAAATCCATGTGCATTTTCACCCTTTTCTCAATACAAATCCCCCAAAGCTAAACCTGCGGTGACTTCTATGTGTTGAAACAAACTTTAAAAAAAAATATGTAATCTGATTCTACAGATAACGAATGACGTCTGTCAGAAGTAAAAGAGGAAGGAAAGTGATGTTGATTAAAACCTGATTTGAACAGGAGACTGCATTTAGCATCCCATCTAGTTTCTTTAACCATTGCTATGATCTCTCCATAACCATAACCCAGTAATTTACCTTGGACAGACTCGCTCTTTCCCCTTATCTCCAGTGTGGTTGGCGGTTTGATCCCCGACCATGGCAGCCTACATGTCGAAGTATCCTTGGGCAAGATACTGAACCCCAAATTGTTCCCGATGCTGCGGTCATCGGTGTTTGATTGTATTCCTGATAGTGGCAGGTGGCACCGTGTAGGGTAGCCTCAACCACCAGTTTGAATGTGTGTGTGAAAGGGTGAATGAGCGCAGTCTGTAGTGTAAAAGCGCTTTGAGTGGTCGCAAAGGCTAAAAAAGTGCTAAGTTAGTATATGCATATTTACCATTTACACATTAGTAAGTTTACAATTTTTTTTTCAAAAAATTTCAAAAAATTTTTAAATTACTAGGCCTTATTACGCAGAAGCTCATTACAAGTCTTGTGTCCATGTAGTGTGTTTCTCTGGCACAAAAGTGCTGACATGGCACTGGGGAGATTTTCAGCCTCTGGGTTGCTACTATGACAACGATATCTTGACAATATATCATCTCTCTGACCACTGATGATAGACAAGCATGGCCCCTTTGCTTTTTATTATCCCCTTGAACAACTATCTATTTATTTGAGAATGTTTTTTTTTCTCACTATGAGCACCAATCAGAGGATGTTTGTCCTTATACACTTGTATATCGATGAGCTTGTCACTGCTCAGGCTGCAGCCATAGACAGAGTAGGATGTGGGTGGCATGATACAGGCAATAGTTATGATAACATTGCTTATTACAACCATTAAGCAAGTGCAGCAACACAAGACATAGCAAGCCAAGTAATATTAGTCAAGATTGGTGTCTTTCTGCAGCAATTTCTTTCACTCACTAAATCCTAAAAGTCAGGCAATGCCAGGCAACACTCCTCACTGCTCCATTACAAGTCCATGTTAACTGCAGCTAAAAGCAGTTAGCTGTTAACTTTACTTTTGTAACAAGCTTACTGTCCCTCAGGACACTACATAACACATATACACACCATTGAGAATCAAGACAAACAGAGCAGCTGGACAACAGATGGAAAACCAGACACATTTTCACCACAAAATATGATCCAGCATAATCAATTTTGCATTGCATAACTTGACAAAGTATGTGTAATAATATTACCAAAATTATATTGATAACGCATTATTTTCGTTCATTACTGCTAAATGTAATACATTACTGTAACAAGTTACCTTTTATCACATGATTGGTAAAAGCAAAGAAGAAAAGGAAATAAATGTATCTCTCAAAATGTGGAACAATTTCTCAATGACTGCAGAAAGTCTCCATACTAACAAGCCATGTAACCCATCATGCCATGTAGAGATAATTTCCTTTAGTTTTTGTCTTATACCAACATACTGGCATTCTTTCATCAGCGATCCTGCCAGGGTTTTTTTTATTAATCATAAAGACCAAAGCCTGTTTGTCCAGCACGTCAACAGATGCCTGTAGGCTGAAGAAGCTTCTGAGTGCAGTGATGGAGGGGACTTGCTTGCTGAGCAAACAATTAGTAACTTTGTGTACACTGTCAAGTATTTATTTGATATGCAAATCATAAAGGCCTACCTCACTGAATATACTCAGAGTGGAGGAGGGATGAGTGGTGGAGCTGCCCTATACACACCCTCCCTCTCCTAGCTCCACCTTCACTGGTTATAAAGGGAATTGTCCCTCAGGTGAGTGATCTCATCGTGGGTCAATCCTCTGGACCAAACATGGGGACCAAAGGACTCCAATTGACAGCATGGCTCATCTACATGACTCTGTTGGTCAGCTCACTCACTGAGGCTGGTGAGTGATGATTTGAAGATGCTTACTGCTTCACACTTATTGGATGCAATATAAGATGATTGGAACAGGTCATAGAAGGGATGACTGCATGCTGTTAATGGGGTCCATTTAGTGATTTTGTATATTGTTTTGATACATTTTTACATTTTTAATTTGTATGTGAAAAATTGTAAGAAAACCACTGTTCTACTGCACGTACTCTGACTTCTACACTTTAATTTAAAACATTAAGTGGCTGATTAAAAACATGATACAGCAGATGACCACATACCAAAACACACAAACTGACTAACTAATAATGTCAAACAGATGATTCCAGCGCTGACCATGCAGATTGGGCAGTTGGGTGGCAACTGAGGGGGACATGTCCGTGTTCACTCTGTCAGCATCATATAGCTTCAGTGAAATATCTGAACAAGTCGATACAGAATATCTGAAATATACTAAAATGTTTAATCATTACATTAGAAAATTATTGTTTTTTTCTCTTCATTACAGTTACCATCATCCCCTCTTTACAAACACTGAGCCTGAGTTCAGGTAACTGCAAAATTATTTTTGGTCAACTCTTTATTTCAGATAAAAAAAAGATGTATTTAATGTTAATTTTGTTATAGCTTCTGCAAATCACATCAGCCGAGTGTGCACAACTTGGGGCAACTATCACTGGAAGACCTTTGATGGAAATTTTTTCCAGCTGCCCTCCACCTGTAACCACGTCATGGCCTACCAGTGTAAGAGTAGCTATGAAAACTTCAACATCCAGATGAGGCGAACGACTGTTGGCAACATCCCCACCATTAGCAATGTCATCATAAGGATTGAAGGTTGCGTGGTGGAGCTCCTCAACAGCTCAGTGATTGTCGATGGCAAGAAGTAAGTTTAGTCCAGACCAGTTAACCATCTGTGTCCCTGAGGCACTTCATATTACATGAGGTTCTGTTTTAGAGGTTTACATGTTGCCCTTACTAGATATTTACATTCAGTACCGCTGTATTCTCTTTTACAGAGATCTTTATAGAGACTTTATTGGCTTAGCTGTTTGAGACTTTTATCGGCCAGTGAGTCTGATGTAAACTTTTGGGATAAGCCATGCCAGCTACGTCTGAAAATTATGCCATTGGGAGTCTATTTTAGAAATTCCCTTGTGTTATGCCTGCTGTCTATATTGCACAAGCACAATTGTTGCATCCTGGTTTTAGGTGATTGTGATTGGTTTAACGAAAAATCCAAGAGGACTTAATGTAATTTTTTTCTTGTCAGCTGCTCTAACTTATCCTTTGCTGCAGGGTGTCTCTGCCATTTGTCACATTCGGGGTGACTGTCAAGGGGACCACATCTAGTATCACTGTTGAAGCAAAGATGGGAATTACAGCTATCTGGAACCTGGATGACTCCTTGGATGTGTGTAGCACACCCTCTAAACACACACACACGCACACACACATACTTACCTGTTTTGTGTGCAGGTGTATAGCCATAGGGTCTTGAACACACTAACAATGTTAACAATTTACAACTGGCTCACAATGTGGCATTGTAAGCCAGCTGTAAAGAAGTCAGCAGTATCTGACTCCATATAACTGCACATGTTTGTTATGTATGCATGTGAGCACAAAAAAACCCCACCAAGGATAGAGCTGATGTTATCTCATAATTTTATATTTTATCAACACTTGTCATGAAAAGACCAAAAATCCAAGAACAAAGTTATCTGCCTTAGTAGGTATGTGTGCATGACTCAAGTCTGATAGATGGTTTTAATAGCTTTAGGACAATAATGGAGTTGTGTGGCAAAGACCTTGCCACAGATTTCCATTGTTTTCCAAAAGCTATTAAAACCCTGTGTTGACCATAGGGTAATAGGATAGTTCAGCTTGTCAAACTAGTAACAGCGTGATTCATTTGATAAATGTAGGCAATACGATTAGTGGTGAGCAGCAGTCTACTCTTTTTAACAGAAAAGTCTGACCAAATGTAGACGTTATTGCCAATGATACCTTACACTCATTCAATATTGAGTTGCTGCTGATCCATTTAGGGTGGAGGTATCAACTCCTCAGGGCCTGTTTGGAATTAATTCAAACTTTGTGCTGTGAGCAGCTAAATAAATACATTTTCTTACATTAATTAATTAGAACCTATTCAACAGCCTACCGTTTCTTTGTGTGTGCAAAAACAAATCTTAGCCTCAATCTTAATAGGACAAAATGACATATGTTCAATATTTACGTAATAATGAAGTCTGACAAACCTAGCCTGGGTGCAGCCGAACTTTAGCCCCGCCGACAACATTTCTCTGCGGGAAGTTCGGTCTGGTATTTCTCTGTTGTGGTGCTACTATGCTCGGTACAGAACTACCGGACCAATGAAATTGTCAGGGCGGGCTTTACACGATGATGGACAGATGAGCATCATGGCTGCCACATTCCAACCATGTTATTAGGTTCTGACGGGACCAACAAATGCGATACGATTTGTCTGATGTTTTATGAACTTGTAATCCTAAACGGAGGACTTGTTCGTACATACATTGACCTTTACTATTGCTCTCAAAAATGAGGACCGTGTTGGAAACTACTCTGTGTATCGTTAAATACTTTTTACAACACCGGCAAAAATCTACTATCAACTATGCGTCGCTTAACATATGTCATCCTGGTTGTTGATCTATCCAATTGAGCGAAGAGGCATTTTTACCTGGTTGGGTTGAAACACGTCCCCATAATCACAGCCCAATGGATTAGTTTCAGACTCACATTCTGAACAGAATCGTGAGTATGCTGTTGTCAGGCTATGACAAACCTGCTTCGAGTCATAAATGATTAATTACTAACTTTGATTTTGGCATTAACTGCTGTATGCTTTGGTCATGTCCACAGATTGAAATAGATAACAAATACCAGAACCAGACATGTGGACTGTGTGGAAACTTTGATGGTGTAGCCAATGATTTCATTAAAGATGGTAAGATCCCTTTTAATGTACTCAATGTCTGAAGAGATTATGTATATTGTAATGTTAAGCATGCAGTGTCTGAATGCAGTGGCGTCTCTTTGGTACTTGGGTATTATGAATGTATGATATCTTTGGAATTTTCACTTTAATATCAGAGTAAAACTGTATCTAAATTATTAACTTCCCTTATGGAGAGTGAAGAGAGATCAAAAACAGATACCTCGTACATCATGGAGTCACTGTGGCTTCTTTTGTTGCACTGCACTAAAGTGTTTGCTGATGCTGCCATGATATCACATGAGATTTTAAATAGGTATAACAGCTACCTCACTACTTCCCTCATCAGAGCTACTTCACTTCACATTAATCTGCATATTGATCTTCTACATTCAGCTGTATTTAACCTGAAACCCCATGACATTCAACTCATTACCACCTGGCTGCACCATGGATATAAGCTGATGTCACAAGTCGTCATCCACTTTGCTTTCATAAACTTGTACCTCAATTTAGATCAGCTCATAGGGATCAGTTTTCACTTAGACATCAAAGTATGCTTTCTTTTCATCAGTGTTTTCAAAATCCTAATTATATTTACTCTGATTAGATAATGAGAAAGAAAAAAAAATGAAATGACATACGGGGAAGATAGGCATCATCACATCCTGTTCTGGTGGCCCATGTTTGGAATGAGATTGGCCTTACAAACAAGGTTTATGTTCCCTTGTGGACTTCAACCTGTAACAGTTTTTGAAATAATTTCCCCTGTGACACACATTGACTTTGTTTGATTGACTGTGCTGTAGGAGTTCCACTGTCTGTGACAGACTATGCTGAAACCAACAAGGTGGATGGCCCAACAGAGAGTTGCGAGGAGCCTGAGATCAACCCAGTCTTGAGCTGTGGAAATAAGGTAACTCTTCACTCTTTTCAATACCTATTTATATTATGCCAATACACATTTATATTATGCAGCTAGTCTTAGCTAAATGCTGTAGGCAGAATAGCCTGTTTGTAACATCAAGATCCCCACAAACATTTAGTGAGAAACGGAAGGCCATAGTGTAGAGATTATTTATGCCTAATATCTTTATTCATGAGCAGAATTTTCAGTTTAAGAGCATGTTATTTGATTTTTGTGTTCAGATTGTTTTACTGCTCTCTCCAACCTCTTCTCAAAATGTCTCTTCCCACACTCAAGTCTTCTCTCCTTGAGCTCAAAACATGCTCTCAGGCTTAGAACTTGTGCGGACGAAACTATTAAAGCTGATGGGGTGCTTGGTAGTGTTCTGACCAATCACAGTGGAGCACTCTTGTGGCCGCGTTCTCTCCATTTTTACAGAGTGTCTCTTGCAGGCAGTTAGTCGCGCTTTCATCTAGTTCATTCAACTCTACCATACAGGGATTTCTTGAGTTATTTCTCTTTCATTTGTGTCCTCCTAATAACAGTAGATAGAAACACCCCCTATTTTCCCTCATATTCGTGCAAAATTAGGTTATGTGTGTATTAGCAGCAGTATGTATATCGCATAGACGCCCCTCGTCAGCACCCCAGACCCCAAAACAACTTCAACCTTAAGACCGTTGCTATGTAAAACAGCGTGTTGCTATGGAAGGCGTGCTCACAGATCGTGTCCTCCACCTCAATCCACGAACATGTATCTAATAGACTGTCCAGTCATTAGTTCCTTTAGTAAGTAGTCGTGTAATGAGCGGGATAATGTATAACAATCTAGTCATGATCGAGAAGAGCTTAACAATCGGAAATACAGTATCAGTGTTGTTTTGATTTGTCTTTTCAGCCATACTGTGAGCAGATCTTCTCTGGTGCTCCATTCAGTGGTTGCAAAAACCTTCTGGATGTGGCATCCTTCAGTGACACCTGTATGGCTGATATGTGCAACTCTCAAGACAACTCCGACATCCTCTGCAAAACCATCTCTGAGTACTCCAGACAGTGTATCCATGCAGGTGGCAAGCCCCAACAATGGAGGAATGCAACTTTCTGCTGTAAGGGTTCTAACATCTGTAGATATGCAGCTTATTTGAATGTTCTGGCTTTGAATTACAAACATCAGTTAGTCGCAGTGTTGCTTGCCTTATGTTTAGAAAAATCATTTGATTGTCACTGACCTCAAGTGTTTGTCCTCCAGATGTGAAATGTCCATACAACATGCAGTTCCTGGAGTATAGCAGTTCATGTGTTGACAGCTGCTCAACTCCTCAGGCCAGTCAGACATGTCATTCTCACTACCATGATGGCTGCCACTGCCCTGCAGGTATCCACACATGTTTTACACTACAGTGTTTTCATTATGTGCAAGCATTCACAATCTCATGTCTCATGCACAGAAATAAAACATGATAGTGATGATAATTATATGTCCTCTCATCCTCAGGAATGGTCTTTGATGACATCAGTAAAACTGGCTGTATTGCAGTGGAGCAGTGTCCATGTCTGCACAAAAACAAAGTTTACAAGTCAGGAGAGTCATTCTCTTTCAACTGCAGATCCTGGTAAGATGAAACTGAATAAGAGTTGTTGAACTGCATTCTGAAACCTGATGTGTTTCCACTAATAAATGACTTAGTAAATGAGTGAACATTATCAACATAATGTTCACTCAGACATTTATTAGATCATATTTCAGACATTGAATCAAATCAATGTTCATAATTTCCAACTTGTATCATCCTTTATGATGATGAAAACAACTCGTCGTTGTGTCCTTGGGCAAGACACTTTACCTGCATTGCCTCCAGTGTATGAATGGCTATGAATGATTGGTGGTGGTGGTCGGAGAGCCTGTAGGCGCAAAATGGCAGCCACGTGTCTGTCAGTCTGCCCCAGGGCAGCTGTGGCTATAATAGTAGCTTACCATCACCAGAGTGTGACTGTGGAGTGAATGCTTTGGGTGCCTTGAAAAGCGGCGAATAAATCTAATCCATTATTTGTATGGATTAACCTGGATCTATGAAAACAAATTTTTTGATACAACGTGAAATTAAATGTGTGAGAGGCATTATAGTCTGGCTTCAATTTAACACTATCTGCATTGCCCAATCTCCATAATGTTTGTATGCCTGGATCAGAGTTAACGTCCAGATGCACACATTCTCCTTTCAAGATTGTTTTCAAACATATCTGATCTTTGGCCTCAGAGAGCTGCTGATTAATCTTGAATCCATAGTGCTAGATGGGTTGGCGACTTGGTGGGGTTGTACTGTTGAACTGGCTACAAGCGGCAGCCATATGGCAACCCATGCATATCTCTTTACCACGTGTTGTTCCCACTGAAAAACTTCTGTTTTTGTGGAGGAATAACTTTTCTACCAAAAGTAATTGAACAATGATTACACTGTTGCCACACTGACCAGTCTGTTTGTGTGTGCATGCTGACAGTGTGTGTGAGAGTGGCCAGTGGAAATGCACGGAGGAGAACTGTCCAGGAAGCTGCTCTGTGCAGGGAGGAGGTCATATCAGCACCTTTGATGGAAAAGCGTACAACTTCCATGGGGACTGCTCCTACATCCTGGCTAAGGTATAATACCTCATCATCTACATACAACATTGTTAGAATACCACCACATACACACCAGCATTGTACTATTTCATACCAGAAGCAAAACATCATGCTGCATGATATGATGTAATGAATATCCTGTATAACAGCGAGATTTGAGTGTATCTCAAAATAGATTATGTTTATGGTTGGTGACATTAGTGTTTTGTCTTTATTGAAATTCAAGTTTTGCCCCAATGTCTGTCCGCAGAGTAATGGTTCCTCATACACCATGCTAGTGGACCTGGTCAAGTGTGGTTTGGCTGACAGCAGGACCTGCCTCAGAGCTGTAACTCTGGGCTTATTCAGCAGTTCTGTGGTAAACTCCAGATGCTTAAGCACGCACTCATGCATATATGCATGCAAAATATACTATTTATCTGCCTGTCAGAAAACATGTCATACTTGCAAAGACTTATATATTTCACATCAATACCATTTTTTTCGGATTGTGAGAGGGTTGAGGGCAAAATCCAAGGCTACAACAGTGTTATTTTTTTCTTCTTAGGAAACTTCCTAAATTAGTGAAATTAGTTGAAATATCTAATTGGAAGACGTGATAAGCGCTGTTTGAAATTTAATGTTTGGTTTCCTATGTCCTTCATGTACTGACCATCCTTTATCATTGGAAAAGTAAGATAATGTTCATGGCAGCAACATTTAAAAGTCAGTTTTTAAAAAAAAATCAGTTCAGCCTTTCACAATCAGCACATTACCCAAAACACAGCCGTCGCTCTTGGAAGAACAAAGCATCTGAGATGTTTTTATTTGTATGATGTTTTTAATTTAAAATTTTTCACACTGAAAAATTAGGATTTCATCGGTAGCAGATTTGTAGACCTAACAAATTGATATACATCATTATTGCACGTAAGTGAAATTACACTTTTTCTATGTGCAGTCTATTGGGAGCAGTGTTGATTTTAAGTCTGACTGGCTGTTTTACTCGTTCAGTCTGGAGGACAGTTACTGCATGTAATTTTTTCATCCAGCTACTGTAATTATTAATTAAAATGAAACGACACCATAATATCAGAAAGTGAAGATGATCTTTTGTAGTCCGTCATCTGAACATTGTGGTCTAACCATGGTAAATGGACTGCACTTATATAGCTTTTTTCTAGCCTTTCTCTCAAAGTGCTTTTACACTACAGACAGGCTCATTCACTCTTTTACACACACACATTCAAACTGATGGCCAAGGCTACATGGTCCCGCCTGCCACCATCAGGAATACAATCAAACACAGCAACATAGCATCAGGAGCAATTCGGGGTTCAGTATCTTGCCAAAGGATACTTCGACATGTCGGCCTTCTGATCAGTCACATGATTACCTACCCTCTCTGAGCACCTCAGCTGTCTTTATGAGTTCTTTTCACATTTTTCCTGGACCTATTTCTTTGCAGCCCATATATAATATAGAAAGAAAAAAACAGTTGGACTCCTGTGTGATATTATGTTATGTTTGTCTTTCCACAAATGAAGATTGTGAAAATTCAGGCATCTGGGCAGGTCTATGTGAACCAAATACTTTCTCAACTTCCACTGTATACACGTGAGTAATTTAAGTTACATTTCAGTGGAAACAAAGCATGCTATAAAATCAGCCAGAGTCAGTATAAAGTCTTCAGTTTCTGCCATTATCTACAGTATGTACATACTTCAATGATGACATGTTCAGAAGATGAAGATGAGAAAATTAAAACTCAGTACCTCAGGCAATAAGTTGTTGTGAGACTGATTTTTTCCCAATGTGTTCTGACTACTGCAGCGGAGCTGCAAGCCTTTAGGCCATCATCTTTCTACATCCTCATAAACATCAAGATGGACATTCAAGTGATGGTCCAGCTGTCTCCTGTGATGCAGGTCTACATCTCAGCTCACTCTTCACACAAAGAAACCACCTCTGGTATGGTTAGACATTATTGTTTGTTCCAGTGCCTGGAAATCTGATGTGTGTTTACAGATTAAAAGCACTCTTTCTTTCTTTTCAATGCTTGTGTTTGTGATACTTCACATGCTGTTAATCCTGTCAATGTGTGACACCTCACCCAACAGGTCTGTGTGGAAACTTCAATGACATAATGAGTGATGACTTCAGGGTAATTAGTGGGCTGGTGGAGGGCACCCCTGCAGCATTCGCCAACACATGGAAAACAAGAGCCAGCTGCCCCGAAATCACAGCACGCTTTGAACACCCCTGTCGCCAAAGTATCAGCAAGGGTACAGCTAGACTCTCCTCCAATGCCTTGTCACTTGTTATAATGTAATGTTTGCTATACCACAAAAAGCATAGCTTGTAATTAAACTATACCATACAGATTTTACTGTTAACTTTTCCATTTCCAGGGCACAACATGTTTTCTAACACTGTTTTCTATTTATGTTTCTGTGTCTCAGAGAGTTATGCCCAGTTTTGGTGCTCTAAACTAGTGGATCCTGAGGGAGTGTTTGCTCCTTGCCACTCTATCATTAGCCCCGACATATACAAAGAGGTAAGTCTGCACACACAAAGCCCTCATAACAAATACACTAAACTGCTGTACCCGCATTAATGTCTCCATGACTACTTTGTCTCCTCACAGAACTGCATGTATGACACCTGTAACTGTGAGAAAAGTGAGGACTGCATGTGTGCTGCAGTATCCTCATATGTCTACACCTGTTCAGCTGCAGGAATTCACATCAGTGGCTGGAGGAAAACCATCTGTGGTGAGTTGAACAGGAAAGAACCTTTTTTTTTTTTATGTAGTAGAGATGGGGCTGGGTGTGTAACAAACAGCCCATGACCTGCAATATGAAAATATAGTGCCAGATGCAACTGACCTCTCTGCACTGGCTTCCTGTTCGCTTCAGGATTGATTTTAAGATTCTGATGCTTGTTTTTAAGATACTGAATGGTCTGGCCCCTCAGTACTTAGTCGACCTTATTCATGTACACAGACCAGCTAGATCTCTGAGGTCATCAAATGAGGTTGCTTTTAGACGTCCCATTATCGAGGCTCAAAACAAAAGGCGACCGAGCCTTCGCGGTTGCTGCTCCTAAATTGTGCCCAGACTCTTGAGAGCTTTAAGTCGGTTGCGAAGACTCATCTCTTCTCGCTGGCTTTTGACGGACTTTGAGCAGAGCATTGATTGATGATATATGGACTGTTAGTTGATTTTAGTGCTTTGTGCATTTTATTTTATTTTGTTTTGGTTGTTTTTATTGCTTGATTTTAAATATTGTGTTGTGTTGATTGTACAGCACTTTGGTAAACCTCGATGTTTTATAAATGTGCTATATAAATAAACTTGACCTTGACCTTGACCTTGATGTTTTGCAACCTCTGACCCTATTGACAAAAACAAACGATTTACCCTCATCACAAATTGCATTCATCTAGAAGATATATTAATTTACCACAACTCAAATCTGATCTCTCCCACTAGAAAAATTCAGTACATGTCCAGAAGGAACAGTGTATGAATACAACATGACCTCCTGCCATCGTACCTGCCGGTCCCTCAGCCAGGTTGACTACTCCTGTCAGGCCACTTTCCCTGCAGTGGATGGCTGTGGCTGTGCCGAGGGAACCTACATGAACGAGGAGGGGCGGTGTGTGCCCAGTGTAAAGTGTCCATGCTACGACAAAGACACCATTATTCCTGCTGGACAGGCTATCAGCAAAGACGGCACCACATGGTAGGTACAAAGTGTGAGGGGCTCATTAAGGGGTCGGGTAATAAATATGGACATGGATAGCTAATTTATTATCTGATGTCACTGCCAAGTATCACAGTGAAGGGAAAGCTTTGACTGGACCCAAAGGCAAAAAGTTGAAAAGGCAGAAGTTTTTACTTCACCCCACGGAGTGGGAGTGAAGTATTGTTTTTGGCGGCGGTGTCTGTGTGTGTGTTTCTGCACCTGAATATATATCCTCTGGCCAACAGAGGGCGCTGCACTCTAAATGATTAGTATACAGACATAAATGGGGTGAAGTCTGCCATCTCTGATTGCCTTGTTACTTCACCCCACAGAGTTGGAGTGAAGTGTTGTTTTGGGCAGCGGTGTGTGTGTGTGTGTGTCTGTCTATCTGTCTGTGTGTGTGTCTGCTGCATATGCATCCTCTGGCCAACAGAGGGCGCAGTGGGGTGAAGTCTGCCATCTCTGATTGCCTTGTTTTCTGATGTTTTATTTTAGGTTATAAAGCCTAAATAAACACACTTACACAACACTGCAGAAAGGTGCTGCTTTGAGGGATTTTGTCTGAATCTATCTATCTATCTATCTATCTATCTATCTATCTATCTATCTATCTATATGTAGCCAGGGAAATGGGACATGGTCACACTTCTTGGGGGGGGAAAAGGCTTGATAGATAGATAGATAGATAGATAGATAGATAGATAGATAGATAGATAGATAGATAGATAGATAGATAGATTAATGTGAAATTGTCATGTTGAAAGAAAAGTAAGAAAAAGCATTGAAGCACATGAAAATAAAAATTTTTACATATATTTGTGTTTTACTGTTAACAATTCAAAAGGAAATACATCAAGCAGAGAATTATCTATTTTTAGCATTATTATAATTTTTGTTGTTGATTTGTTGTTAATATAAAATATAATAATGTTTTCCTCTGGATAGTGGAAAGTTACGCCACCTCCTCATTAGCATTGTGTGCTACTTGTTAAGCACTTTGTTTTACACTAGTTAGCTAGTAAAGTCAAAATCTCTGTCACTAGTCGGCAATTTTGTCACTCATTAGTTAACTAGTGCTGGAAACTATCTCACAAGTAAACTAGTAAGCTGAATCCATCGTTAACATGTGAGACCTGTTGCAGCTCACTCGTAAGACTTTTAGTGTTACTGGTTCGGTCCAGAGGACCACTAGTGCTTTAAACAGCTGACTAGTTTGGACTTTGGTGCTACTAGTCTGCCGCGTGGTGTCACCAGTAAGGATTCTGCTGGAACTAGTTAGACAAATGTTCCACTAGTTGCTGAGTTTTTGTTGAATTCGTACTACAAAATGTTCAACAAGTACAAAAGTGCCCTGATGGCAGCCTACATGTTGAAGTGTCCTTGGGCAAGATACTGAACCCCAAACTGCTCCTGATGCTGCGTTCATCGGTGTGTGAATGAATTCCTGATGGTGGCAGGTGGCACCGTGTAGGGTAGCCTCGGCCACCAGTATGAAAGGGTGAATGAGCGCAGTCTGTAGTGTAAAATCGCTTTGAGTGGTCACAAAGACTAGAAAAGCGCTTTATAAGTGCAGTCCATTCCATTCCATTCCATTCCAACTAGGACCGTCAAAGAGTCAACTAGTGGATAGGATATAGAATATAGAATAAATGCTCAAATGGCTTGCCATAGAGTATAAAGTTCTCACATTTACCAGTTTATCAAACCACTCAAACATACAGAGAACACACAGAAGTGTCATAACGTCTCATGGAAAACCAGTTCTCTCCCCAACACTTAAGTAACCCACCTGGGGGCCAGCCCTTCCCCCTCTGCTTCAATAATCATTAGCAGGCACCCTGACCATTTATTTTAAGACAGATGAAGGATGACAGACTGACTCTACCAATTCAGAGGGGCATTGAAAGTCTTAAAAATAGTGTCCCCCAGGTGTTAACCCATCTGAAATTATGTGAAGCTCTTTAAATCTTTGCAAACTGTTCTAATGTAGGCTATAATTTGATTTGTTGGCTTCAGGAATGACTAGGGTGCATCATACAAAAGGTTTAGTAATGACGTCAGAGTTCTACTAGTTCCTGCTGTGATGCCAATTGTATAGTTGTCTCTTTGGAGTACACTGCACTACACTGGAGTGCACCTCCCTGTGGAGGCCGCCATCGGCCATGTGCCTGTCACACTGTGGGTCAAAGCTCAGAGGCGTGGGATGGGGATGGGTAGGTGCGTGAAGTATCAGTACTTAGTACCACTACTCTGGCCATGTTGAATTAACAGGAATGCCAGTTATAATATTATTCTATTGCTATGGAGGGTTTTTTTGTATTGACTATACATTATGTTGTTGGAATGTCTTGTGTATTATACTGTACCTTTAAGAGGGATTATAGACAAATAGTGATTTTAGGATGCTAGATGATAACATGATCTCTATTTCCCCTCTTCTTACAGTGTATGCAGACAAGGAGCTCTCAGTTGCTCTGGAGGGGCACAACTAGAATGTAAGTTTCTACATGTGGACTATTATTACAGTGAGCAAGTGATTTGAATGTAATTGTGTTTAACTGTTGAATTCAACCAGTTAATGATATAGTGTTGTTATAGTGTTATTAAACTCCTTAAAAGACTTATGTCCAACTGACAGACGTTACTGCCAATATGCATATGACATATTGACTTTTGACATGATCATCATACATCATGTTTGTTATTTATTAACCAGCCTCACCATCGTGCATTGCCCCCATGGTTTACTTTGATTGCTCCAATGTTGAACCTGGGAGGTCTGGGACAGAGTGTCACAAGAGCTGCAACACTCTGGACATGGCTTGTGTAAGTACAGCAGAATGCACACACACACACACACACACACACACACACTTTTTTTTGGTTACTTATTTTTATTCTTACTACTCTTACTAACATTATTATATATTCTTACTATGACAACTGAATGCCTAACCTGAAATTTATTTTAACCTTAACCAGAAATGTCACTAACTTCCTCTTGTTGCCCTCCACTTTGGTTGGATACAGGTCAGTACAGGCTGTACATCAGGCTGCATGTGCCCTGATGGTCTGGTGTCAGATGGAGCAGGAGGCTGTATCAACGAGACTAACTGTCCATGTCTGCACAATGGAAAGGCCTACCAGCCTGGACAGACACTGAATGTGGACTGTAACAGCTGGTTTGTACAGTGCTTTACAGCTTTGCATACACATAAGTTGTAATATGTATCGACACTATATATTCCTCTCAAGGGATTGTCACCATTTTCTGGTGTTTACATCATCAATAAGGCTGTGACAATGTGCTTGTGACCCAAGTACACTTGACCAGGGTCCTCTGATTGAACAGATATACGCGTGCAAACCGAGTGAACAGAGATGCTAATTTTGGGGGGTGGGGCTTCCTCGACCTTGACCTGTCAGTCCATGATTCCTAACCTTTAAACAAATGCCAAAGAAACCAAAAACACACAAAATACCAAAACAACTGCAAAAGAGAAATGCTGCAAATTCACTCTACAAAACGGAAGTGCGCCAAGGGGTTTGAACAGTTACAAACCTAATGTTTCTGCCACAAAGACAACAAAAGTCTGCGGAAGTTTATCACGGTAGTTCCACAGAATGGCAGTACATCTGTGAGGGGAAAGAGGAGATTATTACCACTTTCAGTGAATATAGGGGGGGTTTGAATTCTGGTCTCATTTGAACCTCTCTCCACCACCGTCCTCCTCTATCTTCTAGCACGCTAACATTAGCTTAGCTAACTTTCTTCTTCTGGTTTGTGGAGTGAATTTGCAGCATTTCTCTCTTGTAGTTGTTTTTGGGGGGTTTGTGTGTTTTTGGTATTTGCAGCATTTTTCTGTTGCATTTGTTTCATGTGTTTGTGTGTTTTTGGTTTTGCATCATTCTTTGCAGCATTTTGCCGTTTGCAGTTTGTTTGCCCTTGTCGGCCACCATAAGTTCAGCCCATTTAACTAAAGTGATAAGTGTGTCATTAGAGATAACAGAGATAAGCGGTTAAGGAAAATGAATGAATGAATTAATTGAATGTTCTTCAACAAATCCAAAAGGTAGAAGACAGTTTATGTGTTTTAAACCGACTGCATTAACACATTTAATAGAACCGAATCCTATTTGATTTGTGAGACGCACAAGTGACGGATGTCCAAACTGTTCTAAAAATGCAAAATTCCAGTGGCGATTGGCCGTGAGGTTTATGATAATATAATCATTTAGTGTATTATTACTTGTCTGTATTACTGGGACAAAAGCATACTAACTACTACTTTCCAAAATATTCCCATCAAAGACACTAACATTAACTACTCCTGTGTCACATTGCCCACAAAATCCCATTGACCAAACGCACTCAGCAATTTACTTTGAGGTTTTGACCTAGTCTTGTTATATTCCAGTTGACTCACAACTAGCTGTTTGCATTCTATATTCAAATATTAAATAATAAACCTCCTTTACATTTTTTTTCTTAATTCAGAGCTAGTTTACATGATTGATTTTGTTTGGTGTGTGTCTCCCCAGCTACTGCAGTGGAAGGAAATTCAGATGTACCACTAATGTGTGCGATGCAGTTTGTGGGATCTATGGTGACGGTCACTACGTCACATTTGATGATAGGAGGTTTGACTTCAGTGGAGAGTGTGATTTCACACTCCTACAGGTAAAGTGGCAGACACAAAGACGTACAGTAAATAAATTGTAATCTTTCAGACCTGATCCATTGGCGCCAAACCTTTGGTTACCGTGGTCACATTTGACATTTGAATACAGAGATAGAACATTTACATATTTTTACAGTGTAGCCACCACAAAAACATTCTGATTATTTTAATAGACCAGTAATATAATCAATGATCTGCCTTCTTCTATTATACCATTTACAACCGTTAGATGACTCCATTCTGCACACAGCGCAGTTAGTTTTTTACACAACAGCAGGACACCATCAATTTGGTTAGCTTGCTGAGGAGTTGGAGGCGTGTAACTCTTCAATGTTCCATTACTCCTCTACAAAAATGAATTGATCACCTGATAAAACATTTTTTCAAAAATTACCCTTGTCTTGTTTTGTAGACATGATTGGGTAAATGATCACAGTCACGAATACATTGCGTTACCTGCAGCTTCTTCATAATAAAAGCTACCCCTGTCCTGCCAGTGGAACACTAAATGCCAACAGCAGCCGCAGGAAATTGGCATTAACTTAATCCGTCTGTGACCCAGTTTATCAAAATGAACAGTAAAAAGTGAGGTGGATTTGATAAGATAAAAATGTGCTGGATCACATGCTGCATTGGATCCTGTGAGGCCCTCAGGGATGGGAGGCAACCTGAATAAAGCACGAGCAGGGCAGATTCCGCCACTTCCAATAAAATGATTATATAGACAGATCTTACCTGGATGAAGATACATTTAATAACTAGTGCAGGACAAATGCAGACCAGAAAAATGATGATGGGGTTTGAGCTCTTTAAAAAATTTAGGATTGTAACTTGCTGCCCTGTAATTGTCTCCTGTGTGTATGCTTTTATCAGGACTTTTGTGGCACCAGACAGAGCGAAGGAAGCTTCAGAATTATTACCGAGAATGTTCCATGTGGAACTACAGGAACTGCTTGCTCCAAGACGATCAAGATCTACCTGGGGGTAAACAAAACACATGAACACAAGATCAGTGGTTGGATAATGATAATGGCTCAAATGATAATCATCAAGTCAGGGATCTATTATTTTGTAATTAACAAGCCTTATAATGTCTTTGATAACTCAGCATAAAAAAAATTGTGTTGAGTGGGTGGGAAAAAAATTCGAAAGAAAATAAACTGATATGTAACATTATTTGCTTCCATAGTTGGATGCAAAAGACTGCCAAAATTTCTTGCCCCGGTAATGCCATGATGCCAGTTCCCAAACTGTAGTAAATATATCCTGTGCAGACATTCACATTCAGTGACACTGCCTTCATACTGTCACTCAATCATTTTGTATCAGTTATTTTTAGAGCAAGAATGCCATTCTTTCAAGCTATCAGGGAACCAAGTTACTTTTTTCCAAAATTGCATTAACCCCCTTAGGTGAAAACTAAAGAAAACCTAGAAATGATATATCAAGCTAGTTATTACTTGTTCTAACGCACTTGACTGCTGCAGTAATAAAGTGTACGCTTATTTGATGTTACTAACCACAGGATAATGAATACCAACTTAAAGATGACAGCTTCCAGATGGTGAAGGGCAGGAGCCAGGTGCTACCTAATCAGGTACAAAAGATGGGTATTTACCTGGTAGTGACGATTAAGCTGGGACTTGTGCTGATGTGGGACCAGAAGACCAGTCTTTTCATCAAACTCAGCCCGAAGTTCCAGGTAAATAGTCTGCATGTCTAGATTGACACTTGGCTTTTCACACAAAGCATTTCGGTTAAGGTAGTTCATTTCAGCCTGATGACAATCTTCATACACTGCCACAGTGAAATGAAAATCTGGTGGGGATTTTAACTAAATTCAGAATGTCACATGGAAAGCTGAATTACTTCAAAGTTTTTATGAAAGCTTACAGGTGACAAGAAATCAGGTAGAACAAATTGAAATGAATTAACCAAGAAACAAGGAAGTGAACTGGTTTAAGTATTGAGTGACTGATGAGGAAAGTGGGAACAGGTGAGCATATGAATGAGGAAGTCTGATGAAACACTCTGAGGACATCTGGTGGAGAGGTTTGAGAATGGCAGGTCTGGATAGTGAGAGGACAGCACATGACTGAAGCAAGTGAGCAATGTTTGGGACAGCAATAGAGAGCCTATCTAGGCAAAACAATCAATCAGGCTAGAAATGTTCTCATAACACAGACAATTTATATGAATCAATATTTTTGATTAATGAACATGTGTCTGTAACGTAAAAAGGGCCACTTTATTTACATATACAAATACATACATACATACATTACATACATACATTATTATTTACATATATAAAAGTTAATTGCTTATTGGACATGTACTGCAATACTAAGTATTTTGTAGTCAGCAGCTTCTTGATAAACAAGTGTCACATTACAAGACGGAACAGAGTTGAATGTGACACAGAGAACAGTTGCCATGGGTTTGGTCAATATTAAGGACAACAGTGTCCGAACTTTATAAACTGGACAGTAAAGACACCAGATGAAATGCAAACCTACACTTGAGGAGTGAATTTGCAGCATTTTTCTCTTGTAGTTGTTTCATGTGTTTGTGTGTTTTTGGTTTTGCATCATTCTTTGCAGCATTTTGACGTTTGCAGTTTGTTTGCCCTTGTCGGCCACCATAAGTTCAGCCCATTTAACTAAAGTGACAAGTGTGTCATTAGAGATAACAGAGACACAGTTCAGTTGCAACAAACCAGGTGCTTTCCACTGTATCAGTTCTATCATAGCAATAAGTCCTTTCCTTGGGTTTTTTTCTCTCAGGGTCAGGTCTGTGGACTGTGTGGAAATTATGATGGCAACAGTAAGAATGACTTCACTACACGCTCCCAGGAGACAGTGGCAGATGTTCTAGAATTTGGTAACAGTTGGAAGGCTTCATCCAGCTGCCCAAACGCCCAACTACTCTCTGATCCATGTGCCTCTAACCGCTACCGGGCTGCCTGGTCCCAGAGACAGTGTAGCGTCATCACCAGTGTCACCTTCGAGAGCTGTCATTCACAGGTAACCATGTTGATAGCATCATATTTACATAATGGACTCTAATTTATGACACACAAACAGTATCACTTTACCTTCCATTGTATTTGAAAAATTGTATAAATGTAATTATTTATCTCTATCCATGGCACTGAGCATTGCTTTGTGTGTTGATCATGTGTTTAGGGTGTTCTGTCAATCCATCTGTTAAATCAAAACATTGCTTTAAAGGAAGTGTCTCAAAAAATATTTTGATACCTATACTATTGTTACTACTATGAAAAGCACAAGACAACATTTGTGCTACACTCAACTTTTATTACCCTGCTAAGCAGTATGTCATTGTTGGTTCAAGGTTGACCCTGGTCCATACTTTGATTCTTGTGTCAGAGACACTTGTGCTTGTGACACCGGTGGGGATTGTGAGTGTCTCTGCACTGCTGTGGCTGCTTATGCCAAAGCTTGTAATGAAGCTGGGGCCTGCGTCAGATGGAGGAGTCCAAAGCTGTGCCGTAAGTTTGGCTACAATCACACCAGGAAAATCTTAGTTAGAGGATATGAGGATTTGTAGCGAAAATGTTTTAATAATTAAATTAGTGCTGTCAATCGATTGAAATATTTAATCTCATGATTCTGTTCTGTTCATTATTTTTATGGACAGAATTTCTTGGCCCAGCCAGGGTCCAGGGGGGTTCTGGTTTGGGAACATCAGGATTTCATCGTTGCTCTTTGCAGATGATGTTGTCCTGTTCGCATATTTTCATCTAATCTAAATGTCGCTTGAATTGTCATTTTAATAGTCTTATCAACATAAAAAAAAAAGTGGATATGTGTGCTTTGCGCAAATGTTTTTATTGAAAAAAATAACGTATAGTGTTATATTTCACACTAACATTTTTATTCTGTGCTCGGCGCACACTATGTGCGATGCACTGCATGTGTTCAAAGGGGAGCTGTCTGGCCACAACAATCATGTTTCACGCACTATCCGTGGTCAGTGAGACAACTTTGTGTTCAATGTTCCACTCTCTGGCTAGTTGCATGAAATGCTCTGCAACAGCAGCGGCGAGGTGCGTCTCTTCTCTTCAGGACTGTTAAGCATGTGACTGAAATTCCCACTGTGCACTGTAGGTCGAAATATGGCTCTGTTGCCTCTGTTGAAAGCCATCCAATGTCACCTGGTTCTGACAAGGAGGTAGCAAAGAATTCGCATTAGCTCTGTGGTTGGCCATGGTATTTCAGACTGGATGTGCAACGGTGATAACTCAGTTCACGCCGACAATACACACAGATAACTGTGGTCTTGTCATTCTACCCATCTGGCATCTTTCTGTAACTAAACTTTCCATTCAGAATCGTGTTTGCATTCATTTCCTGTTTGTCCTCCACATAAACCGGTAGCCTTTACAGCTAGCAAGCAGCCAGGGCCGTTTTCGGTTTACAACTGGATCTTGTAGTTTTTCTAATGTAACTGCTTATAAAAAAAACTACAATTTCATTAGGTCACAGAGAGCGTTAATCTCACGATAAAATAATTTACCCCATTAAAATTGATTTGCATTAACCCAATATTTTTGACAGCACTAATTTAAATATATTCTTCATAATAAGTTACATTAAGAAGTTGAAAGTACTTTTTTGTCTCTTGCAGCTATTTTCTGTGACTATTATAACTCCCCTGATGATTGTGAGTGGCACTACAAGCCTTGTGGAGCTGAGTGTATGAAGACATGTAGGAATCCATCAGGAACCTGTTCAAACCTCATCACTGCCCTGGAAGGTACATTCCATATATCTTTTGGCATATCATCCTGTTGTCTGGTGAAAATCTGTGTCTTAGGGCCTAAGTCCAACTCAGGTCAACTGGCTGATAGACATGTCCTCTGTTCAGACATAAAAGTGAATATTGATCAAACGTTTTTGACCCAGTATTTAGATATATCTTTGTCACGTACTCCATAGTGCTGTTTTGGCATTTCTGGTACTAAGTTGTTCTTTTTTCAGTCATTAAAGGGTGTATTCATCAAGCTTTTAAATTATATCGGTTAATTTGTTTTGCAGCCAAATTAACTGTATTACCTAACATTTAATCTCTTTTCTGTGTCAAGAGGAGATCGAAATCTAACATAGATGTAAGTGTAAGACATTTTTAATCATGTAACAGAAACATAGTGTTCAATCTGTGGCTCACCCATGAAGAATAAGGAAAAAACTGAAGACAATAACCTCAAGGAGACTTGCTATGTTTTTGCTCTGTTGTGCCCTTTCTGTAAATCATCAATTCACAATCCCCAAGCCCCAGACCAGTATCGGGCCCAAATTTGAGACCAGGCCTCAATGACGCCGTATGTAAGGCTGCATGCATTTTTGGGAATGCTACCTAAATTAATTACATGTGACAAATTGTGAACTTTCAGATGTGTGTACTATGAGTAAGCGGGCAGAATACATTAACAAGTGGCAAGTAATATCGGTTTTAACAACTTGTCACACAACTACTTGACATTTACAAGCTTGTACCAGTTTGAATTCAATGTTGAAAGCTTGCTAACTCATCTGGATGGATTTGGCAAAATGCCAACATGCACACAGATATTTTGATGACATCAGCTGTAAAAGGAATTATAAGATTTAGAAAAAAACAAGGGTATCCACTGTGTCCTCATCACCTTTAAGAATTCAGGGTATTAAGAAAATGTTTAAATGGTGTTGCAGGCTGCTACCCACAGTGTCCCTCCAGCCAGCCTTACTTTGATGAAGACACCATGAAGTGCCTACCCTGGAACAAATGCGGCTGCTATGATGGCAAAGGCACCCATTACAGAGTTGGAGATAAGGTTCCATCCAACAACTGTTACAATTGGTATGTTTCACAGACGTTTATTGGATACATTAAGGGCTTAGCACACAGTAGGCCATGATGCATATACCACATTTGGACATTTACACTAGTGTAGTAAAATAACTGAAAAAAACCCTAAATAATTACAAAGAAATAAAACCTAAAATAAAGAAAACGTACTTTTTGATTATACATAATTTATAAGTGATCAATCAAATAGCCACTAAGCCGTGAATCATTTTTACTTAGCAAATTTCAGACAGTTAAAGTGAATGCCAGTCAACAAGAAACAGCTGCCTACATCTCCAGGGAAGTGTTAGAAATTAACAGCAGAAGGTCATTTAGCAGACCCCAATTTGCAGGCTTTATACCTGCAGCTGGAAAGGCTGTAGATGATAGTGGCTAAGATGACTATTTATCTATTTTTCATAAAAATGGAGGCACAGGGCTCATCTACCTTCTCTACTATCACTTCTCTAGCTCTTTCACTCAGTGAAGGAGCAGTTCGACAGTGTGCAGTGTTTATGTTAGAGCCGACATCAACTAACGTTGCTGATATAGGCTAAAAAAAATAATGATTTTTACAGAAACATGCTAACAAAGCAGCTTTCTGACAGCATCATGGAGCAAACGGGAGGGATAAAAGAACATCATTGTAAAGGAAAGGGGTGCACTGGATTCATATCACAAAACAAGCTGGTTAAGAGGAGTGAGGAATCACAGAAATCATCCTTGGGAAGACAATGATAAATGTGTATAAAAGGTAGTTGGCTGTTGACATGCATGCTTACACCTGACAGAGAAAACTTCCAATGGATAGGTGTAAACCTTTGTTTTTGAATTCCCTTGGTCTCCCAAGAAAAAAGAAAAAAAAAAGAAAGAAGCACTGACAGATTACAATAATCTATTTGTCTGCATATGATTTACACACAGAGCTTGGACACCAAGGGCAAGCTCTTCACTTAATGACAATAAGGTGTTTGGCAGAACTGATTGGGAGTTCTTATGGCTAGTTTTAGAAAGATTTCTTTAGGGAGAAATTTTATTGATATGGTTTCCACAATGTGTTTAAATTTCTCTGCAGTGTTCACTACAGTTTACATTCATTTCCTGGACATACTTTGAAAGAATCTTTTACCTCCAAAGTTGAAACAGCATCGAATTATGTCCCTTGTCTGAAGTAATATGTCTGTATATTATGTTTTTATCAGCAGATAATGTAAATTGTTATATGTTTGATATTGAAAATTAATTTTGAAGAATTTTATAGTTTAGCTTGATACAAAATTATCTGGACAATTCAGCCCACCTCCTGAAAAGTTAGAATTATCCCTTAATAATACAAAACCAGCTTGTGTTCCCTCACTTAAAATGACAAGACCTCAATTGAATTATTTGCGCATGACAATTCTAAACTCCTTGCATTGAAATTAATGAATAACCACAAATATATTTAAGAGTATGATGATTCTGCTACCTCCTCTAGTTGATCACTGAAATAATTAAGTTGTAAATATATACAGCAGGGAAATATCCTAGATGCAGTGCTTCAAAGCTGAAGGGGGTCTTTCACTTCCACAGATTTAAGTTGGAAGGTGCTTTTATAAAATGACTCATGAGAAGAAGTGACACCAATAAACTGTTTCAACTGCCAGTTCTTCAGTTCAGGTCAAGTTCGTCAAAATATTATCAAATATGGTTCCTACACCTATGCATACTTTGGATTAGTCATTGAATATGCATTAACCAAGAAGCACATTTCTTTCTGAACTTGGCATAGATAGAAAGAGACAAATGTGACAGATCGACCTTGGAGGCTATGTATAATTGTTACTCATGAATTGGGAAAAGGTCAAGTCTGTGTCCAATAGTTTTAAATAGGGCAGAGGTCACTCTGAATTGAAGAGACTTGCCTGTGCCAAGATATTGATTTTTTTCAACAACTACATGTGTACTGTTTAGAACTAGAGTGCCCAGAGAATCCCAGGTATAAGCCTTACTGTATTATGATTTGCCCTAGAACAGCCTAATCATAGCAGAATTTGTTGCCTTAATTGAATTGCCAACTTCTAATTGCTTTACATCATCATATAAGTGCAGTTGCTTATGTCATGTAAAATGCCAAAGGTTAAAGACATGATGACATTTCCCTTCTATTTCATAGCTCCTGTACAGTCTCTGGCATAGAGTGCAGCTACAATGTGAACTGTAAGTAAACACACACACACACACACACACACACACACACACAGACACACATACAGATGTATGTACAGAGATGATATATAGAGAAACATCATTCGGCTCACAGTAGAGCAAGAATACGGGTTAAATACGTCTCTTGTGGCTCTTCTGGGTGAAGTTTGCATGTTCTCCCCAAGTCGGTGTGGATTCTCTGACTTCCACACAGATTCAATGGTTTAACTCGTGACTCTAAATTACACATAGGTGTGAATAATGAGAATGTGAATGGTTGTCTATCTCTCCTGTGATAATGTGACAACCTGTCTAGGGTGTACACTGCCTCTCACCCAATGTCAGCTGTTTGGATAAGCGGTTAAGGCTCATGAATATTATCTGAATGTGTATGTGTGTGTGTGTTTACACAAACTCACATACAAACTATAATCAACCCCCAACTACCTCAAACATGAATTACAGTAACACAAATACAGTTATAGGTACTAGCAACATAAACACTGACATAATACTCTTGATTTTCAGCTTGTAAATGCTACATTGATGGAAAAACCTATGAATATGGGGCAACCATTTACAACACAACTGATGGGTTAGGACACTGCATCACAGCTGTGTGTGGGGTCAATGGGACCGTGACTAGAAGCATGTACCCGTGCTTGACTACCACCACAGTTGGCCCTACAACCACCCCTTTTGCATTCAGCACGGCTGGAAAGACAACTTCAGGTGGGGAAACCATGGAGCATTATCTCTAAACTTGGTTTAGTCAATTGCTACTACTACTACTACTACTACTACTACTACTACTACTAGAAAGGACACTTTCAATTGTTTAAAAAAAATAAAATAATAATAATAATAAATTAAAAATGTATAATATTTTTTGTGACGTATATATTGTGCACTGTTCAAATGTCTGATTTTACCACAGTTGTTACTACATCACTGTCAACGACACTGGGAACCACTGCCAAACCTGGAGAAACAACAACATCACAAGAGACAACAGTTAAGGTTGAGACAACAAAACCACCTAAAGTAGGCACCACTGCCCCAGTAACAACCTCTACTACAACTCTTGTTGAAACAACAACCACCGTTTCGGGTGTCACAACAAGTGGTCCTGAAACAACAGTTGTAACATCAAAACCATCTGTTAGTACCACAACCACTGAAGTACCATCCACAACAACTGAAGAAACTACATCCAAACCTGTTGAAACAACAACATCACAAGAGACAACAGTTAAGGTTGAGACAACAAAACCACCTAAAGTAGTCACCACTGCCCCAGTAACAACCTCTACTACAGCTGTTGTTGAAACAACAACCACAGTTTCAGGTGTCACAACAAATGGTCCTGAAACGACAGTTGTAACATCAAAACCATCTGTTAGTACCACAACCACTGAAGTTCAATCCACAACAACTGAAGAAACTACATCCAAACCTGTTGAAACAACAACATCACAAGAGACAACAGTTAAAGTTGAGACAACAAAACCACCTAAAGTAGTCACCACTGCCCCAGTAACAACCTCTACTACAGCTGTTGTTGAAACAACAACCACAGTTTCAGGTGTCACAACAAGTGGCCCTAAAACAACAGTTGTAACATCAAAACCTTCTGTTAGTACCACAACCACTGAAGTACCATCCACAACAACTGAAGAAACTACATCCAAACCTGTTGAAACAACAACATCACAAGAGACAACAGTTAAGGTTGAGACAACAAAACCACCTAAAGTAGTCACCACTGCCCCAGTAACAACCTCTACTACAGCTGTTGTTGAAACAACAACCACAGTTTCAGGTGTCACAACAAGTGGCCCTGAAACAACAGTTGTTACGTCAAAACCTTCTGTTAGTACCACAACCACTGAAGCACCATCGACAACAACTAAAGGAACCACATCCAAACCTGTTG
>CAFUXE010000885.1:239900-254439 GCA_903364295.1 Serranus cabrilla | reverse complement strand
ACACACACACACACTTGGCCTTCAGTCAGAAAATAAACTGTAAACTGTCAAACTAATAATGTGAAACACACATTTGTGCTTTTATGATTTGGGTTATTGCTGCTACGTTTAATCATTTGTATCAACTGTGTTAACACACACACACATGCACATGCACACACACACGCACACACTTGCATACCTGTTGATTATACGATTAGTTGCACTGATGAAAAGCAGATGTTATTCCTGGAGAGCTGACCGATGACGGCTCATGCTTTCATCGTGTGTGTGTGTGTGTGTCCAGGATTAATAGCGTCAGTAAATCTGCTGCAGCAGTTTTCTTGGCTCCGTTCAGTGAAACGCTGTCAGCGAACACACTAAAAGTCACTTCTCTGACAGAGTTATCAAACACGCTCCACCCAACATCACATCGGCATTCCCGTTTCAAACTGATGATGTCATCACCTCAAATCCAATGACGCAGCCTTGTGGACTCACAGCCCGTCTGAGGACTTGTTTGTCATGGTCGTGGTAATGTGCTGAAACCATCTGTGTCTCAGGATGTGACACTGCAGCGTGAGCAGAGTGTGTGGGCGCCTGTTTGTTTCTTGCTCCGGGAAAAGATTTGGAAGTGTTTGTGAATCCCGCTTTGGAAGTGGCGGGTTTGGGAAGTTTTTAAATCAGGCCTCCCAGGATTTCACGATTACAAGATGGTGTAAAAATTGAAACCACTGTGTAAAATAGATCCGGCCAAAGTTTCTTACAGTTCAGTGTTACAGGAATTCCTTTTCTAGGAATTCCTGCAGGGAAATCAACAGATATTCCCGTCCACTCTTCCTGCAGACGGAGAGCGAGGTGTGGCGCTCACAAACAGACCGGGAGCCTTAATTGATCAATCAGCATGTGGAAAATAAATTAAAAACACACATGCATGGGAATATTTGTGTGATTTGAACAGCTGACAGATCAGTGGGTCACATTAGAAACATCTCACTCTCATCTAGCTATCTTTAGATATTCCCGTATTTTAAATGGGAATATTTAGATTAAAACAATCCAATAAATGCATGAATTACTGAACCAAGTTCTCATGTGCATTGTTTTTCTGCAGCTTTACTATTAGAAATGTTAAAGTTTCTGCAAATAAACTGGTACAAGATCCAGCATGGAATTTTTTCTGTGCGATTCCTAATTCCTTAAATAAAAGACAAAAGAAGATATTTTTACCCTGTGGAGGAGACCACGATGATTGCTCGCGGGTTGACCAGGTCTGTGTCGAACAGCGTGCGCCTCCCGCTGCCGTCCAGGTTGGCGCTCTCGATCACGTCGGGGTTCGAGTCGACCCAGAACATCAACCTGCGCTTGACGTCCACCGCCAAACCCTCGGGACTGACCAGGTCTGCATGGAGCGGGAGGAGCGTTAAACACTTCCCAGATCATTTATTGAAGGAATTACGGGTTAAAGTTTGAGTTCTTACTCGTGTTGATGAGAATCTTCGGCTCGGCGCCGGCCGTCATCGATGCTCTGTTGATGGTTCGTGCTGATAAATCCGTCCAGTAGACCTGGTTATCTTTGCAGTCGTAGGCAATACCGACAACTATTGAGCCCTGCACACACACACACACACACACTATAATTAATCTTTAATCCTCTTTCTAAATAATCAAAGGGATAATAAACGTGGAGTAAAGGTGCGGGAGCGTCCGTTCGTCTCTTACATGGAGCGTCAGCAGTGTTTTGGATCCGGAAGCATCCAGTCTGGTCCCGTTGAGAGGCAGCGCTCCGATCTTCTGTCCCTGAGCGTACAGCAGGGTGACGTCCGTCTGCGGGGGCGGGGTCACGTTGGGGCGGGGCAACGGGCGCACGGTGGGCGGGGCCACTGAGGGAAGGCCTGGGGACGGGATAGGATGGTTACAGGGAAAGGTTCAGCCTTAAATGTTGGCATCAATAATAAAGTTGGAATGTCGAGAATAAAATTGGAATGTTTATAAAAAAAAATTGGAATGTGGATAAGAAAAGTTGAAATGACAGAATAAATTTGAAATGTTCAGAATAAAGTCGGAATGTCGAGAATGATGTTGGAATGTCCAGAAAAAAGTCGTAATGTTGATAAAAAGTCGAAATGTCTAGAATAAAGTCGGAATGTCGAGAATGAAATTGGAATGTCGAGAAAAAGTCCGACTGGTTGTGGAAATCAGTCTACAGAACTCAAAACGTTGACTTTATTCTCGTCATTTCGACTCTTTGAATGATTTTTTAGTTTTGAGTTCTATTATTTAGTTAGTTATTTTTAGTCATTTTTAGGTAGTTTGTAGTTCGGGAGAGAATAAACTTACATGCAGGCTTGACGACGTCATGTGATCGTGTCCCGGGAACCTCGCGGCCGTCCTGGTCCACACACCAGCAGTAGGTGGTCTCCCCGTAGCACTGGACCGGGCTGAGAGGGGAGGAGCTTCCTCAGTCATTCACATCAAACAACAAGCAGCGGCTGTTTGTTTGTTTGTGTTTGTTTTTACCTGAACTGTCCGTCCGGCTCGCACTGCGGCACGTACTGCTGCGGATCCGGCTTCCCTCCGTAGTGCTCGATCAGACTGGCCCTCCATCGCTCACACACGCTCTCAGGGCGCTGGGTGGGACTCACAGGGACTGAAGGGGGCACAAATCAAACACACCCCACTCTGTCAGCGACTCTAAAAGTTAAAATATAATCCTACAAGGTTGTAAAATCACAATCCAGATCCCTTTCTGCTGTCATCCATCATGATTTAATCCCTTTCCCGGGAGTTTTCTCGCTCTAGTTTATATCTCGGTGACAGGTGGAGCACTTGATTAACAGCGAGGGGAGGCCCTGTGTTTAAAGACACACATCTTGCTTTTGTCAATAGTGTTTACCTTGTAAAATCTCTTTAATAACTCACTTTATTGGAGAGCTTTAAAACTGAACCTGAAACCACTTTAGGCTCCCACTCATGTTTATCCTGGCCTCCCTCCCGCTCGCTGCACATCCATAATGTGAGGCTGCAGGACCGAGGAGGAGATTAGGATAATATCTGAGAGGAGAGGAGGAGAGCCAGAGATCACTGAGGTTAAGAGAGCACTGAACTATTACACTGATGTCTGTGGAAGTTTTTCCAGCAGGATTTATTGTCGGCTCCAGTCGGATGAATCACTCGGTTTACTTCTATTTACTGTTTCACCGCATGGAGACTCAGTTCAGTGGTTCCTGAGTCTCTGAGTTTAATGTTGGCTGAGTTTAACCTCTAAATTTAATGTGTCATTCAAACTAAAATGGTCAAATTACGGGTTTCTTCCACATGAATATCTCCTGAATGCAGCAGAGGAAATGTATCCAAAACCTAAAATAAGCAGGAAATAAAACCCACACAATATTTTTTCCCCTGTTATTATTATTATTAATATTATTATCATCTCTGTCCCTTATCCTGTTTATTTATATATTTATTTAATAAAAAAAAAATGCTCCCCTTTTTCTGGCTCTGTCAATTTTAGTAATTATGATTATTTATTATTAATATAATTATTATAACCATTTATCATTATTATTATTATTATTATTATTATTATTATTACTACGTGTATTAACTTATCTCTGTCCAATTTTTTTTTATCTGTTTATTTATTTATGTTTTATTCACTTTTTCTGTTCTGTTAAATAAGATATTTTCTTTATATTGTTTTCTTTAATGTTAATTTTAATTTAATTAATAACAATTTTAATTTAATTAATAACAAAAAAGTAAAATAAAGGGGTTTAAAAGCAAAGTTATAAGTTATAAGTTTCAGATAAATTAGATTTGAAAAAGGCTGAGCAAACATAGAAATGGACAGGCGTGTGTGTGTGTGTGTGGGTGTAACACTGTTTTGTCACTCAGCTGGTCAGGCAGCCGGCCTTGTTTTCGTTTGGTTGCCTGGCAACAGCCGGCTGCTCATCTGACCACAGGTTGACCACTTCACATGTTTGGACGCTCGTAAATGGAATTTATAGCCAGAGCTGAATTTATAGAACGACTGTGTGTGTGTGTGTGTGTGTGTGTGTGTGTTGGAGTGTGAGTGAGAGGGCGAGAGAGCATCGCGGGCTCAGAGAGAGAGAGAAGAGTTTCAGTATTTTTAGCTGGCCCAAAGATGTTAATTTAACTAATTTTCCATAAATACAAGTGAATGTTTTACACGTTTTGGCCTCACAGCTAACTATTAATATCAATAAAAATTAATAATAAATAAAAGTTTATTTATTTAGCACCTTTCAAGCTTAATATAAGCTTTTAAAAAGGGATAACAGACATAAAATCCAGGAAAATACAAAGGTAGCACTAAAAAACGTAAAGTTTATAGAAGTCAGGTGTAATTACTGTTTTTTAAAAAGAAAGTGTCTTAATTAGACGAATAAACGGCAATAAAATGTAATAAATATGTACACAAAAGGAAACCTGTGAGATACATGGTCTATAAAGTGCACTTTTATGACTTTTTACTGTTCTTTATTGTTGTTTTCAGTTTGTTTTTCATGGTTTTCTGTAGTGATTGCTTTATTAAATTGATGTATCATTTGTTTTATTTCTTAAAAATTTAACGAAAGACAAGGTTTGTGAATTAGCTACAGCAAAGACGTCCTATAAACATTTCACTGGATGCATTCTATTTAAATGTTTAATTAATGTCAAATTAGTTAATAAAAATATAAAAAGAATGACAAGATCTTGCGGCTCTTGGCAAAAAAATTAAACGAGCATAATTCCCGAAGTGTCTACCTAATATTTTAATCAGACAGTATTTAATTTGTCTGAATCAGCAGAAACAGTCTCACCTGGTCTGTCACAGTCCACAGACGGCGCTCCAGGTGGAGTCCTGGTTCCTGTCCTCTCCTCCCCCCGACTGTCCACACACCAACAGTGTCCCGTGGAGCCGTGGCACTGAAACAGATAAACACAGTTTTACTGAGAGGAACAGAAAGAACAGAAACAGAAACACTCTGTTTGCAGAGAAGTGCAGTTTCACCTGTTGAGGCAGGTATTGTCCTAGTGCGTCACACTGCGGCACAAAGGCTCCAGGAGGAGGAACGCCGTCTCTGCGGTGCTCGCAGTGAGTTTTAGGACGCTCCGGTTCATCTGGGAAATAAAACATCTGCATGAGTTATAAAGAAACACACATGGCAGATATTTAAGTTATTATCATGATGATTTAATCTCTAACTGTCCAGATTTGGCTGGTTATGAGCTCTTATTGTGAAAGAACCAACATGTCCTGCATCCTGTCAGTCACTCTTTCTGGTCGTCAGTCAGATGTTTCGTGTCCTTAAAAACTTCCTCACCCTTTAGCGGTCACAGTTTTTGGTATGGAGGTTAAGTTTGTGCATGAAGGTGTGTTTTTTGGGAGTGGACTATCCCAAAAACAGTGCAAAAATCCTAAAACGATACATGAACCACAGAACAAACTTATGAACCATTTGTTGCTGACCCCAGCCCTTTCTCATAGCTCATGAACTGATTGTCATATATCCTTGTATGAAGCCTCATTGGACCCAATAAAGAGTGTTTTTTTAGATGCAACCAGCAGCTCTATAAATGCTCCGTTAGTCAGTCAAAGAAAAAGTCCTCATCCTTCTGAGGCCAAAGTTTTCGAACTAGGAGGCTGAAATGTGTCATTTTGTCATGGTAGTCAAGTGTTTTGTGTGAATGCAAGCACACGTAGAAGCGTGCACCTACGTGGTCGTAATTATTGTAAATTCACACTTGTTAAAATAATCCGACAGCCTTCTGTCATGTATCATGAACATTTTGTGTTCTGTGGATCTCAAACATTTTTTCAACAGCTTGCTCGAGCTGTAATACTATAAATACTTCTGGCTGGCCTCGTAAAACATCATTATCAGCCTCTACGAGCCGTTCATCACGCTGCAATATGTTTGTCCTCCAATCTGGCTTCAGCCCAAGGCTTTTTTGGAGGATTAAGCTGCAGTCTCACCTGGTCTGTCACAGTCTTTGGCTGGAGTTCCAGGTGGAGTCCTGGTCCCTGTTCGCTCCTGTCCCCGACTGTCCACACACCAACAGTGTCCAGAGGAGCTGTGACACTAACACAACAATGAGACATAATTTAGCTCTTTAATTTGTCCTATTAAATCCTGGTAACAGACAGTTTTTTGGATGCTCACCTGCAGCGGGAGGTACTGTCCGTTAGCATCACACTGGGGCACAAACGCTCCAACGACAGGGTATCCCTCTTGGCTGGTGGCCTGAGCTCTCTCTCTGTGGTGCTCACAGTGAGATTTAGGGCGCTCCGGTTCATCTGGAAAACATTTACATGTTTAAAAAACGTATTAAAGAACACACAAATCTTTTATGGGAAATCTCAGGTTGCAGGTCAGGGTGATATCACATCACAGTCAACACGGCTCATTAAAGAGGTGGATTACGAAGACTAAACCTCTACGCTGCAAGCTCGTCTCTTATGTTATGTAAAGTATCATAAATCTCCTTCAGCTGAGCTCTTAAAGTATTTTTATTTATCGCTTCTTTTCATCTAAAACGCTGCAGATATTATCATCCTGCAGCTTCACTTTAGCCACCAAAATGTGTTTAATATTTTATTTTATTATTATTATTATTAATATTATTATCTTTATTTACTTATCTTTGTCCTCTATCCTATTTTTATTTATTTATTTGTTTAATATTATTTATTTAATTTTATTTTCTATTTCGGTAAATCATTTATAGACATTTTACCATATATATATATGTATGCATATTACACAGACAGAGTGTATTTATATCTGTTAGCAAACATCAAAAAATATCTACAAGCTGCTGTGTGGTAAAATGCTCGACCAACAGGGTAAAGAACCAGAAACATTTACTTTTAATAGCAGATAAGTCTGTTTCAACCACCTTGTTCACAAAAATCTGTTTATTTCCACCGACCTCATGCACATATCCAACCAACCTGGTCTGTCGCAGTCTTTGGGTGGTGTACCCGGCAGCGTCCTGGTCCCGGCTCTCTCCTGTCCCCTCCCGTCCACACACCAACAGTGTCCAGTGGAGCCGTGACACTGGAGCAAAAACGTGACATCCTTTAGGTATTATTCTCTTCATGTTACTCCAAATAAAACACACATAAATCTGTCAGATGTGTACCTGCAGAGGGATGTACTGTCCGTGAGCATCACACTGAGGAACGTGAGCTCCAATGATGGGATATCCCTCCGGACCGGTGGTCTGCAGAGAGTCTCTGCTCTGCTCACAGTGAGTTTTAGGACGCGCCAGTTCATCTGGAGAAGAAAGATTAGGATTTTTGTAGTTGTTAGCAGCAAAAAAGAGCTGAGTCTTTATGTTTCTGGAAGGAAATTCTGTTCAACGTAAACTGGAATATCAGGAAATACAAATGAAACACATCATTTTAATATATTCAGAGTGCAAATAACCTTCAACTAATTGACACAAAATTATACAGATAAATTCTGAAAATAAGTGTTTTGTAAGAGGGTTTAACATGTAATTGGGTGTTAATTTATACTTAATAAACAATCAAACTAAATAAAGAGGAATTAAGAATCAGGAAATACAAATTAATAACTTTCCCAGAGTTCAAATAACCATCTTTTTGTATATTTTGAAAATCTTCCACTTGTAATGGCTTTAAACTTCCTGTTGTCCTGTTTCAAGGATGTTCCTGGTTGACTTTCATGTAATTCCCACAGAAAAACATGTCCAGAAACAAAACTTCTCCTGTTTTTACCACAAATCGTCCCACCTGGTTCCGTACTAAGCCCACTACAATTCCTTTTCACACTAGATCCTTTGACTCTTTTTGGAAAATCTAAAATCTTCCTTCTATTGCTGCAATTAGGTTGCTCAAAATCTACTCAAATCCTGTATAAACTACTGAAGTATTTTCTCCCTAAAGCCCTAAAACTCATCCTAAAATCTGCACAAATGATAGATTATATTTATGATCATCCATCCTAATAAATCCCATTTATCCGAGATCCTAGTCTCACCTGGTCTGTCACAGTCCACAGGTGACGTCCCAGGTGGAGTCCTGGTTCCTGGTTTCTCCTGTCCCCGACTGTCCACACACCAACAGTGTCCAGAGGAGCCGTGGCACTAAAAATACACAATAATAGATATTATAAAAACAAGCTACAGACAGAGATGTTGTGTCTCTAAGAGTTAAATCCAGATCTCACCTGCTGGGACGTGTACTGTCCGTTGGAGTCGCAGCGCGGGACGAACACTCCTGGGATGGGATATCCCTCCGGACTGGTGGTCTGCACGGAGTCCCTGTGCTGCTCGCAGTACGTCCTAGGACGCTCCGGTTCATCTGAGAGTTAAATAATATTAGATAAATAGTCAAACAATAGTAAAAACTCTTAAGTTATTTTCACTGTTAAATAAATTAATAATACATTAAATAATAATAATTAAATAAATAAATAAATAACAATTAAATAAATAAATAACAATTAAATAAATAAAATAATAATAATAATAATTAATTTAATATTTTTAAATCAGTTTTCCTCACCTGGTTTGTTGCAGTCTTTGGGTGCTGTGCCCGGTGGAGTCCTGGTCCCGGTTCTCTCAGTCCCCCTTTGGTCCACACACCAGCAGTGACCAGTGGAGCCGTGACACTACAGCAAAAAACAAGCAAAATCATGTTTATAATCCATTATATATGATAGAAAAAACGGTGAATGTGTGACAGCAGATGCTCACCTGTAAAGGTATGTACTGTCCGTTAGCGTCACACTGAGGTGCATAAGCTCCGACTGCAGGATATCCCTCTGGACTGGTCTGCACAGAGTCTCTGTGGTGCTCACAGGGAGTTTTAGGACGCTCCGGCTCATCTGGGAGAGAAAAAGGAACAACAGCTCCATCATATGCATGTTCATGTAAAATAAAACAACAAAAACAATACAAGTTCATGTTTTTTTATGCTGTAAAAGTGTAAAACGTCTATGTGTCTCATATATAGTATAAATAAAAAAGTTTGGACACTTTGTGAAATGACGAAAGTTATTTCTTTTTATAACTTTGTGCTTTAATTAAAAATCCTTTATTGCGTTGACTGTGTTTCCACTAATGTCCTTTAAAAAGGTCCATGTTAGGGGATGACTGGTTCATTTTCTTACTTTAAAAGGACTGCAGCTCATAAACTCCACTGAGCGTGAACGCTTTGTTATGATAAGTAAAAATAACAACGTTTAAGTTACTTTTTACTGCATGCACCACTAAATATATACAAATTGTACTTCTTCTTCGTATTGTTTTAGCTCGCCGTTACACAACGCCGCAGCCTCGCGGTGACATCACCTGTTTTTCCCGGCATTCCAAGGCTGCGACCCAATGACCTCAACAGCAAACCACTTCCAAGGTTACACACACACTCACGTACACCCGCCGTCTGTTTGACTTGTCATTGAGCTGAGTAATTAGGGGGTTAACAGGTCAATGTTTGGGAAGAAAAGCCGGGGAGAGACGTGACATCATGCACCTGCTGCTGCAGAAAACAAGCTGAAACAAAGTGTGCTTGTCTTTCTTTACCTGGTTTGTCGCAGTCTGTGGGCGGTGCACCAGGTGAGGTCCTGGTTCCGTCTCTTTCCTGTCCCCTGCTGTCCACACACCAGCAGTGTCCAGTCGAGCCGTGGCACTGAGAAATATACATGCATTCAATGAACAAAGTCGGATTTTGCATGTTTTATTTAATGAAATTCTGAAAATGTGTGATGCTCACCTGTAAAGGTATGTACTGCCCGTTAGCGTCACACTGAGGTGCATAAGCTCCGACTGCAGGATATCCCTCTGGACTGGTCTGCACAGAGTCTCTGTGGTGCTCACAGGGAGTTTTAGGACGCTCCGGCTCATCTGGGGAGCAAACAGAACATTCGTTTACACAAAAGGGCCCCAACTGCAAGACAGCAGAAAACAGCCTTTAAAGGTTTTTATACCTTCTTAATGGAAATGACTGTTTGAAGAGAAAATATTGAATTTAATTCAGAAAACATGTAAAACAGTAGAGAGGAGCTTTCTAACAAAGGTTGAGACTGTGCTAACTTTTAAAGAATTTAGGAGAAATCTACTAAATATAGTAAAATATACACACAAATGTTTGTTTTGCATGTTTTTTCTTTCAATATTTTGAAAGAAAAATAGCCCAAAACCTCAAACAATCTGATTTAATTTGGTGTTTTTGCACAGACAAAACAGCAGCTCCACATCAAAATGTAATGTGCACATGCTGCAGGACAAATTGTTTGCAAATAAGTCCAGAAACAGTCTCACCTGGTCTGTCACAGTCTACAGACGGAGTCCCAGGTGGAGTCCTGGTTCCTGGTTTCTCCGCTCCCCGTTCGTCCACACACCAACAGTGTCCAGAGGAGCCGTGGCACTAAAACCACAGCAGCAGGGATTATAATACAAGTTATATTCCTGATTAATATAGAATGACTAATAAACGCTCACCTGTAATGATCTGTACTGTCCGTTAGCGTCACACTGAGGAACGTAGGCTCCCAGTATGGGATATCCCTCCGGACTGGTGGTCTGCACAGAGTCTCTGTGGTGCTCACAGTGAGTTTTAACACGCTCGGCTTCACCTAGAAAGAAATGATAATGAAAATAAATGAGAACGTGCAAAGATTTAACATAGAAAACATGATCGACTTAGAGTTATTAGACATAAAATGACTATACAGCAAAACAAAACTACTCAAAAATAAATGATAAATATCTACGAAGGGACATAAAACAACTAGAAAGAGTTGTCAGTTATCAATAATTTGTGTTCCTCGCCTGGTTTGTCGCAGTCTGTGGGAGTCGTTCCAGGTGCTGTCCTCGTCCCGGCTCTCTCCTCTCCGTTCCCATCCACACACCAGCAGTGTCCAGTGGAGCCGTGACACTAAAAGGTCACATCATCGGTCACATGATGCCAGATTTAACTGGTATAAAATGAAACTTCTCTTTGCTGGATGACTCACCTGTAAAGGTATGTACTGTCCGTTAGCGTCACACTGAGGTGCATAAGCTCCGACTGCAGGATATCCCTCTGGACTGGTCTGCACAGAGTCTCTGTGGTGCTCACAGTGAGTTTTAGGACGCTCCGGCTCATCTGGGAGAGAAAAAGGAACAACAGCTCCATCATATGCATGTTCATGTAAAATAAAACAACAAAAAACGATACAAGTTTTTGTTTTTTATGATGTAAAAGCGATTTTCCATCTGCACTGTCTGCAAGAAAGTGTAAGAATGCATGAAATTCAGAATTCAAAATGTAGATTCACAAAAAAAAAAACTTTATCAGTTTGAACATTACATAAATAATGTAATAATGCAGTTTGTTCTGGTCCAGTTTTTTAATTGAGTATATCTTAAAAAGGTTTAGCCAGATTATTTATTTTATTTGGAAGGAACAAAGGAAGGGAACAACATAATCTTGTCCAACACAGACGTTTGATTCTCCCTGATATAATAAACGTGTTAATAATCTCACCTGGTCTGTCACAGTCTCGGGGTGCAGTACCCGGTGGAGTCCTGGTTCCGGCTCTCTCCGTCCCCATTTCGTCCACACACCAGCAGTGTCCAGTGGAGCCATGACACTGGTTTTAAATGATTAAACAGGGATTTAAATCAGGTTTCATCACAACACAAAACTGCTACATTTGTATCGTCTCAGACAAATAAAATAGGATTTTTACTATTTATTTCTGAGCTTCTCCAGATATTTAAATGGAAAACAATCCTGTTTTTTCACACAAAGAATGAAAACAGTTCACGATAAAGTGCCACAGTGCATTTAAATGTTTTTATGTGTTAACTTAAAGAGCCTTTGATCTTTGAGTCATGAACAAGACAGTTTCTGTCTTTTGTGCTCAGACTGTCAAAATAAAAGCGTGCATTAAACACTTAAGATTAATCTATCTATCTATATGGCCTTACACTGCTATTATTAAACATCTCCACATCCTGCATCCTTTCCCTCAGCTCACTAACGGCCCGTCCGTCGGCGCCCACCCACCTGCAGCGAGCGGTAGCGCCCGTCAGAGTCGCACTGAGGGACGAAGGTGCCGCGGCTGGGCCGGCCGCCCTGCTCCGCCCCGCTCTGCAGGCTGTCTCTGTGCTGCTCACACTGGCTGCGCGGCCGAGCCGTCTGCCCTGTGGACACACGATAACACACACTTTATACTCCTGGAACACCTGAAGGAAACAGATCACATCATATCTGAAAATATCCAAAAGTTGTTTCAAAACAAAGACAGAAAAAACTGTTTTTAATATCAAAAAACATAAAGTATCAATAGTCAAAGGAGTTACTTTATGGACCTGAAATCATGTTAAACTGTGGATGTGAGATAGACGAGCAGAAAGAGGGGAGTAATGTTCAGGATGTTTATGATTTATAGTTTTTTTTGTTTAGTTTTGAATATTTGAATATTTTCTCAAGTTTAAGGAAACACAGAGGTGGAAAATGGTTAAAGGTTACAAAAACACTATTCCTATATTCTTCCTGCTCCTTTTTCGGACAGGAAATATTCTTTTGGGCTTCATTATTTTGTTCATTGTGATTGTGTTTCTTCTCTATTTTATTTTATTATTATTATAAATATTTAGTTTGTTTTTTAATTAATAAAGAGATCGATCAATCTTTTCAAACATTTCCACATTGCACATACATGTTCTTATATTTGTTACATTCCCATCAAACAGATTGTACTTTCTGAAATGTTTCTATTTTAAAAAATCTATATTTTAAAGAAAAAACGGATCTCATCGGAAGAGTAAAGTAAAAAAGTCAGCTGGTATTCAAGATAAACTCAGATAATGTACAAATTTTTAAAAAAAATTCAGAGCACTTTGTAAGCTGTAGTCTTTAAATAAAGTTATTATTATTATTTTTATTATGCTTACTCCTGAAAGATAAGCTGTCTTTTGTGGACAAAGCATGAAAATAATCATGGAAAACATCTGGATCTGTCACTTTCTGCCTCCAAACAGAAATCTGGTGTGCAGTGTCGGTTTTCCTGACCTTCCTGCTGGGAGCAGTGGAATCCGTCTCCGTAGAAGCCGGGCGGGCACTGGCACTGGAAGGAGCCCAGCCCGTTGATGCATCTGGCGCTGCCGTGACACGGCGAGCAGCTGCACTCATCCACGTCTGAAAACACAAGAGAAACACACCCTCACATCTTATCTGATTCCATGCAAAGAAACTGTGCACTAAAGAGGTTCAGCAGGAGTTCAGGGTGACGGGTGAAAGGAGGACACACACCGGCTCTCCTCCACACATTCCAGAGGAAACACACATTTTGTCGTTGCTCCATGCTTGTACCTAATCTCACCCGCCCGTTCACACTCTTGTTCTCACATTTGTCACCCATCCTCCCCTCGCGCTGTGCTCCCTCGCTCTTGCAGCTGTGGAAGAAATGTTGCGCCTGCGCTCCGACAAATATGTGGACATAATCCAAAATATTCAGCAGCTCCTTTTGGGAACGTGCAGCGCTCCATGCTGCAGAACTTCTCGGCAGAATGACACAAATGCACGTTTAGTGGTTTCAGCCGACGTTTTCCGAGCCGTGCTTTATGTTTAGTGGCTTAAGCTGCTCTGCAGGTGAATGAAAGAGTCATTCTAGAGAATAATTAAGAATAATTAGGTGTTGAAACAGGTGAACTGTCAAAATAACAGACTTTGGATTAAATTTTAGCCACACTAGCTGCTGGTCGGTCGCTGCAGCACTTTGTTCCACACTGAAATGTAATTAGTGTTGGATGGGTGAGCGTGAAATCTGCTTCAGACTGCAGGAGATAAATCTGCAGATTTGGGGAATGCTGGCTTTCCTCTGGCAGAGCTGTGAGGTTTCTAATTTTCTCTTGTGAAATTTGTGAAACATTTTGGATTGTGGACTCTGGTGCTCCCTGATCTTCACTTTCACAGTAATATATCTGAACGTCTCCTGGAGGATAAACACTGGAACATGTTGCAGACAAACGTGAGTCACCAGGAGCTGCTGCAGGATGCATGATGAGGGTTTATAGCTTATGGATTAACTGTTAATGTGTGAAAAGGGAAAATATGTTGCAGAGTTTCACTTTCATGTTTGCAGGGTGAGTCAGCGATTCTAATGCGTGCATGTTTGGGTTTGAATATTAACAATCTTTCTCTAAAATCACAATCTTGGGTCTTTCAGGTAATTTTCAGTTAAAAACATGCACAGTGACCTTTTTTTTACCCATTCCAAACTTACCCACACAGGTCCGCCCGTCAAAGCCGAACTCGTATCCGCTCTGACACTGGCAGCGGTGGCTCCCGGGAAGGTTCACACACTGAGAGTGAGCGCCACACGATCCCGAACCCTCGGCACACTCATCAATGTCTGCAGGGAGACAGGAGGAGAGGAAGGGAGACGGGAGAGGGAGGAAAATTAAACGGCTGCAAACCAGGAATCCTCATACGAAGAGAAGAGGATAGGAAAGAAGAGAAGAAAAGGTGAGAGGAGAAGAGAGGAGAAGAGAAGAGGAGAGGTGAAGAAAAGAGGAAAGGAAAAGAGGA
>CAFUXE010000885.1:212554-232568 GCA_903364295.1 Serranus cabrilla | reverse complement strand
CAACAGTCCACACACACACACACACACACACACACGGCCTACCTGTGATCCTGAAGCCTGCCTGGCTGTTGGGCAGCTCCAGAGCAAACAGCCACCCGAACAGCTCTCCGATCGGAGCCAGAGGCATCAGAGCCCAGCCCACCGGCTCTGGCACCTGACGGGGAAAAAATGATCATTTTTATCGAATTTTATATCAAAACAGATATAAAAAGACAGAAAGCACAAAGGAACAGAAAGTTTGTTTATTCTGAAACATTTCAGCAACAAGACGACTCAAAGTTCTTCGAATAAAACAACAAAATCTTTGAGAAAAAGTGCAAAAGAAACACGTAATTAAAAGTGATTTATATTCAGTTATAAATGGAAATAAGAACAAGCTAAAAGAGAATTAAACAGGTTTAAAAACAGGTCTAAGAGTCACAGTGCAGTGCGAGAACTTAATGCTTCTGTGTATATATTTAAAATATATAGATGGTCATTTTGAGCATAAGATATCTTCTCTTTCTACTGTATTCAACTGAATGTAGGTCACAAAGGATTTATTTACGTTTTAACAGGTATTTTTATTTATTTTAGTACGTTTCTCTATATATTTACATAATTCTATTTTATTTGTAAATATTTTTATTTATTTACATTTATTTCTATATTTCTATATTTTTAAATATCTCTATTTACTTAAATATCTATATTTCAATATTTATATTTTATCTGCGCATTTTATATTAACTTAAATTAATTTAATGATTTAATTTAATTATTTTTATTCTATATATCTATTGCACATATCTCTATCTACTTAAATTTATTTCTATATTTCCACATTTCTATTTTATTTCTCTCTATTTACTGAAAACTTGTTGCATTTGTGTTTTATATTGTTCTATATTTATTGCAGCTTTTGTTATTATTCATATATTATTTTTTATTTTTTTTTGTCGTACAGCAGAAACTGTGACAAAAGAATTCAAAACAGTATTCCTGAGTCTGCAAAGGAATATTTTTCCACCCGTACCTCGCTGATGGCGGTGTACGCTCTCCCGTCTCCGACCACGATGTAGGCGTGCAGGTCGACATAGTTGAGCTGCACCGGAGTCGAACCCACGGTCACCTGGCCGCTCACCTTCCCGCTGACGCGCTGCGGAGCGCCTGCAGGAAAAACCAAAACTCAGTCACCTGAAGGAACCAGAATAATAAGATAAACGTCTCTGTGTGTTCAGGGCGGCGCTCCCACCTTCAGGCAGACAGTGGCGTCCGTTTCCATAGAAACCGGAGCGGCAGTGGCAGCAGAATCCGGTGGGGTAGTCGGAGCAGAATGCATTCTGGGAACACTGCTGCTGGAACCTGAAACAGAAACAAAACTTCCTTTAAAAGAGGGATCAAATTCTGAAATAATCTGTTTTTTTTCCTGCTTTTAGAAGTTAAAACTTAAATGTTTTCAATTTTATTCCGATACGGACGGAGCATCACGGTGAGTGTTTTTTTTATACTTAAATTGTCGTGTCAATATCTAAAAAGTGTTAAAAATGTCACTTAATTGGTCAAAGTAACAATATCTGTCGACACAATAAGAAATAAACCACAGCTTTATTCTACAGCAACATTATGGCCTCAGTCTGTAGTTTTCTTCAAGACAATCTGATGTTAAATCGTAAAATATGTTCCCATTTAGAAGAAAAATGTGTGTTTTCAGTCCATTAAAGTTTAATTGAACATTTTGTTAATTTATAAATGTCTTGTTGGACTAGAAGTCAGTAACGAACATTTTGTTTTAGGTGACATTATTTCTATACAGTTAAAACGTATAAACGTAAAGTGAGAACCATTACAGTTATTTATTTATGCATGTGCCTTTTAACAGCAGTAACAGCAGGTTTGAAGTCTTCACTTACCTCGCACATGTTTCCTTATTCTCCGTCGTGTACTGGATCACTGGAAGGGAAAATAATGATGCATTATATACATAAATGATTGATTAATATCCTCATAATATCAATACAAGATTCAGGGAAAATGACAAAAGAGAGAGAGATGCAGTGTTCATGCTTTCATCTGTGCTGTAGATCATTTTTATGATTTATTTTCATTTATTTAAAACAAACAAAAAGATGTTAGAGAAGAAGTGGCATTTAGAAGATTTATTTCTTTTGTTTCCAGGATTTACATCAAACAGACACACTGTGAGTTTAAAAGGAGGCTGTTTCCAAATAAGTACACACACAGACACACACACGTCAAGGCACTACTTGGAGAGAAACCAGCTGTGCTGCCTCCCACACACACTTATCCACTCACACACACACACACACACACAAAATGCAGAAGTCTAAACTGAAAAAGTCTATTTTTTTTATATTTATAGAAGTATTTATAAGTGGTTTTGTAAACACTCGGGGATAATCGCTGTTTTTCTGAGAAAAGCCCTCTGACACACAGGAAGTGATGCGCTCTGTGCCTGATTTATTTAAAATAAACAGAACAATAAGTGGAGAGTCAGCAGGAGAAGCTGCAGCCTCACTGCTGAGCAGACAGAAAGTCACAAACTCTGAGTCTGAAAAGTAATGAAGCTGTTCGTGTAAAAGGCAGAGCTGAAACAAAACAACACATGGGACTATTTTTATATTTTGGATTTTTGGAAAAGCAAACACACACTTCCATTAAAAGTATTGGTTTTCAGAGAATATTAAGTCATAAAATCTAGTTTTACATGCAAGATTTGAGAAGCTTTACAGCTTTTTAAATGCAAAATAAGAAGTCACTAAGTACATTTTCTCAAAGTACTGGAACTTTATGCAACTTTTAACTTCCACTCCACTACATTTTGAGGTAAATATTAAACTTTTTACTCCACCACATTTAGCTGACAGCTTTAGTTACTTTACAGGAGATTTAACGTAAAACAATCACAAAGAGATATAAATTATAAATAAGATGCACAAAATGTCCAAAAAAAGTAATAAAAGGATTTTAAAAAGTATAATAACTAGTGGTGGAATGTAACTAAGTAACATTTTGAGCTACTTGTACTTTACTTAAGTATTTCCATTTTATGTAACTTTATACTTTTACTCCCCTACTTTTAACTGACAGCTTTAGTTACTTTTCAGGCCGAGATTTAACATAAAAATCACAGATTTAAAAAAAAAAATGAAACCTCGTAAGAGTAATTATAATGAGTTCTACCTTTTGAAAATTAAATGCATTAAAAATAATAATAATAATATAGTAATATATGTGGAATATATAAACAATCCGAGTGGCTGCATTCTGCATAACGAGCACTTTTTAAGTACTTTTACTTGTAGTGGAGTCATTTCACAGTATTTTACTGCAGTAAAGTAATCTGATTACTTCTTCCTTTTCTTTGCACCTTCCAAGAAAAAACGAGTGTTTCCTCACTGCAAATGGAGCGAAATGACTCAATGAGCCGGACTTTTGGAGGCTTATGTAAGCAGGAGAGTCAACTGAGAACACTTTCTTATTTACGGCAGCAGCCTGTGGGAGTAGCTGCAGGGGAGGGAGCGCTGCACACACACGCACACACACACACACACACACACACACACACACACACATACACCTGGGAGCTGCCCAGCACAACGGCAGTATTGTCCGGGCAGCTGCAGAGGGCGAGGTAAAGTTACCCTGCTGCTCCTCCGAGCGACCGCCTTTCATGCATTTACATTTATACATTTACAGTTTGTTTCTTACCTCCTGTGTCAAAATCAACATCGTCCTCGTCCACGCTGACCACATGACCTCCGGGGGACAGCGGCGGCTCGCTCCTGTGCGGGGGGTACACGTCCACCACCTCCAGAGGAAGCTAAAAAAGTTTCATTTTAAGTTGAAATATGTTTTTCCTGATTAAGAGGCGAACCTTTTCTTCTAACTGTGTCCAGATGCTCCGAACCCGCAGCGCTCTGATCCCTGCATGCTTTACATATCGTGTGCAGTATTTGGGGTATAATGATTGCAGTTTTCCCAGCGTTTTATTGACACCAAAACCATCTCCAGAGGAGCGTTCCTTCATAACCACATCATTTACAAAAAGCTATTTCAAAATATTACAAAACCATGACAGCACTGCCAGCTTAAATTCCTCTTTTCTGCAGGATCAGGAGCACTTTCATCAACTGCTGTCACATGAGACATAAATATGGTCTGGCAGCTTCGCTGTGTTTAAAGTTTTGGTGTTTTTAATTTAAAAACCAGTAGTTAAAAACATAATTGTGGCAAATTTTTAACGCTTGTTTACACAAATCTATCAGTTAAACCTGCAGTGTTTGTTACCTGTGGCTGCTGCTCCGTGTTTTCCGGCCGAGCTCCTCCCTCTGGAGCGCTCCCAGCAGGACTCGGCGGTGCATACTGCCTCTCTGCTGGCTCCGGGTTGTACTGGGGTTCAGAGGTCAGCGGCACCTCTTCTGCAGGGGAGGAGGGAGCCTCGGGTCCTGCAGGTGGGTCTCCTCCAGCGGGGGACGGCTGGAACTCAGGGTCCCCTCCGGTCAGGGGGTAATCATCCTCCTCCTCCTGGTTCTCAGGGTCAAACGTGTTGTCCGTGTATTCCTCAAACTCTCCGTACTCGGGGGTGGTGGTGTCCTGAAGACACAAACCAAACGAGGAGTCAGGAGGTTTTTATTTCAGCATGTGAGAATCATAAAGAAGTCAAACAGACGTTACCAGGGAGAGGCCGTGTCCTCCAGTGGGCGGGATGACCAGCAGGCCACCAGTGGAAGCAGGAACAATGTTGCTGAAGGAGTAACGGTTCCCAGTGTGGAAGAGCCAAACGCCCGGAATTCCTGTGTTTCCAACCCTAAAGAGCAAGAAAACAGTCAGCTCACATTAAATACAATGTAAATAACTCCTTTTATGTATATTTTCATATCTTCCATTCAAGTTGCTGTCTTTAATCTTTATCTATATTTTAGTACTTTGTTTTTTCTTTTGCACGGATACAACACAGGAAATTCCATGTACGTGTAAACCAACTTGGCAATAAAATCTATTCCGATTTTGTGTTTGGATTCTTCTGTCTTGTTGCATTACAGGTTTTGCGCATTAGCAACAATCAATATGGAAAAAATATGAACAATATGAATAATAATAATGGACAAAATATGGACAATAATAATGGAATATATGGACAAAATATGGACAATAATAATGGACTATATGGGCAATAATATGGGCAGTGACAATAGATAAAATATGGTCAATAATAATGGACAGTTGCTGTCTTTATACTTTATCTATATTTTAATACTCGGTCTGTTTTTTTGCACGGATACACCACAAGAAATTCCATGTATGTGAAAACCTAATTGGCAATAAAAACGATTCTGATTCAGCTGCTGCTAATGAAGCTTTCCAATAAGTTTAATGTCTAATCTCTCTGTCTGCAGTGTTTTATGGTGCCAAATACAGATTTCCTATCATATAATTTACCTTCATTGCATAACAAAGCCACTTAATTAAACTTTTAATATAATATTGTTCAGATATCAGTTTTTTTTGGCAATGTTGCCCTCAGCTAACTCTCAAGATTAATTACATTTTTTAAAAGCAACCTTCAGGTTTTATTCTAAGTTCTCTCCGTCTTCTGAACCGACTCTCTTGTTCTCTAACTCTCGCTATAAACAGGTTTATTTAACAGAGTGCTGCAAGCTGCTTCTCATTAGCAACAAAAGCTAACAACTAACTAACAACAGCTGCTGCTATTGAAGCTTTTTCTAATTACTGTAATGTTAGCATTATAGAGCTAAATACAGATTTCTGTGTCACACATTAACCTTAATTTAATAACAAAGCCACATAATTTTTACTGACACAATAGTATTATTCATATATCTCTGTTTTTCTGGCTAATGTTGCTGGCCACAATTAGAGAATTCTCAGATTAATTAAAATGTCGCTTAATGTGGCTGTAAATGAATTTTTTTACTGTTTTTATTCAGTTTTGGAAGAATTCTATCTATTTTATTAGCTAACACATATTTTTACGGAATTACGGCATTAAATCAAAGCTAGCATTAGCAGCAAGAGCTAATGAGAAACAGCTGCTTTGCTCAATTAGCAGTTAGCTAGCTGGTAACTAGCTAACTGCTAAATGTAATGTTAGCTTCTTTTGGGTGTTTTATGGAGCTAAATACAGATTTCTGTGCCAGATTATAAGATTAATTTACTAAGCAAGATGTGGATATTTCTTTGACTTACTGGTTGAGGTTTTTCACGCTCTGCTCATCGGCTGTGACGCTGTAGTGAGGACCCTCAGTGCGCGAGATGATCAGATATGGGATTTCTCCTCTGCTGAAGCCGACCCTCGCAGGAAGCTCGATCTCAACGTTATAAGACTCCTAAAGCAGGAAAAAAAAAATTTCCTTTAAATAAAACAATAAACATAACTGGGACATGTGTAGAAAATATCTGAACTATAGAAAGTTTACCTTGGGGCGTGTCCCAAAGAAGTTCAGGCCGTCTTCAGGGTAAAGGAAGAGGACGTACGAGTCGGTCTCATCGTAACCGATTACTGCCTGGAACGTGTTCACCTGAAGAGACAGAAGAGAGTCTGATCAGAATAACACAAGCTACTGAACAAAAGAAAATGGACAATATGAAGAAAATATGGACAATAATGGACAAAATATCAACCATAGTCACGGACAATATGGGCAAAATATGGACAATAATCACGGACAATATGAACTAAATATGGACAATATTAACGTAAATAATGGCCAAAATACAGACAATATTAACGGAAAATATGGACTAAATGTGGGCAATAATAATAGATAATATGGACAAAATGAACAATAGAAACTTAGTCATTAGAATTGAAAAACAAAACAACAGAAAGTAATATATGTAAAGTTGAAAAAGTGGTGTTTTAGGGAAATAGACACTTTCCACTTTCCACACAGGCTGTCTGGGTCCCTTTAAAGTTTTCAATAACTTTCATACAAATTAAGTTACACATAAAACAGCTCATTTAAAGTTAAGCAGCTTACTGTTCATTAATAATAATAATAATAAAAATAATTGTTGGTGTCGGACGGATGAGGTCACTTCCTGTGTGGACAGCCCAGTTCAGCCCCGCCCCTTAAACGTTCCTGACACTTCACACCTCCTCCTCCCTGCGTCTCCTCCTCTTCCTCCACTGGGATTCACGTTCTCACCCTTTAACCAGCACTTCACTTACAAACTTATACAAATAATGAGCTGAAAACGTATAAACTAAACTTCTCTTTCTCCCACTCTACCTCCAAAACCACAGTTGAAAAAGCACAGATTTGGTGAATGAAGGGAAGACTGTGAGTGATCCCATGTTGTTTTCCTTTGGGACACAATCACATTATCTGTACACACACACACACACACACACACACACACACACAGATGTCCCTCCACCTATATCCATGTGAATGTATGTGTGTGTTCCTAATTGTTTACATCAACATCTTTAAACTATCTTGCTGTCTGTGGGCGGGGAGGGCTTTGTAGCCTCCAGGCTCTGTGTAATTACTGAGGAGGGGGTCTGAGAAGAGAGGGGATCTGCTTTTTCTTTGTCCTTAATATGTCTGTATTTTTCTCCCTCCTCTTTCCTGGGAGGAGGAGGGGGAGGAGAGGGGGAGGAGGAGATGAAAGGATGCGGGGGGTTGGCAGAGTTAGGAGGGAGGCCATAGGTCTGGTTTACAGTGGGAGAAATATGGGGAGACAGGAAGGAGGATGCATTTCCATCCAAACACTCGTGAAAAATTAAGTCAACAAAAGAAGTCAGTGTGTTTCTATTAAAATCAGACTTTTCTGTCAAGTTCCTTTCATGCATTTAACGATAACATGCAGAGTTTTAGTTGCCGCAGTGTCACAAAAAGACATTTAGAAAAGCTGCATTAAAGAAAATAAAATAAACAAAGCTGCAGTAACGTCCTCTGGTCAGCAGGGGGCAGTGTGGTGTGTCACTGTAGGCTAATCCGTCAGTAAACAGGAAGAAGAAGATACAACAGAAAGAGATTAAAACGGAGAGAAGTCTGCAGGAATTAGATTCAACTTCTAATAGTTCTTTATGTCAGAGAGCGTCAAAACTTTTAATGCGCATTTTCCAAAGTTTCCATCAAACTTTTCTCATGAAAATCTTCACAATGTGCAGAGAAATTAGTTGACACAAAGAGACTGAAATATCTCAAGAACTACAGGATGGATTGTGTTTAAATTTAGCATGATCCCCAGATGATGAATCATCAGGTCAAGACTTTAATTTCTCCGATCATTTGGTTCAGATTTATACAAAACTAAAGACTTTCCAATCAGCCCGAGCTGTAGAAACATCGTGTTTGGTGTAAATGAGCCGATGCTCCAGCATCTTTTTTAATCGCTCCAACTGAGTAGAAAACACATGCACACAGTTTTTCTTGTGCAGCTGCTTCAAGGCTGGATTATAAAGGTTTGGGTGAAACTTAAATAAAAGCAGAATGCATCAAACATCAGACTAAGAGGAAAAAGGGTGTGCAGGTCCAGTAATGTCAGTATTTATTACAGCTTTATTTTGCACACTTTTCTTTCATCATTAAGTTTTCTTTTAAACAAAAAGTTTATTTTCTCAGGTTCATATTCAAAACGTGCATAAAACACACAGATTTAAACTCATTTAAAGACACATGCAGAAAGAGAAAAGAGACAAATGCTCTGCAGACTTTGACAACATGTGTTTTCCTTCTGATTTTCATCATTTATGGACTTTTTGAAGAGTCCAGGATAACGGAGGACTGGTTTGACTTTTGAGGAAATAGGCCTATTTGTTTTCTTGACAGTAAGAAGATTGAAACCTCTCTCATGTTTGTACAGTAATAAAGAAGTTTTATCTTAATATTTTTTAGCGTTCAGACCTGATAAGTCAGATCTTATCTTACTCTGATGAACACATTTAACGCGCTGTCTGTCTGTCTGTGTAAAGAAGTCCTGCTGAGCTTCACACACTCACAGCTGGAAGACAACAAATTGCAGCCAACACACATCAAAGACTCTCAGACTGTGTGTGTGTGCTGCGACAACCCCCACCCCACCACACACACACACACACACAGCCCTGGACCTCCCCGCAGGCTTTTAGTTACACCTTTTTAAAGAGTGTCCTCACACGTCTCACAGCCACCAGACACAGGCACAGATGTTAACCGTCTCCGGGACGGACAAATGTTTGCTGCCGGGTTGTCCTGTCAGGCCGAGGCGGGAACGTCATCAGCCTGCGAGGTTTGGAAACACTCACGCCACAGGAAGTTCATCAGAACACGCTTCAGATCGTTTTATACCATGTTTAAAGTCAGTTTTTATATTTTTATTACAGGTGAGCATGCACGAATAAACGGTCAAAAACGGCTTCAAACGTAAAACACAGCGACCTTTTCTAGTTTTAGATAAAATAATCTGAGTGGCTCCATTGTGCAAAACGAGTGCTTTTACTTTTGATACTTTAAGAACATTTTGATGCTGATACTTAAAGGTTTTGAATGCAGGACTTTTACTTGTAGTGGAGTAATTTCACTGTGTGGTATTAGTACTTTTACTGCAATAAAGTAATCTGAATACTTGTGTTTTAATTTTGACTCACTGCCAGTTTTCGGGTTTGCCAGCTGAGAATAAAAGTCTTTTTCTTGTCCCGGCAGCACGACTTCCTCTCACCTCCTGAAGCTTTAGAAATATCCAAGCTTGGTCGGAGATCGGCTCTTCAGGTGAGAAATCAAGCTCAGGTGGTAAATATCTGCACATGATTTTAAACTGATGCAGAAGTGGAGGATAAATTTTTAAAAAGTGCTTAAAATGCATAAAAATAATTGTCAGTTTCCTGCCGTTTTCTGTTGATGCACAGTCGCTGTTTGTGTGCGGAGAAACACTGGACATGAATCATTTGAAGCGTGTTACTGAGAGGCGGTTAAGGCAGCAGGAAACAAAGACACGGTGACATGTTAGAGCACTAAAGGAGCTTTATCCATCGCCATGGCAACGCAAAAGGTTTAGGATGAAATCACAGAAAGCTCACAGACTTTTAGTTTCCAAAAGTATCTTTTTTTTTTGCCCGTTCAGACTAAAGTGTTTTAAACTAAAATTTCCACTTTCAGCGGTTAAGAAAGTCTCTTTTTCATGCATTTTATAAAATAAAAGGTGTGTTTGCAGCCTAAATAAGCTTCATTTGACTTGCAGCAGCTGCAAACATGATTCAGTATTAAGTCTCCTTCAGTTTGTTTACTGTCCTTGTTTACTCTACATAGTTTAGTCTACTCTGCCTTACGTCAGTGACCTGAAGATCTCGTCTGTGCTTCACATAAATGACTCACACTCCAAACGCTCTGCATCGTATTATAATTATCCCGGGCTCTGGTTAGCCGTAACATCCCGGAGCAGTGCGGAGACGGAGGGAGGTCTGATCAGAGTGCTGCACTTGTTTGTTGGTTGCCGGTTTTTCAGCTCGGCAGCCGCAGCACAGCTGCAGCAGGCAGAGAGAGAGAGACGGGGAGCAGCTGCAGGCCAGTCGCCAGCCTCACCAGAGTGCTACAGCGGAACTGCCTACAGCGTGGGAACTGGCACACACACTCACACACACACACACACACCAGGCTTGTGGCCAGGAACAGTCCAGTCAGTATAAAACCCCTGCTCAGTCTTTCCTGTTCTGCTGCTCCGGAGGATTCCCCGCTCCTCTAGAGCTGGAGGAAACTGTACGACGTCTAGGATTATGAGAGCTCTCAGAAAGCTTTTTGATCAACACATGGCGGTAAAACCAGAGCTGCTTTTCTTAGATCCTGGACATGAACATCGTTCCCGCAACTACAAACCAGAGCAGGATGGCTGTGCTAGTAATTAGAGAAGCTGTCAGATCCTGAAGTCAAACTAAAAGACGAAGCGAAGCCTCTTCTTCTGCTTCGGACACAGAATAACATTATGAAAGCTGATTTTCAGTCAGACTCTGAACCAGGATGAACTTTTTCCAAAGGATGCCCCCTGTGTCACTGTGAGGGGCCCCAAGAAACAACAAATAACACCAAACGAAACAATAGTTCCTATTGTGCTACAAAGGAAGAAAGACAGAAAGAAAGAGGCCAAAGGAGGAGAAGCAGCGAAATGAAAAATCCAACAGAGGAATCATTTATTCACTCACAGCCTCGTCTGACCTTCACTTGCAGCAACACTTTCATTTTTGACACTTATAAACAGCTGCATGTTAAAAAAATCACTGTGGAATCACATCCCACTTCAACTTCATGAGCAGGAACGCTCTCAGGATGAGTGTTTGTGCTGTAAAGATATAATCATCATTTCCACCTTTTCACCTGCATTCACAGCACATGAAGCTGTGTTTAATTTTGTTATTTTTCCAGGAAACAATAAATGTCTCCCAATCCATCCAGTAATTTAGGGATATTTCAGTCTGTGTTAAAACTCAAGCAACTGGAGGAAATGATTTGTTGCACTTCACTTTCTTGCACGTCTCTGTTTGCAGCCTTTATGCTAAGCTAAGCTAATCAGATGCTGGCTGCAGCTTCAGACAGTATTTAGTTGGTGAAGCTCTGCAAGAAAGCCAAAGAGTATTTCTCCGAATCTCAAACTTTTCTTTTAATATAACGATGAATTTGAAGATGATGTGTTCATGAATCAGATACTCAGATATGAACACTGACGCAGCATTCTGCAGCGGAAAGTTGATTTCTGCCGCAGAGATTCATCACATTTGGACCTCCAGCTCAGGACAGGTGTCCTTCTGAGGAGACGGATTAGCTTGGTGCAGAAACACTCTTAAAGCATCGTGGCTCTCTGAGGAAACGCTGCTCATTAGCGACCTGTTCGTAGCTACAACAGAGTGTGTGTTCGAGCGGAGCAATTACTTTAAAATGCTGCTAATCGCCTCTTTAGGACTCGTTTCACAGAACACACAGCCTCTCTTCTGGGATGTGAGCTCTCAGTCTGTTCGCTCCCCCAAACAGCTCGCAGTCGGCCCCTCCCCCCACGCCCTGCACCCCGAACACACACCTCAGGTTAATCAGTTCACACACACATACCGCTCCACCCCCGCCGACCCCACCCAGCACCTCTGGCTAATCACTTCAAAGGAAGATGCTATCAGGCCGAGCAGCCGGACCCAGACTGCAGAAACACACTCTGCAGCTCTCATTAAGACTTGATTTTTAATATTTCAAGCTCAAAGAAGTCGGTGAGCCCTCGGTATTAATGCCGCACATCCGCCCTCGACTGTTTGAATCTCCAGCTTTTGATCAATCAGGAAGAGACGGAGGCATAAAAGAAACCAGACCTCGGAGGACAAACACGTCTCCTGGGGTTTTTCCCTTAAACCGACCACTCCCTTCATCCCTCCATCCCACTCGCTGCACAGCAACAACAAAGCGCTGTTTGTTTGATCGATAGGTTCAACAGGACGGCTTCAGCTGCAGCTTTCCCCAAACACCAACACAGACTGCAGGTGACACGGCCATTGTTTCTGGGACGAAAGTTTTAATTATAAAGAATACAAAGTGTTTCATTGGTGCATTTCAGTCATTTTTGCAAAAATTGTTCCTACTGTTAATATTTCTTTAATATTTTTGTATGTTGACTGTTTCTATTCTTCATATTTTCTTTTAAAGCTGCTGTTTTTTCACTGGACCACTTGCCTTAATCTATATCTTTGTTTTAGTACTTTGTTTGTTCTTTTGCACCATCAAACCACAGAAAACTCTTTGTATTTGTCTCGGCAATAAAAACGATTCTGATTCTGAAATAAGGTTTTCCAAAGTGTGAAATAACAGTGACGTCACCCACGTCAACTCCTATTAAAGATGATTAAATCAGAGCAGTAATATCAGTATTGTTAGATCAGTTTTAAATTAAAATAAAAGATGTGATATTGTGTGTCTAATGCAGAGGAATAGAAAACTTTTTGCCATGCTTTATTTGACTTTTATAAACAAACTGGTCAGTATATTGGATTATTTAAAAACTTTATAAACTGCTGATTTCCTAGTTCGTACCAACTCTGCAAAGGCGTAACATTTGCATGCATGCACGTTACAATCTATTATTGCAGGTTGAAGTGTGAGGAGACGGTCGTGGCTGTAACAGAGCTGCACGTCCTGCTGTTTCTCTCTGCAAGTTGTTCTACTTTTTCTGAACATGACTGGATTACTGTTGGTGAGAGGCGTGTTTACTTCTTTTCTTATAGCTAAATAACGTACGCACTTGTTTTACGTTATTATGGATCCTGCAGCTCAGGACGACTCGCCCTGTGGTGCAGCGTCGTCACCTTTGGAAGAAGTTTGCAGAAAATCACTGTGAGCGTTTGTAAGAAGTTGTTAATTAACCGTGATTAAACCTACAAAAGACACTAAAGTTACTGTCATCTGCAAGACGTTAAATAATAAGACGTTAAATAACCAACCAATCAACAAACGTTACCATTTTGAACACCAATGGACATTAAATTAATGTCGGCTGTAGGTTCGATAGCCGCCTGACGTCCAACCTGAGCAGGTTGAGAAAACATCAGTACAGTTTTTAATGTTGAGACACAAGGACGAAAGAAACTCTCATTCTATTTCTAAGGCCAAGACGTTCTTATGTTGCATTATGGGAAATGTAGGACCCAGTTTTTCAGCTTCTGCTGCTTCAATTTTGAGCCATTATTATCAGAATTTTTCTTGTGCGACTCATCCAACATTATGGAAGAGACAAACTAAATCCTTTACTTATTATTCAATGAATTTCTAGCAAAACAAAAGGAGCTGTACATGCAGAAATGTGACATGAATAAAACTTAACAAATATGGAAAGTAGAGCTTTTTGAAGTCTTATTTCCGAGGATCCAACTAGAGCTTTTACTCCAACAAAACTTCCCAGTTTCCCTGTAATTTGTGCCAAATTGCACGCTTCTCTCCAGGAAAATTCCTAGAAAATGTGTAGAGGAATGTTTCTGGAAAGACAAATTTATTCTGCTCAGACGGATTCATCTTTGACAGATTTTCATGTAATGCACAAAGAGTTAAATGCACTTTTTAAAGCTTTAATCTATCAAAGAGTTTTAAGTGTCTGTCAGATGTTCCCAATGTATTTAGAGATTTTATACCTCGACCAGAATAAAGGGAATAAAGGGAAAACTGTCCTCTTCTGACCTGTACTTCATATATTTTAGTGTAGAGTGAGTGTAGAGTAACAATTCTGCTCGAATTCTCAGGTAAATTCAGCTTTTTCATGCAATTTAGGTGCTAAACTGTGAGAAAATAAGTGAGAGAATCCCTGATGTGAAACTGATCTTTAACAGCTATTAACAGGCAGACAAACAGGGAGGAAGTGGGAGCATCAGAGCCTGAGAACATGAGCGGTCACGGCATGTTTGTGTACCTGTGTGAACTGGAGGAGGGGATAACGAGTGGGAGGGGGCGCTGTGATGACCCTCAGAGATGACCTCTGACCCCGGGAGAGGTTAAGAGGCAGATTAGCAGGAGAAGAGGAGCTACAGATACAGATTCCTGCTGCACATTCTGCAGGAATGACAACACCAGTCAGTGAACTCACCTTGTCTGAAGTGCCGCCGGCTCGAGTCGGCTTCTCGTACGCCGCCACGTTCTCCCAGGTGGCAACCACGGCGTGCGTCGGCGTGAATTTAGCGTCTGGGAATCCTCGATGTACCTCCTGGGTGAGCAGATGAGTGAATGAATGAATGATGGAGGAAAAGGGAAGAGAAGGAAAACGAGGACAATGGATTGAACTAATGGGTGAAAAAAGGAAGAATTTGATCCAGTTAAGCTCAACACATCATTCCACGCTCTTTTATTTTGAAGGCACACAGCAGGAAGCAGACCTGGGCCACTCTGTTGAGCACGCTGGGCGTCTCGGTCACGCGGTAGTAGATCTGCCCTCGCCCTCCGCTGGTGTCGATGTCGGCCAGAAACGGCGCCACGGCGGGGAAGTCTGTGGGGAAGCCGTCGTCAACGTACTGCTTCTCCATCGGCAGGTCCTGGGCCGAGATGATCCCGTTCGTAGCCACCTGAGGAGACGGAGAGACGCGGAAAACCGGAATCAGCATCATGAAAGAAGGGCGGAAGGAAATACAGAGACAATATTTCATAGCTTGATACTGTATAGATTCTTTGCAACACTGTATCCATATTTTATTATGTATATTTCATTTTTGTGTTTGTGTTTTTCTCTCTCTTCTTATTTCCTTTATCTAAGGTTGCAGAGACAGATGGTAAGCATGAATAATAGTGTTATGCTGCATGTTTAAATAACAGTGTTTACATCGTGTATCCGGTCCTTTCTGCAGATGGAGTCGGATGTTCAGATTGCACAAAAAGAAGTCACGTGATCTCGAGTCTGAATGCAGGAAAATGAACTATTTTTGTTTATGCATGTCACATTTTGTGTTCTTTCTTTCCTGATTTTGGGAAAAGAAAATCCTTGCTTAAAGTTTCCTGTATTCTTTAGACTCTTGCCAACATGCAGCCTGATCATGGACCCCTGGAACCACAGAATGAACCCTGAAACCCTCAGAAACCCTCAGAAACCTCTGGGAAACATTCAAACCACATGCAGCTCCTCCTGGCTTTCCTCTTCATGTTCATGCAGTAAAACAAGTGTCATGCACAGATTCTCTCTGTGATTAATTAACGGTGGAATGAAGCAAAGAACATTTAGTAAAAACCTTTGGGTTCTTGCACATTTCCTTTTTATGCCATTATCGAAAATAACTAATTAACTGCACAATTTCCTGCAATTAATCAGTGAGCAGGAAGGTTCAATTATAACACTACAGCAAAATGTTAATCGGCAACAGATCTGCTGGTTTATTTAACTGGTTCCCAACATGGGGGTCCCAACCCCCAACTAGGTCCTGCCAAAGCTTCACAGACGGTCGAGAAGGATTCTTGATTTTAAGGCGTAAAGTTTTGAAGATACTTGACCTGAAAAGTAACTTCAGCTGCTAAATTTAGTGAAAATACTCAAGTAAAATACCTTAAAATTGTACTTTAGTGCAGTACTTGAGTAAATGTACTTAGTTACATTGAGTATGAAGTGTGCAGCTGCTGCTAAAGATGTACATAAGTGAACGCTGCAGTAAAATAAATCTAGTTTGAGTATTAAAAACGTTCTGTTCATTCTCATGACATGAAAAGTATTAAACTTATTATACTTTTATTGGAGTTTTACTTGAGTTAAATACTCCACAATTGAGAGTAAACTCAGTTACTATCAGGGCTGGAAAGTAATTTTTGACTCAAGTACTTTCCATTTTATGTAACTTTTTACTTCTACTGTTACTTTTCAGGTCAAGATTTAACATAAAAAACATGCATGTTTATACATTAAACCACATAAAAGTATGTTAAGGAGTTAAAATTAACAGTAAAATGTCGCTCACACAAATGCATCAATAATAATAATAAAATCTACATTTACTTTTGATAATTTTAAGTACATTTGGATACTTTTAAGTGAGGACTTCTATTGCAGTTAAGTAATCTGAATACTTCTTCCACCTCTGGTCGTTACAAGCACATTTCTTCGACCTGTTGGTTGTTAATTAATTGATTTTTAATTGCTTGTGACGTCAACTTGTTACGATACCCACACACACTGCAAAGGGAATAACTTGTCTCCAACAGCAGGATTTCTCTCCTTCACACATGTTAATAACTCTGCAAACTTCACCTGCAAACTGTTTCTGTTTTCACGCTTCTGCAGGGAAATAATAAAGACGCTGCGTGCACGTGAAATGTATGAAGTGTATGAAGTGTACTCACGTAAAGTTGCGAGAAGAACGAGTCGTAGAAGCATAAGTGTCTGGGCAGGGACAGCACTTTGGAGGTCTCATCGTCGCCCTCGGCCAGCAGCAGATCTCCGCTCAGACCACCGTACGGGAAGAGGTCAGCCCGCCGGATGGCTGCGACCAGCCCGCCGCTCCAGCACAGCGCGCACAGCGCCAGGATCCCCGCTCCGTCCATGGTCAGCTGCAGAGACTCTGAGGTGCGGATGGACTCGGAGAGCCGAGCAGAAAGAAGGAGATCTCTCCTCCTCTCCGACCCTCTGCGGGGAGGGCGGAGTCGGGCCGCGCGCTCATTGGTCGGGGGCGCGCTGAGTGGCAGCTGGAGGTAACATCTGGCTCGAATTAAGAGAAAAAGACAAATAGAGCGTTTTTAATCCGGATGTAACTCTATCTGTTTCACAACAATGAGAGAGGCTGTGTGGCGTTTTTACACACTTACACACACAAACACACGTGAGAATTCCACTGGTAGACTTTTACCAGGATGGGAAACGGGAATATTTACTGGGAGCACTTAGAAATACTTTATTATAACCACTGGTGGACGTAACTAAGTACATTCAAGAACTGTAATTAAGAACAATTTTGAGCTACTTGAGTATTTCCATATTATGCAACGTTATACTTTTACTCCATTACATTTATCTGACAGCTTTAGTTACTTTTCAGGTCGAGATTTAACATAAAAAACACGATTTATTTATTAATTAAACCTCCTAACAGTATGTTAAGCAGTTAAAATCAGCCCCATCTTCACTAAATTAAACGCTGCTTACATAAATGCATTAATAATAATATAATTAGAAAAAATACTGCATAACGAGTACTTTTGTAACCTTAAGTACATTTTGATGCTGATACTTTAAGTAAGTTTTGAATGCAGGATTTTTACTGTAGTGGAGTCATTTACCAGTGTAGTATTAGTACTTTTACTGCGGTAAAGTAACTGATTTTAACCCCCACAGGCTTTAGTAAAATGTTACATTTAAGGAGACTAAAGGCATTATTATCAACATTATTATAGTATTGTTTGTATTGTTTGTATTTCTGACGTTCCCCCCCTAACAACACCTAACAATCACACAATTTACATTACATAGTTATTTTTTTTAATGTTACTTTAATGTATTTTATTTGAATTTAAATGGAAATTCACCGGAACAAACTTTAACTGAATGCGCCCCCTGGTGTCCGCAGTAGCACATGGCAGCACACAGCAGGAGCAGTGTCATCGCACAGAAAGATGGATTTAAAAATGAATAAATTATACACACACATTTTAGTGATTTTTTTTTAGAGTAAAAAGATATCTGGGGATAGTTTTTTACTTTATAATATTCAATCATTTTGGATGTTTTAATGCATATTAAATAGGTTTTAACAACGGTGTACATTTTTTCAACCTCAGTTCCTATAATTAGTCTATAATAAAAAGTATTTTTTCTTTCAAATGAAAAGTAAATAATATCTGCCTTAAAATGTAATGGATTACAAGTTACATAAAATGACAATACTCAATTAAAGTACAGGTACCTCAAAATTGTATATAAGTACAGTACTTAAGTAAATGTACTTAGTTACATTCCATCAAACGATATTAAAGGAAGTCTCCCGGTGTTGAATCCCTGCTTGTAATTACTCATCTCGTCCTGCAGGTGGAGCCAGAGACCAGGCAGACAGCAAAAACCACTGACTTTTATATTTTCTTAAATAACCAACATGTTACAAACAATAAAACAAAAGAAGCACAAAAATAACATTATATTAATAATATTAATCATAATTAAAAATAATAATTAATTTGTAAAAAATGAAATAGAAAAACTAGATGTTTCGGTAATGAGAATATATATAAAAAGACAAGAAAATGTATAAAAATAACTTAAAATAAAAAAAAAATATATATATATTTTTGAAACCAACCAACAACATAATAAAAACAATAAAACACAAGACGAGAAACAAAGCATATCCAGGAAAAAATAACAATAAAATTTAATTAAAATAAGACTTAAAATAGAATAACAAAATGTTTCGGTAATGAGAATATAAATTGAATTTTTTTATTTTTATAAAAAATAACAAAAAATAAAATATATTAACTATAAAATATATAATTAAACTTATAATCTTGAGACTCTTGGTTACTTAATATTGTTGGCATACTAAACACCTAAAACACTGAATAAATAAATAAATTTACAGCAATGTTTATCAATGTACACTGTTCCTGTTAAAACTAAATAAATAACATAAAATAAATATAATATGGAGCGAAGACATTTAATGTGCACAAGGGAACAACAAAGTCATTTAATTAAATTTAATTATTCTTGTAATTTGAGTTATTGATTATATTTTAATTATTGCCCTCACTCTTTGCTCCTGTTATTGAATCAGATTAAATCTTTATATCATTCCCTAATATTTGAGGACACTTTTCCCGACCATGCAGGAGCTGTCACCCTCAGCCAGGAAACAGCGTCCTGTAATCTGATCACTTTTGGATCAAAGTGCTCTCAACAAGCCACTGAATCCATAATTGATCACATTTCTCTCCCACTCGTTAGATAGTTTAATCATTATGGTCTGATGGGTCGTGCTGATGTTTTCCTGTGTGTCAGCATGTAATTACAGCTTCACCAGGGACATCAGACGCTCATCAATGATTCAGACAGGGACATTTATCTATATGAGAGAGTGAGACAGGAACAACACACAGAGCAGAGTGTTTACCAGCAGAGCCCACCACAGCAGCCTGAGGATTAATAATTAAAGTCATCTAAATAAAGAGCAACTAAGTATTTTCCATCAGCGCCCGGATCAATATCAGCTCATGGGTGGATCAGAAAGTTTAAAACAGCTGGAGTTTCACGTTAAAACTTGTGATTAAGGAAAGGAATATTAAGGTAAGAGAGAAGAGAGCAACAAGGTAAATATTTAGACGATAAATAAGGAAGAAAAGGTCACAAAACGGAAGCAAGTGAGAGGAAAAGAAAGCAAAAAGGCTTGAGAAAATAATGTGAGGAAGAGAGGAAAAGAAAGGAAACAACGAGAAATAAAAGAAACGGGAAGAGAAAGGAGGAAAGTGAGAGGAGAAGAGAAAATGACAATAAATAAAAGGACAGGGAAGAGGAAGCAAGTGAGAGGAAAGGAAAGGAAAAGAGGAAACATAATGTGAGAGGGAAGTGATAACAAGAAATAAAAGAAAAG
>CAFUXE010000885.1:199030-212138 GCA_903364295.1 Serranus cabrilla | reverse complement strand
GGCAAACGACAGGAAAGGAAAGAGGAGAGGAGAGGTATGTAGCCGTCAGAGAGGCCAGAGGACGAGGACACAAATATAGAGCAGCGGAGAGGACGGAGAGGCCGACCTGCAGGAAGAAACGGGAAGCTGAAGAGTGTAGGATTCCTGTCGGAAATAACCAAAGACAGAAATGTGCAGAGAGAGACTCGGAGACACAGAGAGGAAGCTGGGGCGGCATAATGGCACAATTAGGATCTGTTAATGCGCTCTCAAAGGCTTTCTACATACATTAAGACGTTTTCAGGAGCCTGTTTGACGTTTATTCCCTCTTTAAAATAGGTGAAATAGAGCAACTTTAATGCACTTATGAAGCTTTATGTCTCCATGTTTCATCCTCGCTGCACAAAATCAACAGTATCCACCTCCAAAGTTAATGAAAACACGGAGACGTGCTGGTTCATGAAGCACACAGACAGAAGAATTCATCCCGCTGGGAAATTAAGGCCTCAAATCTGTGAGATAGTGGGAGGAAACCCAGGAGGGAACATGCAATCTCCACACACACGTCCACCCACACACACACACAGTCACATTATTCTTATCTTCATTATTAATATCTGCTGCTCCAATGCACGTCTGGGACTCTGTTGTTTATTTAGAGAAAGTGAAAAATAAATCTGAATTTGTTGTGTAAAAATTCATCAGCACCTGTTCTAAACGATCACTCTGGCGCCCCCCAGTGGACAGAAATGACATTACACAAGAAGAAGAGGAATTTTCCTTTTGCATTAGGTTGAAATATTTTTATTTTCCTTAAAGTTTCATCAGTGCTGAAACAATTACTTTATTAATTAACTAATTAATTCATTATCAATAACAACATGAGTTATGAAATGTCTGGAAATGTGGGTTGATTTACGAGAAAAAATGATGCCAGTAAAACAAATCCAATCAGTAATTTATCAAGACAGCAAGTTAGATTTAAAGACATTATTTACAATTTTTGCGTTTAATCATTGAGCATTTATTATTATTATGATTATTATTATGGTTATTATTATTACTTTCTATTGTCTTGTCTGTGTATTCAGTTTAATTCCAAAATATCCATAATTGAAACTAAGGGAAATGAAGCAGCATGATGTGATGTGATGTCCTGAATACTAACGTAAATAAATAAACTAAATGTGAGACTAGCTGCAGGTTTCCGCTGTGGCTCGTGCGGGCTCAGCTGGACCCTGATGTGAATGGGATCCAGCAGTTTCTGGACCTTTTTGAGCCTGAATAAAAGGAAAGGTGGGTGTACCCGCTGAGTGACGTCAGGGCATCATTCCCTGTACCCGGGTCCATTCATCCGCACCTCATCACAGCGGCGCGCGCCTCGCCCTCTCCACAGCTCACCTTTAAAGCGGAGCGGCTTCATGAAGCGGGACAATAACACGGGAACCTTTCCCCTCTCTGCTCACTGTGGACAGTAAAACACGCGGATCTAGTTATAAAAGGTGAGAACTTTATTATTTTGGAGGCGTTTCTTTTACGCACTCCGCGCGGGGTGAGAGTTCGGAGCGACCTTACAGCCAAACTCCGTTTAGAAAACGCCAAGTGTACAAAATCCTTTCTGATTAAAACATGCTCGCGCTTATAGAGCAGGATTTATGTTATTTTTGTGAGTCTGGAGCTGATCTTTAATTCGGCGGACTTTGTACACATCTAGCAACATTATTTTAAAATAAAATCCAACTTTGACAACAACTTTCTCCGACTGTTGTTTCACTCACGCTGTTTGTGGCGCGGCGAGAGCGGACTCACTTAGTTCAGAAACGAGCTTTAATTGGATTTCCGTGCTGCTTTTACAATAATATCCAGCTAATATCGCGAGCAGAAGTACGGAGCCAACACCTGGACACATCTGCCGGAGCTCCTCTCTTTGTTTTGGGAAAAGACAAACATTTCCACGGCTGTTTGAGTCTTTCTGACCTGTGGGGCAGCAGGACACGTTGTGCAGTGGACAGAGCCAGTAGGTGAGTCATTTATCTGCACACCCAGTGAAAGTGGAGGCAACTGGAACAGATGTGTAATGTTGTGAATCCTGCATGTAAAGTACGAGTTGGAGAGTATGCAGCATTTCTTTCTGATTCAGCACAGCTGTGAGTTTGAGAGCAAGATAGTGTGAGAACTTGGACCACAGCTTTGGGATGTTCAGCTGTCAGCAGATATCTGGTGAGACAGAAGAGGAAGCTCGTTGGCTTTCACTACTCCAAAACTCACTCTGGAGCAGAGTTCAAGCCTGGGAATTTTTTAATACATGCTTAATAAGCCTTTTTATGAGAGGAAGAACATGTTCTCCATTTTCTGTGTATGCACGGGGTCGGATAGGTTAGACAAAGACTTGCAAACATGGAATTAGAGTGGTGTGTGTAGTCCACATTGTTGACACAGAGTCAAAACAGAGTCTGGAAGTGTATGACTGAGACTAAATCCTTGACAAATGATTCAGGAGCTGCTCCGGCTGAGCAGTGGCAAGTAAACAAAATTTCCAATTAGTGTGATTCTGAAAAATGCTGGAAGACGGCGTCCCAAAAGTTCAGCCAGAATCTAATTTCTTGGCAGCTGAGATCTTGTGTTTGATGGACAGACAATTTTGGTTTTGGTTTCTAAATTGGTCTCAAATTCAGTTCGAGGAAGAATGAAATATGTCTAAATGAATCTGAAGATTATTCTCATGATGAGTAAACTCAGAAAACAGTTTTTTTTACTTAAGTTGCAGCCAAGAAATGTACATAATATAAGAGTTGGTCGATAAACTGCCGATTTCCCTGAGTGTTGCAGCTCTAAATCTCAGAGTTGTTCTTCCTTCTTTCTGTTTCTCAGGATGGCTGAGGACGACTCCTTGACGACCAGTTTGTGACTCGTTCTCTTGCATATTTTCTACTTAAATCCAGTCTTAAATCTTCAGCCACGATGAGTTCTGATCCAGAGGTGTGCCACACTGAGTGGCACATCGAATCCACCAAGACGCCGCTGATCAGTGCCATCATGTTCGCCGCGGGCATCTTTGGCAACGTGGTCGCCCTGGTCATACTGGAAATCCGGCGGCGGAGAAGCGTGCGAAATGGGGAATCGTGGCGGCGTTCGTTGTTCCAAGTCCTGATCACGACGCTGGTGGTCACGGACCTGGCTGGGACCTGCCTCATCAGCCCGCTGGTGCAGCTGTCCTACTCACGCAACCTGACCCTGGTGGGGATGGCGCCTGAGTCTCGCAGCCTGTGTTCCTACTTTGGCGTCAGCATGACCTTCTTCAGCCTCGCCACCATGTCGCTTCTCTTCTCTATGGCGCTGGAGAGGTGCTTTGCCATCGGATTCCCCTACAAGTACAGCCGCCACGTCACCAAGAAATGTGCCTACATCGCCATCCCGGTGGTGTTTTTACTGTGCATGCTGTTCTGCCTCCTGCCTTTTGCAGGATTTGGTACGTATGTACAGTACTGCCCGGGCACGTGGTGCTTCATCGACATGAACCCTACAAACAGGGAGGACAAGGCCTACGCCATCGTGTACGCCACTCTGATGCTGGTGCTGGTGCTGGCCATCGTGGCGTGCAACGGGTTTGTGATGTACCAGCTGTTCAGGATGTACCAGCGGCGGCGGAGGAACGGCGGCTCGGTGATGGTCACCATGAGGACCAGCAGCAGCAAGGCCATGTCCATGGCTGAGGAGGTGGAGCACCTCATCCTGCTCATCTTCATGACCATCATCTTCATCATCTGCACGCTCCCCCTGGTGGTAAGACTCAAGATCACTCTTTAAAAATGTCTAGTTTTTAATCCTTTCGTCAGGACTAAGTGAATGCGACTTGACTTAGTCAGGGTTAATTGGTCAGTTTGTCAGGAGTCAAAGGATAAACCGATTCTGTGTCATTACGCTGTGAGGGAGCACGGCCCCTGGGGCTGCTGTTTAACCCCAGTCAGCAAAACGATTCATATCTGGAAAGAGAGTTTAAGAGCTGCTATGGAACTGATTTTGTTATGTTTTTAATTGAAAGTCAGTTTCCAGGAAGTGAAAACTAGCTACTGTAAGTGACAAAATGTTTCATTTTCGTGGCTTTGAACTAAATGCCAGCAGAAACACGATAACAATCTTATCAGAACTGAATCAAAATGTCACTGAGAACCGATGCTGTAAATGTTGTGCAGGCTGATATATCTGTATGTCACCGCGTCTCTGCACACTTGTGGCATTTTGTGGGAAACGCAGCTATTCATGAAAATTACAATAGACTATGGGCTGCTCCGATGCCAAGCTGCAGACAGGAAACACTGTATCAGTGCCATCTGTCTGACTCAGCTGCTCATTTTGATGCAAGGTACAAAAAAAAGAAGTTTAAATATAAATATTACTCCGATCCTCTGACCTTTAAACATGTTTTTGTACTGAGATTCGGATTATTTGAATCGTTTCCAGTTATTCAGGTAATGAAACTAAATAAAAGAAGTGATGGATTTTCAGACTTTACATCCAGTTTGAAGAAGCCAGGATTTGATCAGGAAACAATCCGTAACGAGAAGGCTCTGTCGGAAACTCATTATGAATTTGCAACAACAACAAAAACATGATCGGAGACGATGACTAATCGGAGGATGGAGCTAAAAATCATTTACCGTGCCTGTTACATGATGGACTGCAACAACATTTTAATGAGATTGACCCCAGTGAAACACTGCGTCCAGAGCATCAATTATTTACACACAGGGGATGCAGAAAGTGATAACAGGACCAACAACAACCTCTCAGACTGGTTACAAGCAGCCTTTAGCTCTGAGTTCAAACAATAAAAGAAAGGATAAACATAGAAAACAGGACGGTGATTAGCTAATGGCAGTGCTGGCATGAAGTGTTGGTGTTGTAATTGTAATGAACTTTATGACTTATTGACATATTTCTAATTAAATTGGTCAATGAAATATAGTTTAGATAAAGAGACAGAAGGTTGATTTAGGAGTGAGGATGGATGGATGGATGGAGGGATGGAAAGCTGCAGGATAGATGGATGGCTGTATGGAGAGATGGATGCACTGCGCTGCAGAGGACGTTACTGCAGCGCAGTTTATTCGCTCTAAACTCACTGATTCACATTTTCTTTAACATTTCAAACTTTTGCATCAAATTGTGCTCTGGCTTAACTGAAACACAGCTCATGGCTCTCTGCTCTGAAGTGATAGGTGCCAGACTCATTCAATTTGTGAATAAGTCAGCTGATGCCAGTGTAATAACAAACCTGATGATGTGCGTGAGGGCAAACACTACCACTACTGTGTGCTTGATGAAAAAGGGGACACACACCTCATCATACAGCCCTCAGATGCCACACCCAGCTTTTTCCATAAAACGTCTCATTTGTAATTACAAATCAGTCCCTTTCACCCATTAGGCTGTTTGTGCATCTTCCCGTCTGCTGTGTGCAGCTTCTCTATCAGATATCCTGTGACAGTAACCAGACCTTTCACCACTGCAGGCAGAAGTCATCCTGGCATTAATGTCAGCCCTATATGATTCATTTTCCCTATAATGGGAATCCTATGTCATACATGCTGGTGAATCACTTACTTGTGGCAGTCTCATTCGTCGCTGCTCCGCTCTGCTCAGATTTCCCCTGAATGACCACATTAACGTATTGGCAGACATTTCCATTCACTGCCCTACAGGAAGACAGAGAAAACCTTTTAGCATTTTTCACTCAGAGTGCACACTAAGTGATGAGGCTGAGGGGCCTGGGGTCTTTTATTTTGAAGGAACATCCACTCATGTGAAATGTCCTTTTTCTCCTTTTTCCTTTGTGTTTAATATCTTCAGTTTAGTTCTAGTTTCGGAGCATTATGTCGACCTCGGTGCAAAGACGCTTTAACAGAAAAGATGTCTGTAAGTTTAGACGTCAGTGTGTTTTTATGCTTGTAATCCGTTTGCTCTGGTCTGAATCAGATGATGCGAGTGTAAACTTGGAGCGTGTCCCTCGGTTCTGTTTCTTTTCACACAGAGAAAAATCAAAGCAAATGAACATGCAGAACTACAAACTATGCAGCTTTTACTCGTTAGATGTGTCTGTGGTGAGAGCAAGGCCGTAAATCCAGGAAGAAAGTCTGGACTTGTGCATGAGTCTGAGAGAAGTATTCAGATTACTTTACTACAGTGAAAGTACTAATGCCACAGTGTGAAATGTGTGAACTCCACTTCAAAACGTACTGAAGTAAAAGTACAAAAGTATCAGCATCGAAATGTATTAAAGTATCAAAGTAAAAGTGCTCGTTCTGCAGAATAAATGTGCAACAGTCACTTCTTTTACTGCTTGACACAAAAGGAAAATTACACAAATGTTTTCCATGACTAAATGTAGAAATTCACAGAAAAATCTTACTGTGTCAGAAGTGATGTAAACTGGATACAGAAAGCTTGACAGGTGTTGTAACACTGACTCAGATTTCCTCAAAAGGTGTTTTCTGTTTTCTTTGTGCACAGCACACTTCAGACCGACACATTATCAGCCATATTACACATGCATTATTTATTATGAGCCTTATATATAAACACTGATGGGTGTCGAGCCACAGGCTGAGGTCAGGACACACACACACACACACCTAGATCATATTACGTTTTACTGCTGTGCTTCTGTGTGTGTGTGTGTGTGTGTGTGTGTGTGTGTGTGTGTGTTGTGCCTCCAGTTATCTGTGATTGCATTAAAAATTGAAAAGGCCAGACGATACATTTTGGCGCTGAAACAGAGACATGTTGGTGTAGGATTGATCTGAAATACAGGAATTACATTTAAATGGTGCAGTTGTTTGTTTTAAAATGTTTGCATCCAGCTTATTATGACCCATATTTCATGTGTTGTTAGGTGGAGTAATGATGAGGAAGTCAGGTGAATTATAAAGGGTGACAAAGTCAGCAGAGGAAAGTTTCCACAGACAAAAAACAACTTATATTTACTTTTACACTGGAGGTGGGATGGGTCGAACAAACGGAGAACTTTCACCACGTAAAAACAAAAGCAAACAACTTTTCACATAACTTTCGTGGCTCACGTTGTCCTCTTAACGACTTCTCTTCCAACTTTTATGTGCTTTTATTTCCTGTTTTAGCCGTCTTTTATAATGCCTAACAGGAAGTTTTTTGCCCTAAACCTAACTTAGTGTTTTTGTAGCATAAATTCACAGAAACTGCTGCTTTTTTTTTTCATAGAGTTGTTATGGGCGATATTGTCTGTCGATTCTGTCGTTTAGCTTGGAGATGTTGTTGGTTTAAAACTGCATTTTTCAAATAACATTGTCGTTTACAATCTTGATTTTAAAAAAATGTGACTCTTGTTTAAACATGCATTATAATATGAGTCCATATTTACAAAAACAAGTTTATCAGTCGTTTGTACAGAAAATATATTGTTTTATGTCACAAATTATTGCACTTTTCAGGTTAAATTAATTCCAGATGTTTTGGTTTTTACTGTATATGAGAGAACCTGAACTCCCCAAAGTTTCCCTGAGTTAAAGGCTTGTGGGCACAGAAAGCATCAGTGATATTCTGAATATTGTTAAAAGAGATTATCACCTCTGTAAACTCAGCACACAGAGATAATGAGACTCAAACAGAGGACAGAGTTTTGTCCTGTGAGCACATTAACACTTTTATGACTCTTCCTGTTGGTGCTGGGAGCGGGGAGGAGAACGGGCTCGCAGTGTGAGCTGGATTTCACTGCCGAGCCTGACTAAACAGAAAAATCTGTCTGCACACGCACACACTCGATCCTTTTCTGCCTCACACACACACACGGCGAGGCCTGCTGCTCATCACCGTAATGATGTCATGTGGTTTAGTTTAAAGTGGAGCGGCTCTACACCTACAGAAAAACACATCACACCTCTTTTCATTATGATTTTGTGCATTTTTGAACTGCATGCACATTCTGTTGGAAGACATTTCCCTTAATATGTTATCAAACATTTCCCTGCAGGGGTAGGAAACCCTGCAGTTTCTAAGAGCGCTGTCACTTCAAACTAACAGCTGCTCATGTTCCCCAAAGCCCGGCTGAGCAACAGGAAGCTGGCATAATGAGATTGTGGTGACGATGTGGCCGCAATAACGGGCGTTTCAGGAACTCGTGGGCTGTTTGGTGGCATCAGCTACGCAGAAAAACGTTAAAATGGAAAAAAGGTGATGAAATTAAAGAGAGGTTCAAGAGAAAACTGCAGCCGGAAGTTAGAGTGACTAAAAAACGGCACAGAAAGGAATAAAAGAAGCAGTTCCAACCTGCTTTAGGGCACTTTGTCTCCATGTTTAACTGGATATTGTTCCCTTTGACCCCAGAGACACTAACAGCAGCGATTCCTAAACCTCGTCACAGCTTCCATGGATTGTATTAACGTTCCCGACCTTGTGGACAGCTCTGGGAGTTTACTGCCTTTCACTGGAGCTGCTCGCCACAGTAGCTTGTTTTACGGCCATATTTGCACCACAGACAGGAAATAATGAATGAAATGAGCTGCTCATTCTTGGCCTCGACGGTGCGACTAAAAACAGCTGAATTTAAAAGCTGTTTCCATTTAAAAAGACTTTCTAACAGCTAAAATGTTTGATATATTGAGGTAGAATGTGGATTTTTATCTTGCTTTTTTATTTAACGGCTGGACGACCAAAGGCTGCACATTCATTATGAAGATTAAAACAGACTGTTCATGTTATTATTCTGCTCTGATCCTGTGCCCATGTTTGGTCAAAACTGACTTCAGACCAGAATCTGACTCTCTGACACCTGTTGCAGCGTATTAAATAAAAATATAACGTAGAAAATGTTTATTTTATGGAAAAAGCAATGGCTAAAATATGTAAAAATGACAAAACTGAGCTGTAAAATTGATCTCTGCAGCCTCGTCAGATGGTCTTTATGTTTCTCACATCCGTTTGTTTAGTCTGTTTAATCTGATTGAAACTGCTACTTTTGTGATTAGATTTGTTGAGGTGCGTGTGTGAAGGCGGAGGGATGGAAATATCCCTGCAGTATTTGTCATTATTGGTTGGAAAGTTGGTGGTTCCTCTGTCCAAAACCGAAACAAGGATTTAACCGACCGGAGCTCGCCTGACACGGACGAAACTTTGGGTTTGAAAGCACCTTTCGTTAGTCTCTGGGTGTGCAAAGAGTTATAGGATATTTTGCACATATTTCTTGCACAGCTATTTATTTACTTAGAAAGTTATTAAATTAAAGAATAACTCAGCGTATGCACATGTGCTGCACTTTGCTCTTGCAGTTGAATTCTGTCTTTCCTGCTCCGTCAACATACGTTATAAACACCATGCAATCATTGATTTGGATGGATTTCTGATTTGATTGATAGATGGAAAGCAGTATTTATCTTTTCCCCATGCAAAGCTTATAATAAGTCAGTAATAATATGATTTATTAAGCATGAATTTAGTAGGATTTGAGGCTTTAAGTAATGAGTTTGTGTCCAAACAACAAGGGATAAAATCCAAATTCCACAGCAAAGATTCCTCCGTTGTGTGTAAACTGCTAGATGTCTGCATGGGAATTCCTATTTTCTCCTCCGTTCAACATCTGCCGCCCAGCCTCTCCTAACCCACAAAGTACACACATCTTCTCATCCTCATTGGTTTATTGGCGGCCTGTGTTTGCCTTGACAGTCCTGCTGAAGGGCAAACAGAATGATGGTGAGAGCAATTCAAATATCCTCCTCCAAATGAGAACATGACTGCAAACATCCTGTGTGTTCGGGCCGAGCTGCTTTCTGCATGTCACAGGATAGATGCAGGGCTTAGCTCTGTTGGACGAGCTGAACGGACTTTATGCTACAACATTTATTATGCAGCAGTTAGTCTGAGCAAACATTAAGAGTAAAAACCCAAAGTACACACTCAAAGACGCTCTGCAAACAGTCTCTCTGGTTTGGAGACGGAGCAGCTCCTTAAAAGACAATAAGAAACTTTGGCTTCAGCAGCCAGTCTTTGATCTAACAAAGTCTAATCTTACAAAAAAGATGAATCCTAATTCAGTAAACTTGCCTTAAATCACCTGCAGGCTTTATCATGCTGCTATAGGTGGAAAAACACTTGTTTCTATGTTTGTTTGTACAAAATATAAGCAGCTGAATATACAGCCAGCAGCGGGCTCAGACGCACTGACCACATGCTCTGTTTTCTTGTGGTTGCCTTGTTTGTTTTGTGTCTCCTTTCTTAGATTTGTGGTCAGCGAGCCTGTTGTGGTGTCTGCTTTCTATTATTCTATCTCTGACAGCAGAGAGATAATCTATTGACTTTAAGCTGTTTGTGTTAGGGTTAGGGTCGAGTAAGAATGGTTGAAAATGCACAGTTTTACTGCACATTAAAAATGTAATTGAAGAGATAAACATGCATGAAGAGTGGCTCTAATTTCTGTTTGTTAACTGTCATAAACTGCTGTGAGGGATTGAAAGCAGGAGTGCCTAACCCAGCTGCTGTTGGCTGTGGGATTACAGTTTGGCAGCTAATTCATCACTGCTTCTCCTCTTCCCTCCCTCAGATCCGGGTGTACATCAACACCAAAGGGGACCGCTCCGAGTCCCACCCTCTGGACCTGATCGCCCTGCGCTTCATCTCCGTGAACTCCATCATTGACCCCTGGGTCTTCATCCTGCTCTCCCCCAGCGTGCTGCACTTCTGCTGGGCCTCGGTGTGCCGGGCCCCCCAGGTGCTCTCCAGGGGCTCCCTGTTTAAATCCTCCATAGCCAAGGAGAACTGTCCGGCTAACCTGGAGCTGTCCCGACCCACCGAGTACACCGACCTGCACTCTGTGGCCACGCTATGACCACAACATTTAATATTCATATTTATATCTGTATTTATTGGACGGCGTGCTGTCCGCAGCCTCCCGTGTGGGCGGCGTTTCTTATCTGTGTCATGAATGTTTCCGGCGGCCCTTCCTGTCTAACTGACAAACACATGCTGAACGACTTCTGCAGCTTTATTTAAAGTGTTTTGCATCCTCTGCTGCTTGTTTTTTCTGCCATTTAATCGATGAAATGAAAACGGCTGCTGATGGGGGACAGAAAGAGACTTCATTCAGGTTCTGTGATGATCTGGACGAGACAAACTACACGTGAGGTGACATACTAAAGGGAGGGAGGAAACCACTGAGCTGAGGCCTTCTGTGGTTCAAATGCTGCTTTCCAAACAGGTTTTATGTCACATATAGGCAGAACCACTAACATTAACATATAGCTGCACAGAGCACAGTCAAATCAAACCCTGCTAACCAACACATGCACACATTCAGATAAACTGGGATCATTGCACCATTTAGGCGACTTATCAGGAGTTGCAACAGAAGCGAAGCTGTCTGAAGCGTTCCTTGATATAATCTCGACATGTTGACACACGTGGAGAGGAGAGCTCAGATATCTCCTGTGAAATGTTTGGGGCATGACTTCCTGATTTAAAACACTTTCCCTCACACTGCCACCACATTCCTGCAGGAAAGGTCAAAGGGCACGAAGCCCGAGGAGGCCGTTTGAGTCCAAGCTTCACTCAGGGAATGCTGGGAAGAGTGATCAACATAAAACTAAGTGATATACATTTCATTTACATTATGTAGCATATATCTATTATATGATGAGTGTTTTATAATGAGACTACATTTACACTTTTACTTGAAAACTTCTGCTTGTTGCATAATTAAGTATTCTGCAGAAAAGAGTCCTAAAACGTGGAAATCTGAGGGATTTTTGTTCAGATGGCTGAAATAAGCTTAAGAGATTTCAAAATAACACAAAGCATATGTTGGTTAATACCCTATTTGTGAATTTTGAAGCTTTTAGGTGTTGTAAAAAAAGGTAGTTAGGCAGCTAAATGACACCAAGTTGAGGAAAAATTGCAAAATAAAATCTGATTGCTGCAGGAATCCAAAGCAGAATAAATATTCCCACATAATCAGGCTGAAAAATGAATGACAGCAAATAATGGTACTTTTTTAAGAGCAAACCACCTCCATTAGTAACAAAAATAACACTTGAAATGTTATTTTTAAGTGCCAGGTTCTCTCTGTGAGTAGTATTATTATTATTCTTTGAGCCCTAAAGAAATACATGCCGGAGTTGTTATTAAATTAAATAAAAAGGGTTCGGAAATTCTGCAGGTACCTTTAACTAAAATGCTGTTAAAAATTATAAAACATAAATAAAAGAGAATGTGATCATTTGCTGATCCTTTCTGACATATTAATTTTAAAACTGTACAAAGAAAAATGCTGATAATTGTTCAGTTTTTATCTGTTTTTTACACAGAAAAAAAACTAACTTGTAAGGTGTTGATCAAAACTGTTTGTTCCCTTTAAAAAGTGCCGTGTTTTGCATACAGTTTGTTTTTCTCTTGCTCGGTTCTTTGTTCCGTTGTTTGGAAACTATGTGAAGAGTGCCCTTTATTTTCAACAATCTGCTTTACGACTAAAGTGCCATTTGAACTGCATTAGTTTTACTGGGAAACATCTTGAAATGGGATTGTTTAACGTCCGTCTTTAAGAGAACTACCGGGACAGAAACGTCACCAACAGCCCAGTTGGAAAAGTCATGATTCCAGTCTGATTATATCTGCATGCTGATCGCTCTGGATCGCTTTTACACCCAAAAATGCCCCAAATAATGACATTATAATGATGTTAGCTGATCAGATGACCATTGAGTTTCCTTTTAAATTTAAGCGCTGGCACTCATTATACTGTTATAAATCACACAAAACGCCGGGGGCTGCAACCATTCCAGCTTCTCTCCCTCTGAAATGAATCAAATTCTAACAGGGCTCGAGTGAGAAAATAAGCTACTACGGATTTTTCCGGGATCTCCGGTTGTAAATCTCCCGAAATAGAAAAACATTGGAGCGGGAGTGAGCGGAGTTGTGCAACAGCAGGAAAAAAAACTACATATTCTCAACAATCTGTCATTTTTAGAGGATGCCAGAAGTTTAAGAGCATCAGGTAAACTTTGGGGCTGTAAGCCTTTATCTGAGAGTGTCAAGTGTGTGTGTGTGTGTGTGTGAGAGAGGGTGTGTGTGTGAGCTTATTGTTTGGCTCTGTGTTGTGAGAACAGCGGTT
>CAFUXE010000885.1:166643-198882 GCA_903364295.1 Serranus cabrilla | reverse complement strand
GTGTGTGTGTGTGTGTGTGTTTGACAGACAGCACTGAAATGTAAAGACGTCGAAGCAGAATGCTACCTACCTGGATGTTTGTACTCTGTCATTATAAAGTACTGTAGATTCAATGCACTGATGTGTACCTGTGTGTTTTATGGGCTTGTGTAAATAAACATCTCATCCACCATATATTCTGTCCAACTTGTTTTGCAACTCCTCACACACACACACACACACACACCCAGAGTGTGGATGCGTTCCAGATGTGCAGAACGAACAAATCTTTAAGTGAGTTTCAGTTTCTGTACGTCTGCGTCAAGGAATTTTCCGTCCACGCCACTTAAAGTCACACTGCATAACAGATTTCTGCGGTTTAACCTAAGTGGGACAATGTATTGCAGCACACAGGAAGTCGAGAAATGCCGGCTGGTCGAGCTCGGCTGTTGTGTTTGCAGCCACAGTTTATGATCACATTGTTTTGGTGTGTTTTAACTGAATTTGTGACACTTTAGCAAACAGTTTCTGGTGAATTTAAAAGCCTAATATGAGCTTTTGCACTGTAAGAGAGGGATGAACATAAAGATAATCTTCATAAACTTCGATATATTTCATAAATTGCAGTTATTATAAAGCACATTTCAGAGCAGGGATGCATGCAAAGAAAAGTAGACTCAGGCGTTCAATATTCTAACACTGAGCGACGTTTATCCTCAATAACCTGCCGTGAGTTTTGTGGAAAAGCTCAGTGTTATTGCACAGGTGTTGATTTGATCTCATGATCTGACGCTGAAGCCGAGCACCACGCTCTGCTGGACAGCAGGCGGGAAAAAGTGCCTGCAAAATGGCACAAAAAAATAAATCTTTACCTCAACATTTTGCATGCACAACTTCCTGTTTAAAATGACAATAAATTCAATATGGCTCCAAGCAGTTCAGGCACTTACTAGCTTTTATTTTGACACAGTTTAGACTTTTTGTGTTGTTTTTGAAGGTAAATAGAAATCATGTGATTCATCCTAGCAGGTGCAAACTGTCAGATTTGTCCAGATTTTTTGTTTAAAAGTGTGCATTTCAGCAGTTCTTCTCATGGCTACATTCCCCTGATCGCACTTCTGTTTGGAGGATATTTAGTGTTTTGCTTTCCACATTGAGCTCGCTGCTTCCTGCGGGCCGAGAGGCGACCAAACCAAACACCAGATGAGGAAATTACAATAAATTATCTGAGCCTCGATCAGTGGAGATCTGTGCTGTTTTGGTTTGATTTCTGCTAATTTAATTGTGAAATGATTCTAAAGCTATGAAGTGTTTTCTCGTTATTCCTTCCTCCTCCTCAACATTTCCTCCTCTCCTCCCACCATTAGCCAAATTAATATACATATATCCCTGCAGCTGCAGCTGTGTGTGTGTGTTAGCGTATCACAGTGTGAAAGGCTGCAGTGAATATTAGCTTCCTGATCACTGAGCTGCAGAACTACCACCCAGAGTATTCTAAACTTTCTAACAAAATGCATTTAGGATTAAACTAAAAGCATCTGCCTTCTAGTTTCTCTAAAGTTATGTAACAGGACTTCCTGTGTGTTTGCATGCTTTATAGATGAGTCACAGGTCTGTCCGCTGATCTGAGCTCAAACAGTTAAAAACACAATTAAGAGGAATCTTACTGCACTGTTGTTTCTCATGCAAAAGTGCTTTAACTCGAGTTTCTACACAGAAAATAAAATATTGATGAAATAATGATCCGCCATGATGCTTTCCTCGCTATTCTACAGCGTCTTCATAGCATATGGGCCACTTTTATACAAACAGCATGGTGAAATAAAAACGCACTGTAAGAGTGCATTTTACTACTTTACCTCCACTTTAATAAAGTTTTAAATGCTCGACTGACTTAAGCTTAAACTCACACATGATCTATGCATTTTATTCTTTCACCGGCTGCACCACTTGTACTGTTTTTATTGTTTTTCTCGTTCACCGGCTAAAGTTCTTCTATGGGAGAAAATTAAGTTTGACTTCACTTCACTTGGTGTCATTTTATAATTGTGTCCATTACAACTATTGGTTGTGCATTCTTTACATTCAAACTGGGAAATATAGAGATTTTGGTGCAGTAATACAACTTACATGTTGCAAGATTTACATATTTAAATTTGCATACATTAGTCAAACACACTTGTTTCTTAATCTGAAAGTAAATGCATGAAGTAGTTTACAGTAGATTTTTTTATCTGACTGCACATAATAAAAAAAACTGCATGCTGAATTAATACTAATATTCCTCCATGTCTGCTCAGTGTGCAAATAAACACTTTAAATCGTGAGAATAAGCAATGTTGTGGTCAGTTTCCCCATTTGGCCCCAAAAAATAAAATAAAACAAATCAGTGAATTAACGTTCAAGTATAATCTTGACTTTCAAAATATTTTCACATCCATTTACACTGAGCAGGGGAGATAAAGTTTAATAATTCACATGAACACAGAATAAGCCCAATATCTATATTTTTCCATCCATTAAAGGAGCAGCAAGCCATGTGAAAAGTTCAGATAATAACGTGCTCCATCTAAGACACCTCATCGCACCTATAGATTAACATGAAATGCACATTTCATTCGATTACATTTCAACAGGAATGTAATTTCCCCCTGTAATTACACATAATTCACCATTCATCCTCCTTTCCTTCTGTCAATTAATGTCCAACCAATAAACAGTTTCATGCAACTGCACCACCAGACATCAGGAACCCATCGGCCCTAAACGAGTTAATCCACATTATTGATTAGTTGATTAATTAACCCTGTCTGTTTCACTGGATAATATCAAGACATCTCGTGTGATTAGGTCAGAGGAAGGAAGGAGCTGACGTGTGTGTGTGTGTGTGTGTGTGTGTGTGTGAGTGAGAGAGCGTGTAGATTATTTTACAGATAGTGGCGCTTTAATACTGGAGGCTGACTGTCAGAGCAGCAGGGACTGGTTTAAAGGAAAGTTTATGATAGAATATTAGCATTTAATATCTGGGGGAGCAGCCAGAACATCCAACTAAATGATCTCACTGTTTTTAGTTTAATTTAATTCTCCAACACACTGTGGAGGAACATTATCTTTGTGTTTAACGATGATATATAGTTGGGTGTCTGCATAGAGACGAATATATATTAATACTTATTATCATTAGTAAAACCATCAATCTCATTTCCAAAACTTTCCTAATTGTCATGATTTTTTCAGGCAGTTGTGGTAATGAGATTTTTTAGGATTTGTTTTGGGAAATGAGTTAAATAAAAGTAAACTTAAATTATCAGTAAACATATTTAAATTAAAGCTCACAAACAATTTGATTTTAACATCCAAAAAGAGAGAATGCAGTTCTTTTTAAAGAAGCCAAGTTCTCATGAGAATCACCCGGATGTTTATCAGCTTTATCTCAAATGAGGAAACCTAATTTATTTTCACACCATGACTGATAATCATCAGGTCAACAAGAATGATCTGGGTCACAGAAAAGGTCTTAGCTCTCCATGAGCTGGAGAGTGTGCTTAGTTTTTAACTTAGTCAAACTAAAATTAGTCAGTAAAAAACTTCCAGGTACATAAACCAACCATGATACTGAGAAATATTTTCCACTTTTACAGGCTAATTTTAATCCCACTCGTTCTGAGAAATACGAGTCTGCGACTTTCCATTAACATTTTCTGAAGAAAACGCAGCAATCTATACATGATAGTATCTCTGCAGGAAGCAGCTAAGGTAACAACAGCATGTCAAAGGTCAGAGAAGCAACATTTGAGCTCGAGGTCGCCACATTAAAGTTCAGCTGAGGTTGATGTCATATGTCTGCTGAGAAACTGCAGGAAAATTAAGTTTAAGACTCGTTAAAAACTCCTCGTTGCCGCTCTTTTCCAGCCCGACTTCAGATTTCCATTTGCAAACGAACGCTCATCTTCTTCCGACTGATTATTCCATTAATGCTGGAACATTCTTCTGTAATAGCTTTTAAAATGGCTTAATTTGTCCTCAAGGCACTTCTCACAGAAATCACATCCAGTCCCATTAAAAAGACATTTACTACCAGCGAACTGAGAGCTGAAACTTTTCTTCTTCAGGCTCCAGTTTGGGGGCTTTAGTGTCTCCAGAGGCTTTATAAACAGCAGAGGATGCCAGCTCATCTGCCCTCCAACAAGAGAACCTGAAGACTCTCAGTGTCGTGTTGCTTTATCGAAGCTTAGCCGTAATATTTCATCACATCTGGTGAAAGTTATTCAGCAGCTTTACTAAACACATCTGCAAATATTCATACGCAAGACTCCCTTTTGTTAATTTCTCCATATACAGAAGACGGGAAACAAAAGTTCCTGTTCGGTCTGAACTCCAGTTCAGGAGTCAAAGTTCAGTGCAAGTTTTTAAAAAAGATCTGTTTCTTTTCTTTATTTTGGATGCAGCTGTCAGTGATAAAGTCCTACTGAAAGTCAACTACTTTGTAATTATAATAAGGAACATTTCAAACTATTTCTCAAAAAGCAAAAGGTCACAAACTGCTTTATGTCCTTCCTCCAGCTGTGAAAATAACAGATAGTACAATATGTTGCTCAAGAATAAAAATTATCTTTTGTGGAAAGCATCTGTTTTCTGTCTCCCCATCTCGGAGCTCAGGGAGGATAAAAAGGCAAAAAAAAGATCAAATTAGTGCATTTTTCTCCTCACTTATCTAGTCGAGAGTTTCATCAACCATGGATCTTCATTTTGCTGCACTACATCCACGATTCAATGAGATTCAAGACTTTAAGGTCACGATTCTGAACTGAAGGCTCTGACATAATTAAACGATTGATTATTGATTTAAAAAATGAACAAATCATTCGTTTTATGCCCTCACAACATATTTTCTTCTAGAAAAAGGGTTGATTGATTTAACGGCCATATTTTAACCCCACATTATATGGTCAATGATTTGATGTTCTTTCTAGTTAAAAGCTAATTTCAATAAATTTCCAATTACAGTTTAAACGGTGACCCTATCCTTTTCTGCTGATATATACGAGACGTCACTGATGCTTCAGGGCAAACGGTTTTCCTGGCAGTAATCATCGACTTCCTGAAGGACGCAGTGACACTGGGCCACCCTGCTGCTCTGATATCACCACGACTTGGAGGAGAAAGATGAGGGAACAACTGCGGGATTTGACCTCAAGGGGAAGTTGTTATTATCCAGTTTGTTTTCTGCCACTGGCCCAGGAGTGTTGGAGTAAACACAGATTAGCTGTATCTGCTCAAAGGTCCTTCAGTGGTTATCAGTCCAGGCAGAGGGTGAAAAGTATATTCAAGTGTTTGAAAGTGAAATTTATTCCTCACAGGGCAACTTCGACCTGGAGAGAAGCATCCTGCAGCGCATTACATGTGGAGGCAGTTATGGTGAATCAGCTCCTTTATGGCTAAATTAAACAGATGTTTCTCTCAGATGAAGCAATGCATGCACACTAAATCATGTGGATGAACAACATAAAAGTAAACTTGCACATGCAAATTTATTATAGCACATACAGCAGATGCATATGCATGCAAAAACATCATTTATGCATAAAATAAAGTAGTTTATGGTCCCTTTAGGAGAGAGATATGACAGCAAACCAGCATCAGAGTGAGAAAGAAAGTGGATTTTGGCATGAGCATTTCAGTCAATGTACTGGAATCTGCATGCAAAACAATCTCTGGTGTTTACAGATAATGGTCTGCAAAAGAGATAATATCCGGTGAGCGGCAGGGAGAAAATGCCATCAGAGGAGGTCAGAGGAAAGGGCCAGACTGAGAGAAAGGCAGCAGCATCTCTGAATGAGCCACACCTGACAGGAAATTGAGGCTGCAATTGGCTCGCGCTCTCCAAAATTAGATCACAGGAGATTGGAAAAACTGACCTGATGAGTCTCAGTTTCTGCTGTGACGTTCAGGTGGTAGGGTCAGAATCTGACTTCAACAACTTGGAAAAATGGATCAATCCCACCTTGAATCAACCGTTCAGGCTGCTAGTGGAGGCGTTAGAAAGTGGGGATATTATATACCTTTTATGACCACAGTGTACCCTCTTCTACTCGCTAGCAGGATTTTCTCAAACTGGTTTCTTGAACACAACAGTGACTTCACTGCAGAAGTCTGCAACTGTGTGATTTCATGTCAACATGGAGCAAAATCTAATCCAACCACTTTGGTACAACCTGTTTGACATTAGGAAGCAGATGCAGACTTTGCGACATGTCAGCCAGTGTAGAAACATGTTAAACCCCCTCCAGACGTCAAAAGAGACTCTTCAGCTTCCCACCCACTGAAGAACTTTCTATCCTGCCTTACAGACTGTTGAGAAATCTACCGTATGAATCAGCCAGGAGAGGCGAGGTGATCCCAGCTCTCTCCCTGTGAAACCACTTCCTCTGCAAACCACAACCACTCTCCTCCACTCTCACTGCGCCGTCAATACAGATCTCATTGAAAGGAAAAGACAGAAGGAGCCAAAGTGAGCCGGAGGGCAGAGAGAGAGAGAAAGGATGGATGAGGCAGAGAGGGATTTCCCCCTTCCACCGTCACACATCGCCAAGGAAACAGAGAGAGGATTGCCCAATTTATAAATGTCCACTATTACCCACTGACTAACCGTCTCTGGACACAGAGTGGAGTTAAATATAGCAACTCAGAGCTGATAACGTCACAACATCCTCCACAAGTCAGTGAGGCCAGAATATAAGAATATTCAGGTTCCAGTTTTCCAGATTAACTGGTTTGATGTTCCCCAACCAGCTAAACCGGCTGTTATTATGACGAGTTTTGGCAAATTTAAAGCAGCCGACATGGCGTCACCGCGCTGAGTTTGGTGGGTCACTTATGCCCAACAAAGTATATCTGGAGCACTCCATTAATCTCCCCGAGCTCTATCGCTCATGTTCTGCAAACAAACAATCTGACAATGTGAATAAATTCAAATTAAATTTGTTTAAAAGCAGACTAACAGAGTCACTTATGTATGACAGAGCTGAGGCCATGAGAGGGATCAGGAGTGGTGGGCGGGGGAAGATGCATAAATGAGGTTTTTCTTTTCATTTACTTGAAAGGTTTCAGTCGAGATGAGACATCAGAGTTCGGGTGCTTTCCCTCCTGAAGCTGTTTGGCCTTTCTGAGACTCATTTCTCTGATAGTTTGTTGGCTTCTGCTGGTGTGAATGCTCAAACCAACCAAAGAAGCGGAGCTCTGGTGCACTGAAAAATTGGGATCTGGGTTCTCAGTGTTCAGTTCTCTGCAGGTGAGAACGCAGTCTGTACTAAAAGGAAGGAAGACGACCAAAACAACCCTGACCCAGAATGGCAGCAGCAGGATGAAAAATGTCTCTAATGATGAAGTCACAGAATGGAGCTCCAACAACAACACATTAACGTGTAAAAAGTCACTGATTCTCTGTTTGTTCACATAAAGCTCAGGAGAAACCAAACCAGAGGAGACGCTGGAAGAGTCCAACACTTGGTCACAAAGAAAACCGCACCAACATAGAAACACTTTGGACAAGAGGCGAGCCTGTCGCTCCTCTTCTTCTCCTGTTTATTGGCGGTTGGTAAACCAGCTCGGGGTGGACCGGAGCTGCTGCCATCAAACCAGTTTTAAAGTTTTAATTCCCAGTGCTGCACACTGGACTGCAACCAGTTCAACCCTGACAAACAACAGTGCACTTTGTGACTCAAAAACAAAGCAGCTGCCTCTGATGCAAAGTTCACATGACAGCAGGGAAACTACAGACGTCTGTCATTATTTCACCCAGAGATGAAGCTCTGTGGGCACATGAGCTAACTCCACATGTTCCAAAGTTTCTGAAACAAGGCGGCACACCACCCTGCTGTTAGTCAGGCCGGGGGTTCGAAGACAGGACGATTAAAAAATAAACAACAAACTGGCAGACAGTGCTAAATGCTAAAGGTCATCTTTAATCAGTGCAACCTTTGCTCTTATATTCTGACATATGAGTCAATAATACAGTCTACTTTATTCTGAAATATGCATTATGAGGACTTTATGTACGCTTTGATGCTGCTGACTCAGTTTATATAGCTTCATGCAGGTGTTTAAAATGTGTTTTTATCTCAGAGCTTCATGTATCTGCGTCCACAGAGACAGAAAGAAGCAGAAATCCTCTCTAATCTCACTTTCTGTCTCTGACTTCTCTGATCCGACTGCTGCTGATTTCCATCACACTCTCACTTTTCAAAGTGAGCTTCAGAGAGTCATGAAGCAGTGGAAGAGAGTCTCTTCTGGATAATATCTCTGTTCTGCTCTGAATGGTAAAATATGTGCTTTATAGAGGCGATAAACTTTTTGGCAGCATCAGCAGGAAAAGCATTAGAGTCTGTTATAATAAAAAGACAAAGTGTCCTGACCTGATTTTTCCAACCTTTCCAAACTTTTCTGATGCAATGGTGGGCTCAGTTTTATGTTATACTGCAGCAGTTTATGGTTTTACAGCATCAAATAGAAAATGGGCAAAGAGGTGGATTATGCTTCAAGTGGCCATTTTTAAAACCTGTTAGAATTCCTTTGACCCGCTGTTGGAACATCGGATTTTTTTGCAGCTTTTTCTTCTTGAAAAGGCTGCAACAGGCTCGATTTTACAGATATAGAGAAGAGAATGATATCACATGAAACTAGAAGATCTATGTCATGATATCACATCAGGAAGGGGTGAAATATTTCGCCAAAGTCCGACAGATTTCGGATTTTCAAGTGAGTATTTTGATATTTTTCATTTTTCTCTTAATACACATGCCGGCTTTATGATGATTAAATGCAAACACTTTTTCTCGTGCAATATTTTTGCCTATTGCATATGAATATTTCTGCAAGTGTGGGTCACTAAACAAATCTCAAATCTATCCTCAGATCCCCAGCTTTCAGATAATGAACACCACTTCTATGTGACATTCATTGTTGACCTGCTGTCTGTATAAAAGAGAAGAGGTTGAGGAAGCCCCTGACCTGCTTTCTCTCTCTGGCTGAATACATTTAAAGTCCTGCTGAGATAAACACCAGAGGGGAGTTTTGTTTTGGTAAGCGCTGATGTGAAACAGTGAGATAATGAAACCAATCAGGACGCGGAAAGATCTTACACACGGTTATCCTGAGTCTAAATATTACCACAACATCTTCTGAATGTTTAAGTTTATGAAATGTATATTTTACACAACAAGACTCGATAAAAATATTGATATGAAGACTGTCAAACTCGTCAGACAGCAGCCTGCGATTCTGTCTGTTTATCATGTGTTTATACTGATATCAGAATAACACTCTGATCTCTGAGCAGTGTTATCAGAGGAGATGGCTCTGCACAGGACACATCTGCTCACAGGGGAACGTACAAAAACAGGGTTTCAGAGCACCAACAGCTGCTGGAGTTAAAAGAAACCGTCAGAGACAATAGCAGTGGGCAGAGGGGACTGGGTGAAAGGTGTGTGTCTGTTTGTGTCGACGGGGTGAGAAGTCAAAGCTGCAGACACGTCTCGTCTAGGGGAGAAGTCAAGTGTGTGTGTCGTTATTCATGTTTTTGATAAAGCACTCAGTCTTAAATTAAGATGTCCTTTAGATCCGAGTTAAATAATATCTGTTGCACAAAACATCTTCAAGTCTTCTTCAGTTTTCCTCCTTATCTTGGTCCAAATTAAGGAATTTAATAAATTGTGCTGCACAGAGGACCGAAACAACCAAAGTAAGTTAAGTACGTTTTTTAACATGAAGCTCTAATAATAATTATTCAACATTTAAACAGCTTCTCGTTAAACTGGGGGGCTTTTATTGTGAAGCATCACAGGAAGTAGCTCTAAGAGTAATCCGTTTTAAATTAAAATGCTTATTGACTGACTTCTTTATTTTAAAAAAAAGTAGAAAAGTAACATTTCTGCATTAAAATTCAATTAAAAAAACAGTGAGACCTGTGTTATACATTTTCTATATATTTAGTTTCATGCTTATATTTTTCCAAATGTTTCCAACAATTTTGAAACCCACCAAATTCCGTAATTGTAACGATTCTGGCACTCTCACTCTCTCGAACTTCTGGAGAAAAAACAAAAAAAACCTCAGAGAGTTACTATAAAACACGCAATCTCACTTAATCACACTATTTCTGTCCCACAGGATCATTTTCCCAATAATTGCAGACAATTTGCAACACAGAAATCCAGTAGAGACAAAAAAGTCAATGTTTTTTGGTGCTCAAAGCTTCAAAAACTACATTTTAAACTCTACTCTAACCCGTTACTCGAGATCTTTTTTAAATTGTTTCATGTAGGAACTGTACCAGAGTTTAAAAAGAGATTATGACACAATATCTCTGTATTTATGCTTCTGGTTTATTCACTGTCAAACACAGCAATCAGCAGATCTCTCTGTGAGAGTTATCACTGCTGCAGAGTCGAGTGAGTCTCAGGTCTGAACACATCCAGTTTCACTCCAAGACAGTTAAAGTTTTCCTCCCCTCCCCTGCAGAGAGCGGGAAACTCAACAGGTCTGACTGAGCTGAAAAAGTCATAATCCTGGGGGTGACAGACAGTTTGCTAAGGCAGCGACAACACAACGCAAAATATCTTTACATTATTGTTTGAAAATACTTTCAGTTAGCAGTTAGCAGGGAAAATTAGACTATGGTGGGACAGATTAGACTGTGGTGGGACAGATTAGACTGTGGTGGGACAGATTAGACTACAGTGGGACAGATTATTATTATCAATTACAATCAATGAGAAACACTGCAATATATTAAGTCGTTAAAATGATCTTTACAGAATGAAAATGCTGCTTTCATAAATGCACAAATAAAAATAATAGAATAATATATTTAGAATATATAAAACAATCAGCATAACGAGTACTTTTACTTTGGATACTTTAAGTACATTTTGTTGCTGATACTTCACTCCACACTGCGCTTCACTGATGTGGGAACATTAAGCAGCGACAGGCTGAATTAGAGGTTTGGTATCAAAGGCTGTCCTGACTCATGGCTGTGTTGTGAAACAGGGAAGTCTCCTGTACCTGTGAGTGAGATCACACCTGGAGCACAGCCAGAGAAACAAAACGCTGAGCTCTAACAATCTCTTTCTGTTCGTCTACAAACCAACAGCTTGAGCAAGAAATCTGCAACAAAGGCGACAAACGTTATCAGATGTTTCTCTCACAGAGTTGTGCACAGGGTGTGTGTTTGTTGGAGTGTGTTGGTTCTGAATGTGAGCCAGCAGTGGGGCTCTGTCCAGACCTGCTACAAGAAACTAAAAATCCTGGCAAACAGGCTGAGCAGGCAGCACACACACACACACACAGTGAAAAACAGGGTTAAATATGGTGGCACCTCGGGGACAAACCCTGAGAGCAAAGCGCACAAAAACAGTGGTGTAAAAGTTAGCTTTCTGTCTAAAAGCCAAAATAAAGTTTAGTGCTGTTCTTTCAGCAGCTTTCTGGAATAAATGCCAGGATCTACAGCGTGCTGACAGAAAGCATTTTTCCTCCCCAGAGACCGACGGCAGACGGATGCTGCTGTGGTCGTCCTGCTGATGTTTTGTGGCCTCGCTGGGGCTGAAAGGATGTTATTGATCCAAAGTCGTTTCCAAACCAAACCACCGAAATGATGGAGAAACAGTAAGTGAAGCCGCAGAGCTCGGGACAACTTTCGGATCTGCTCGTCACTTTTAAATACGTTTAAATTCCATGTTTCCTTCTTTATTTGTGTGAAAGAATGCTGGAAAATAAAAATAATTATGGTAATTATTTTTGATATGATTTTGTTGACAGAAATATGCCACATTTAGAACAAAAAAACAAGACAAATTATTTTTAATAAATAAAAAATAATAAACAAATAAAATTAAATCCTTACTGTAGCTTAAAACATTATAAAGCACCAGAATTTTTTTTTTTACCACCCAACTCAACTTAAACATTTCAAGAAGAAGAAGAGTGTGTTTGTATATTATATATTTATTCAAAAAGAAATCGTGTCTTAATGGCCTAAAAAAAGACATTTGGAGATCCCGGCCTGATTGGAGGAAAACCACAGCCTGCTGGGAATTTTTCACAGATAATCTCCATGATCATCCAACATCACTACAGGCCTGAAAAGTTTTCCCACGCTCCGTTCATCCCGACCGGAAACTCCACCACGTCATTTTTCTGCAGCTAACGGAGAACAGCAGGCTGAGTCGCCTTCAAGGTGATCTCGGACTCAACGAAACCTCCTCTGATTGGACGAGTGTGTGTGTGTGTGGCTATTTCCTGGCACCATGTGTCAGCCCGTGATGGAGCAACCAGTGTCTGGTTTAAATATCAAAAATATTTACTGTGGCTTCATCTGCCCTGCTGGTTTTATATTGTTGTTGTTTTTTTACTGCAGTTCCCAGAATTCCCAGTTTTCTTCTTCTTAGATTTTCCCCTAAAAAAGTCTGAGTTTCTATTAAAGAAAAGAAAAATGCATGAAAAGTTATCTGGCTTTGTCTTTCTTATCGTTTTCAACCATCTGCATTTTCTTTTCTTGCGAAATTCACTTCATCAGAGCAGAAATCTTTAAAATCTTATTTTGGAGGCAGCATCGATTGTGCAGTTGTTGCTGTTGCGTCATAAACTGAAGTGCACTTTGTTATGTTGCTGTTATGAGACAGAGATCCTGAGGATCAATAACGTGAAGGTCGATTCAAGGCTCCAGTCTAAAGGGAAACTCCACCATAAAATCTAATTTCTTTCTTTTCTTGACCTCAAACAGTTCAATTACAATTCATCAACCGTCCGCTTCATCAAATTTCTACACAAAGGAGACACAAAACAGCTGGTTCCAGTTTTCCTAACGTGAAATTTGTGGAGATTCTGCTCCTCAAAGCTTGATTAATACATCAGTCACAGGATTATGTGTCAGTAAATCGAACTGCTAATCGTCTCCAAGGCAGAAGATTAATGTGGCTTTAAGGTGAGACTCTGCAGGTAAAAACAAAACATTGTATATTTGACTATATTGTGTAGATTTCTCTCTTTAAAGGCCATTTTCTCAAAATGAGTTTTTCTCATAAATCTCAACTTCAGCTCCACTTACAGACACAAACTGACAGTTTTATTCCAACTATATTCATCATTCATACCCTGATTTATACAACATTTTGCTCCTAAAATCATGCAGAAAATTATCTCTTTTCATGGCTTTTGACAGTATTTTCAGTCTCTGAGGAGCAGAATTTAATGTTTTTAACAGGATCTGGTTTGATTTTAAAGGACACATGTAGAAGAAAGAGACTCTGACACTAACAGACACATTTTGAGACTCGTTTGGGAAACTAAGACCTGTCTGAAAGTGTCAAATTCGACACTACCATAACGCCTGTTTCTTTCCATGATAAACTACTATTTCTAAGATTTCTTACCTATTTTGTGTCTGGCTCTACTGTGAAACCTGATCCACCTCAGTGTCTGGCTGCAGGTTTTATTATACTGACGTTTATAAAAATATAAAAGTGTCCTCTGCTCTGACATCCTGCTGGCTCCAGCTAAAGCGAAGTGTATTCTGTGCATGTGTGTGTGTGGACTGTTTAAATGTAGGTGGTCCTGCACTGACAGATAAAAATCCAACATGGAGGAGCTCAAACTAAAAGTGCATGTCCGCCGGTATAACAATATTATTTTCAACCATCTTAACTATTCATAAATATTGACATATCTCCATTTGCTGCTGTTTACCCACTCCCTCTTTATTTCCTCTGCTCTCCCCCTCAAACATGATCTACCTCCACCTCCGATCGCTCCCCATGTCCCACTTCCTCTCCCTCTGACCTCCCGTCATCCATAAATATTGACAGAGCTTCTTTATCTCGGCTTTTCTGCCTCGTCGGCACTCCCTCATGAATTACAGTGAATATCAGCCTTTCTGGAGCTGAAGCCTCAAACAGCTCACTGATGCTCTTCTACTGCTCTAAAATATCAAATCAGGACGTTTTAACACGACAAATATCTGCTGCAGAAGTTTCAGTAAAAGTACTAATACAGGAGTAAAAAGTATGTTATTATTAAATGGAATTAAATTACAGAATTGGAAGAAAGTAACATAATCTAAACAGTGATTTGATTTTATTGAGATTTTTTTAATTCATGCATCTAATTTCTACGCTCTTAGAACAAAAATATTCATAAATATGAAATACTGCGTCCCAAATTAAAATATTAGCTTGTTAAAAAACTGTAAACACTGAATTAAAGTATAAATACCTCAGAATTGTAAAAGTAGAGTAAATGTACTTTCTGCGACCGTAACTATCTGGTGAATAAAGTCAGAGGAAGGTCATTAAAGGAAGCACTCTGCTCTATTACTAATAATGTTCTTACACAAACATTATCCTGGAACTCAAAGTAAACTCCTCACAGTTCAGTGTCAGTCACTGTGAAAACCTTTGTTGAATGAAGGTAAATGAGTCACAGCGAGCCGAGCCCGTTTACTGAAGTCACCTCATGGAGACTTATTGTTGCAGGTTGTTCTTAAGAACTGAAGCTGCTGTTGGTTTTCAGGGATGAGTCACTTCAGAGATCGTGTCACTGATCATTTCACTGATCGAGCACGCATCTTTCTGCTTTCTAGAGAATTTTCTGTTCCGTCAGAGCAAACAGCTCTGTCTGATGAGTTTAAACTATTTATTTTAAGTGTTAAGTTGGTTTGATGAATGTTGCTTTTAGCTTTCGTGACTTTAGAGCATTTCAACAAGTGGGGTCGAAGTTTTCAGGTTCATTCATTTAAATTAGCCTGATATAAAATATTTTCTTTTAAAGAAATAAAATGAAAAAATGAAAAAAGCTGGAAAGTGCTGATGTACCGATTATTTTATTTATTTTTATCTATTTATTTTACTATTTTATTTGTATTTCCCCATTTATATTTGCAATTCAAGTGATCATAAGAGTATTAAAGGGTTGACAAGAGTGATTTTTTTATTTGTATTTTTTTGGTATTTTACCTTAATATATATATTTATATAATTATATATTATTTTTTTTAATTTTCTCCCTCTTTTCCTTCTGTTGTATGAATTGAGGTACTTGCTGCTGATGTACCTGTTATTTTATTTGCTTTTTTCATTTATTTTTATCTATGTATTTACCAATTTCTTTGTATTTCCCTTTCCTCCATTTTGCAATAAAATAAGGGGATTAAAAGATCCACAAGTAGAGTAGAGATAATGTATCCCTGGTGTAAGCTCTTTTTTTAATTTTTATTTATTTTAAATGTTTTTTTCTCTTTCTCTTTGGTAATTTATTATTAAAAACCCAGTTATCCTGTCATTTCTGTCTGACAATAAAATATTTAATTGTAAAGAAAAACAGTGAAAGGTGGTGAGAAGCTGCAGAAAGAAAGAAAAACAAACTATCTCGGAAAGCAATTAGCTTTTTATATTTAAAGTGTAATTGTCACATTGCAAAGTAGCAGTATGACAGCACACATGCTGCAGAATTAAATAAATAATTACTGTACTGTACGTATGTATTCTGAAACTGGGACACATCTGCAGTGTTGCATCTTAATTCAAACAAGTCCGAACCAGTGGAAAAGATAAACTGCTCCGCTATTAAAGCTGCTGCTGTTTCATATAATGATTTTATGGCTTCAAGACATTTTTATAATAGATTAAAACAAGTTACTAGATGAAGATATGACGTCTGCACCTTAGTTTAGGTTTCTGTTCTTAAAAGAAACAAAAAAAAATCTATTTACAAGTTCAGGAAAAACAAAAAGAATCTATTTTATTTTATTTCTGTGGAGATAAAAGGGAAAATATAACATTCAAACGTTATGAGCTCATCCATTTACACGACACAGGCTGCTATTCCCATTAAAAACAACAGAGTGTGCGTATGTGTGTGTGTGTTTTGGAGGTGAATCACAATATAAAGCATCCATACATCAAAAAACATGGAAGAGTTTCTGAGATTATAATGCAAACGGCCACATTCAAGTGATTTATCTCCTCCAGGTTACTACGAGCACAGCATCAGCTCTGCTCTGCGTGTGTGTGTGTGTCTCAAGGACGCAGTGAAGTAATAGCCCCAAGCCGTGAGTCACCCTACTCCTCGATCAATAACACACACACACACACACACACGATCATTTATCTTACAGATCCTTATTCCTACATCATTCCTGAATCACGGAGCAGAATAGGGAAAAATCTGATCTCTTCACTTCTCTCATTCATCATTCTGCATCCACACACACATCACGCTCACATACACACATCACATGTTTAATGCATGAAGGTGACCTATGCAGACACTATTAAAAGCTCACACAGTCTGTGATATACTGCTGCATGTTAAAAACGTTCACAGTTTGCAGATCCCGTTTATTGAGATCTGCAAGGATCAACACTTACAGTATCGATCCGAGCGTCACACATGACAGAAATCACAGATTTTGTGCCTCACATGTGCAGTTTAACCTCTCACCCTCACTAATGACCCGGCTCGGTGACCTTCCCAGTGGACGGGTCAGAGAGTTTCGATTGGATTTAAATCTTTTATCAGAAGGGTTTTGTTTGAGTAACAGCCCTTACACAGCACGTGTAAAGAGGTCAGTGTGCTTTAAATTACTATTCCAGGACCAGGAATTATTCAGAACCGTATTTTCAGCTCACACTATTGATTTAAACTGACACCAACTGCTGTAAGCTGTGGTCCATTTACTGTAAATGATGTACGACTGTCTCCATGGATTCAATTTAAAACAAGTCAACAGAAAAATATACATTATAAGTCATGTGAGGATCTTATATCATATAATATATTAAACAGGCTTGCAAGGAGTAATATAATTAGATTTTAGAGGTTTAAAAAGAGCACAAACACACACCATCACATGGCAAATACATTGGAAAGAAAGATAAAAGTGTGTGTGTACGTATGCACAAGTTATTTAACAGAATAATAATAAAAAGGCTGAACCTTGTTGATTTTATACAGTGATGTAGGACAACTAAAGGATTTTATCAGACACACACACACGACATGCTGCAACACAACACAGCATCAATAGGTCGTTTCAGTGTGTGTGTGTGTGTGTGTGTGTGTGTGTGTGTGTGTGTGTGTGAGGTAGAGGAGGAATGTACACACAAAAGACAGATGAAAGCTCTGACGTCATTAAACCAGCAGATACCACAGACACTCAGTCCTGACAGGAGAGAGCTGTCCAGGCACGCACGCACACGCGCACACACACACACACACACACACACNNNCACACACACACACACACAGTCTGAGCGAAACGTTTTTGGGATCATTATCATGTTTTTATGTTAAATCTCGACCTGAAAAGTAAATAAAGCTGTCAAATAAATGTAGTGGAGTAAAAAGTTTAATATTTACCTCTAAAATGTAGTGGAGTAGAAGAATAAAGTTACATTTACTTAGTTACATTCCACCCCTTCATTTTGGCATCATGATAAAGAAAAAATGTTGATTTTACGTTCTGTACAAAGACCAATTTAGTTTTTATTTACATTTAAAACCTATGACACATTTTGTAAGGATGATTTTCATCCTTGCTCCTCAAATTGTAACTGTAAATAATAACACAAACAGCATGGGATAAACAAACAAGAATCTGAATAAAACAGGACAGCTTTGTTTAAACTTTTATGGATTTATTTTAAGTGTAAAACATTGATTTGTAGTTGTTCTTTATGTATTTTTCCATAATTACTCATTATCATGATTTATCATCTATCATAACACCCAGGGGGATTTGTTTTGTTTTTTTACATTTATTATTTCTTCAGCTTCCATTTCCCAACATGTGTTTTATTGTTGATCTCATTAGTTCACCTTTTATTTCCTGTGAGCTTTTCTCCCTTTCCCTGACAGGAAGCACTAAAAAAGGAAAACAATGGGCATCTCGGGAATTCATTCAAGTAATTCATCACTTCTTGTGAAACTGATATCATTAATCTCTCATAATAACCACCAGCACAGTTATTAAGATGCCAGAATAAATAAAAGCCATATTGTGGAAAACCTTGACAAAGGTTCCCAAAAAATATATCCTGACATTCCTGGATTAATTCATCGTGCTTCCCTGTTTATTCTGGCTCGGGATGAAAGATTTAAGAGACTAATGAGGCTAATTAGCAGCACACTGCTAATCAATAAGCCACTCAGTGAAAGGAAAAGCAATGAGGAAGTTTGATCACAATTATCATAAAATCATGTAAGTAATATCAGGCCTCGTTAACATTATTAAATGTCAGAAAAGTAATCAAATATTCAGGTTAAGTGCTCACATCCAATCAGACTTTATAAATCAATAAAGCATGAAATGAAAAGATCATAAACATAAAGGATAATCCAATGGAAAATCATATTAATCACACATCCTTATATACTTCGATTTAAGAAGGAAAAAACAAGATTTAATCCACAGCCTCGGACCAAAGAACAAGCAGAAACCACAGATTATAAAAGATTTTACACTCATAATCATGATATTCATGATATACCATCGTCAAAGTTCAGCTCATTTTCTGAAACCAGAGTAGCAAGAAAACATAGAAGCTATATGAACAAATCAAGGCAACAAGGAAAATACAATTACTCAAAATCAAAGCTCTCATCATGCTAACATGAGGTGGAAAAACAATAGATGTATTTGTGATGTTTCTGAATAATATCTGCAGGTTTAGGGATAAGAAGTGACAAGTAGTAAGAAGGTTCGCTGCTATATAAAAACGCTGCAGTTTCATTAAATTTGTGCTGAATAAACGGATCTAGGTGTCGGAGAAAAACTTCCTGGTAACGTTTTATAAAAGCAAATTAAAATACGTAAATGCCAGAAAGGAAGTGGTTACGAGGACGTAAAAACATGATGCACAAACTGTAAGTCATCACTGATGTTTAAATCACATTGTGTCCTTTTGTTTGCTCATGGGACATAAACCCCGTTCCCTGGGTGACAGTCCGACGCTCCAAGTGCAACTTCCGGGATTTATACTCCATATGCCGTCATTCATACTTACTACAGGCATGTCTAAACTATTCCTAAAGGGCCGTGTGGCTGCAGATTTTTGTCCCAATCAGCTGTTTGAAGACTCATGCCTGTGGGAAGGAAAACCTGCAGCTATGCGGCTCTTCATGGAATAGTTTGGACATATCAACAATATCAGCTGTAAATAGTTGGAACTATAAATGCTAAAAAAAACCCTCTTGATTTCATTTACAATCTGTTACATTTATTGCCAGCCAACAGGGCATTTTATATTTGTATCGTTTTTCAAACTTCCCACATCTTGGAAAGCCTCTCACTGTTTTTTAAGACATATTAAAGTCGGGCTTGTTTAGCCGGGACACCCTGTGCTTTCTACTGTTCAGGGTTTCTGAGACTCTGAGGACCAGCAGGAATGCTGACCTCTGCTCTTCCTCTTTTGGGTCTCTCCCTCCCTACTTTGCAATTAGTTTCCAGTAAAAACATGTGCCTTTTAATCCATGCAGAATCTGGAAAGCTCCAAGCAGGAGAGATCCTAATCCGCCATCCTTCAGTTAATGTTATTGCAGCCGAGGGAGCAACATCAGTCATGCAGGAATAAACCTGCAGAGCTGCCACTATCAGATCACATCATGAGGGATTCACTTCATCTCCAATTCAACTCCTGTCTCATTTTTATCCACAAGGTCAGAGGTCAAGGACGCTCCAACAGGACGAACTTTTTAACCTCCCGACGACTCTGACGTAGCAGCAACATCCATGTTTGGAGAGTTCAAAAGGTTTACCTCTACACGTTTTAGACTTCATCACAGATTTACCTTTACAGCAGCTGAGCGCTTCTTTAAACCTGATGTATAGACTGTAAAAACTTTAATGTAGGAGTCATTTAGAGAAGGAAAATAAAGGAGACATGAGATGAAAGGAGGAAGCCAAAGGAACGCCAATAAAAGTCCATCATGGACGGTTCAGGATGAAAGAGTTAGACTGTAAAGGCTGCAAGTTAAATACAACACTGTCCCTGTTTATATAAAAAGAAAATACTGAATCAGATCTTTTATCAACTTAAAGAGGAAACGTTCTTTACTAAATTCAGTGCGACATTGCAGGACTAATTCATGAATGCATAAAGAAATGCTGAAGATAGATCTACAACCAATCAGAGCAACAAAACCAAACAAAACAGAGGAACGATTCCTGTCTGTTGGTCCGTTTTAAGGCGGGATAAACACGGCGTCCAGGTGACGAACTTTCTCAAATTACAGGTGAATTACAGGAGTTTCATGAGTTGCACTGGACTCATGAGTCATCCTAAAAACTAGAGTTGTTCTGATTCTGATACCAATCTCGGAAATTGCTCCGATACTGCCAAAAATGCTGGCGACTACTGGAGTCCAGGCACCTATCCGATACCACGTAATTTATTAAATTAGTTATCTATTTACTGGTTATCTCTGTTAAACTCTGGCACAGTTTTATACTGTTCTATTTAAGGACAAATGTTAAAATAAATGGCTTGAAGGTGCTGTATTTATTCATGTTTTCCAAAGGGTTTAACCTGAGCGAGGCCTCACCTCAATGATAATCATATCACAGCCATGCAGGCGTAGTATGATGAGGGAAAATATGTAATCTGGAAATCTCTACGAAAGACCCGCTGATTGGAGAGTGTCCGTACTCATCTGAAAAGGAGCGCGGCAGAATCGTTTGGTTTACAGGCAAAATGAATGAATCTGCAATCATGAAATGTTGAAATTGCCAACAAGATCTCCAACATAAACAACAGAAAAGTTTGTCAGTTTCTGTGAATTTATGCTACAAAACCCCTGATGTAGGTTCAGGGTAAAACACTTCCTGGTCAGGCGTTATGAAAGACTTTTAATGATTAATTATTCCAGCTGTTAGAGGCCGGGCTGGACAGTCTAAAACCTAAATATGGGTTAAATTTTGCTGCTATACAAACAACCTGTGAGGTGGTTTTTGAGGGGGGACCAGTCTCTAAACGGCTCCATCTATCTTGGCTGATCCGAGCCGACCCCTGTCCGCTGAATTTAATTTATTGCCTTCAGGGCGGAGATACAAACTGCCATGATGAAGAACGAACCAGTGTAGAAATCATTCATCTCAGCTGCTGTCAGTCTTTAAATCAATCTCGGCTTGTGTTTGGTATTTGTTGCAGTTTTGCAGAGAACTATTGTGTGAAGTATGACGTTCATATTGTCTGAATAAATGTGATTCACAGCATCCATCCATTAGCTGTAATCGCTCTCCCTCTTCAGGGTTCAGACTCTCAGGGGAATCAAAGCTTTTACTGTCAACACAACGTCAATTAATAAACATCATCCCGGACACACACACACACATCTTCAGATCGCACACACACAGATAACCACGAGGCGCACGTCCCGCGGTTACGGTAATCTGATGACAACTTCCTGTTTCTCTTTGTTTCATTTTAAGAGTCCCTTAAGGTGGAAATTAAGGGTTTAAAGGGGATAAGGAACACTGAAAATTGCCAAAGACAGACAGTCCCAGGAGGAAAGGAATATGTACACACACAAACACACAAACAGCCGTCGTCAGTGAGTCCAACTGGGTTTAAAGGGTTTACGGATGAAGAGCTAATAACCGAAAGACTGTGGGAACTAAAGTCGGTAATGAGATTCAAGTTCATTTCATCCCCGTGTGCAGCAGCATTTAAATTTGTGCAAATTTTATGAAAAGAAAACCTCATGCATGGATCAAAACTCAGTTTCTGCAGGGCTGGAACATGCATCATCTGTCTTATTATCTTAATATAATAATAATTTAAGAATTCCATCATCTCGGCTCACCAAATCAAATAAAACAGCTCCAACATTCCTCTAAAGTTTATCACTCATTTTAAACTGCACTGGATTAATGAGAAGCTTAAGAAAATACTGAATGGATCCTGATTCTTCCTTATACAGCCAGGAGAAAGAGGAAAAACTCTGGCTTTCTGTGCCTGAGCTTTAGCTCCCGCTCTCTTTGTCTGCCTGTCCAGAAACGGCCCCAGCACACGCACAGAGCTTTGTTTACGGCTCCAATAGGTGCTGAAAGGTGTCGTATTGTCCGGCTGCCCGGAGCTGCAGGAAGGACAGAATTCCTTTGTACTGCAGAAAAATCTTTCCAGCATTTAATGCAAACCTGTTTGTATCAGTTGTAATCTTTAGGTACGATCACATATCTGTCCCAAACTGAAACATCCAGAAGAAAAGAACAGTTTTATTCAAGTGTATTATTTTTAAACTCGTGTTCTTTGCAGCTTTGTTGTCAGCTGTTTTTTTTTTTTACCACCAATAAGAATGTTTTCCTTCAAAGGTTTTTATACCTTCTTAATGGAAATGACTGTCAAAAATATTGAATCTAATTCATATAGAAGATGTAAAACAGGTGAGTGGGAGCTTTCTAATGCTAACATTTAGTGAATTTAGGAGAAAAATATAGTCAAATATACACCAAATGTTTGTTTTTGAAGACATGTTACGGTAGGAAAACAGCCCAAAATCTGCATGAAAACAAATCACTGAATAATCACTGAAAATTCACTGAATAACTACAAATATCAACCATATTTTCAGTTTAAGCAACCAAAAGCTGTTTCTTCCTTGACCTGGCTCCTGTTACCATCAGTCTCACCACACGCTCACAGAAAAACACCAAATTTCCTGACATCCATTCCTCCATGGCAGGGTATTGTGTTTCTCTTCCCTGAATTGTGTAACAAACCCAATAAAAGCCTTTTAGGGTTGATGCCTCTCTATATATCACACACAGACACTATTGATACACAGATTACTGGCCTCAGTATGACATGCAGTAATGCATCACTACCCAAAATAGAAGAAAGACTTGAAGCAAACGCTGCTTTTTCTGATCAGACTTTAACAAACGCTGCACTAAATAAAATGCATATACATCTCTTTGTTAAAAAAAGTCATTTTGGGGCGATTTCATGTCTCCAAAATGTCAGTATTTAATAAGATAATTAATTATTCATCTGCACATTTAAAAGAAAAGTCATAGAAGAAGTAAATAAAAATAAAATGCATGCAGGCTCATCTAAAAACATCAGGAAAATATAGATTAAAAGTACCGATAAATAAAAATAGATAAATAATCTTTTATAATGCATTTCTTTTGAATGTCTAATCCCATTTGAAGCTGCAGTTGGAGCACAGCACGGATTAGAAATGTAAGAAAATCAATGCATCACATGCACTTTATTAGTAAAAGAGAGTAAAGTTTACAGGTTCTTTACATTAATTAACCTCCATGTATGTCTTGATAAAGCTGTTGCTCCCCCTGTTGGCTGACTGTACAAAGTAAATGTTGCATTTTGTGTAAAACAACTCGATTCTAATTGAATGATGCTGAATTGCAGCAGCGCCCTGTTTCTTTTTACATGTTACAAGAAAACACATTATTCCCAATTAGCCGTCTGCTCGGCTGGATGTCGGGTGGAGTCAGACTGGAAATTATGTGAGGGCATAAAAGTTCACGGACTAATAGGGTGAAAATTGTCCAGCATTGTGCAATAAAATTGACAAAGACACACACACACACACTTTCCTGAGATCATGTCTGGGTAAGTGAGACCATCTGTGTGTGTAAAGGGGATTTAAAGGGTGAGGGCACGGTCACACATGCATGAAATTAACACCTCCGTTCACTCTTATTATACACAAACTGCTGCGTCACGTAACTTTGGTGAACTTTGACCAACAAAAACACAGCATCAGCCAACAGCAACGAAGCTTCAGTCTCATTACTCTGCTGCAAAACCAACAACAACCCAAACTGACAACAAACCAGCAAACTGATTTATGTGTCACATTCAGCAAGAAAATAGATCATCTCTGTGGATTGTGCACCATTTTTGCACCAATTAGACTATTTACTTTAGACTGTTCAAGAATATTAGGAGTATTTTACATGCAATGTATAAGACTGCAAACCAGCTCTTGAATGATGACTAAATAATGTGTAAAAGTGAAACAAAAAGCAAAAATAAACAGTAGAGATATTTAGATATTTACTGTTATATTACCCGACCATCCTTCAATTTAATGCTCACAGTTTTAAAACACGGTTAAAGTTGTGAAACAGTCGCATATGCATCAGGTTTAACCACCAAAACTACTTTGTTTATTGTATTTATGAGAAAATAAGTCTGTTACTGCCATGCATTAAGTACAAGACAGTTCTACACACAAGGTAATATATAAAATATTTACGCTGGCTTTTTCTCGCTCTTTATATGTCACCGTACTTTCCTTTACTCGTGTTATGATTACTAATGCCACAGGAAGTCATTTTTAGAGGGAATAATCCACTAAAAACAAGGTTGCACAAACGTTAATGGCCTCCTATGTTCAATAATAGCATTGCACATCATTATTTATCCCCCTTATGTTTAGGAGTAAATATTTCCCTACGTGTCTTCCTGCAGAAACGCAGCCTGACTTTTCCAGTGAGATCCTGTGTGTGTGTGAGTGCGTGTGTGTGTCTGTGAGAACGCAGATTAAGGGACATCCCGTAGGAGTTTTTGATCACAATCTCGGAGGACATATTCCCACAAACAGCCACGTGCTTTAGCATTCCCTATGCAACTCATATCTCTGCAGCCCTGCTGCCAGATGCCTGGGATCATCACACACACACACACACACAAATTATGCAGTCATATGAGACATGAATGCACATAGTTCAGGATCAGTTATGAGGATGCAAACCAACAAATAAGCCTTTAATAACTCCTGAAGACAGAAAAAGATGGAGTCGGAGAGAAACTTTCCAACAACTATGATCCTCTGTCCGCTCTCTGCTGCTGCATTGTTACGCTCCTGCATCTGTGCGCTATTATGGCATCGCTTCTCTATGATTGCGTTCCTTGTAATCAAGCCAGATTCCCGCTCCACGTGCCACCATGTGTGCCGACTCCTGTGTCGCTGCTGCACAGAGAGCTGAAAACAGGCTTTGCGGTTGATGTTATGCAACCTCTGAATTCTTTCGCAAAAAGGAATAGTTTATGGGAAATTGGCCTTTTGTGTAACTACCATAATCTGCTTTCACTCAGTGTAATGTATGTGAATGCAGGGATTACGCAATCTGGCTAACAACCATAAACAAAAACTCAATGTGGAGCCTTTCTCATTACTGTTATCAGGGAAAAACTTTTCAACTTTTCTCCAGTTTTTACTTAAGAATAAACAAGAAATAAGGACATTAAACTGGCTGCAAAGGTAAACAGGAAGCATGCTCAAGCATCAGGCCTGCTCTGTGTGTGTGTGTGTGTGTGTGTGTGTGTGTGTGTGTGTGTCAGAAATGTAATAATATACATGGCCTGCTTATGCTGACGTTATAACTCACACGTAACACGGGGGCGGGTGGTCGGTCTCCAATCTAGTTACATATTTGATCTACACAGGATCATTTCCCTACTGATGGATTATGCTGACTCAGGTTTTTTCCGGGATGCAGCAGCAAATTCAATTACTTTGTATGTTCATGCCTTTTGATCTGCAGGTCACACACACACACACACTCACACACACGCTGTTTATTCTTCAGCAGCATGTTTAGAGTTAGAGGAAATGGTACAATGGATATAAGCTTCCGTGAGGCAGAATTAACATATAAAAGATGAGTTAAAAAAGCTAATTTACTCATTCTTTTTACATAGTGTATAATTGTTTATAACATTTGCCCTCTTAAGTCTTTATTTTATTAAATTTTTTCTTATCTGCCGCCTTATTTTTATTGTGAAGTTCTGCTCCTGAAAGTTTCTGCATCAATAAATAAATGCATCCATCCATCAATCTGTCACACATCATGTTTTTCCCAGGTTCAAAGTATTAATAATAGCAATAATAAATGCTTGGTTTACAGTTACCATTCTCCCAAAATATGCTGCAATTGAAATGACAGGATGATTTATCGCAGTATTAAATTTCTGTTATTTGAAGTAACGTGTGAGCTTAAATAATCATTCATGCATTCGATGATTACACAAAGCACAACTTATTTTTTTATAGTATGTTATTTGCTGAATTGATTTAAAAATATATAAATGCAGGAAATGCATTCACACTTTGGGGCCAAACTTGTGCAGAATTCATACAAGCTTGTAATAATCAAGAGGAAAAAGGAATACGAAGAAAAGACCATAAATGGTCATTGAATTCAAGGCCAAAATAACTTTCTTTTAAATGCAAAAATGTCAAGATATTCAGGTTTCCAACAGCTTCTTAGAGCCAGAAGCAAATCTTTTTATTGGCCTGTGCAGGTTTAATGTGTCATTATTAATCAAAGTGTCTGCAGTCACAGATTTCCTCCACAGTTATCTGGGCAGCCACGCCATCACCTCATGCATTAGATTCTCGTCAGCTCCAAATCTTGAGTTTAGTAGAAACCGCTGCCAGCAGCAGGAGCGCTAACAGTTTAAAGTCAGCACCAGCAGCTATTTCAGCTTCTCTGTCACATAAAACAGTTGACACAGAAGAGGAGATGAGATAAGCTCTTTAAGCCCAGGAATCTGACTAAATGTTATTTTATTTGAAAATTATTTTTCCAGAAAGGAGAACTGAGGCAGAACTTCGGGGTTTAATCCTGTTTTAATCACTGGCTCCACTGGAAACCCAAACAGATAGTGTATGAAGAAATCCATCTGTCTGTGAATTGTAAACATGCAGTGATTTGCTTTACCTTGGCCTTTAATCGTGTTTTTCTGCTCTGCTCACTACAGCTTTGACACTGATTGAACCAAACAGCACAAAGAAAACTAAACGCTGACTTCATGATGGAGAAATCTGCTCCGAGACAGGAATCATACGCTATTTAAGGACTAGGTTTCTCACTTATTTGGTCCTTTTTGCAATTAATTTCTTTAAACATTTCTTAAAATACTCATAAAACAAGACAATTTGTCATTTTGGAGTGGATTTTCAGCCCAAATTGGTTCTTAATGTAACATTTGAACTAATTTTCTATATTAAACTTTGTTAAGTTAAATGCCTAATAACGGCAGTAGAAGTAAACTAAACGCTACGTTAAGAATAAATCATATTTTTAGTATCATTCTAGTTGTAATTCAACAAAAAGCAACAATGCATGTATCAAAGATACATGACTTACAGTCACAAACTTGTATTTGCATAGAAAATATATATGCAATGTACAAGGTCAGTAGCTACTGAATGCTTATCTCAACAATAAAAAGTGATAATACATGTATCAAATACAGGGGTGGAGTCAGAACACTTTACTTTACAGTAAAAGTATCAAAAGTAAAAGTGCTCATTCTGCAAAATGTTTGTTTGTTTGAAATATTCTAGATAATTTGTATTGATGCATTTATGTAAGCAGGGGCTCATTTTAACTCCTTAATACACTATTATGGAGTTTATTTAACAAAAATAACTTTAAATTAATCATGTTTTTATGTTAAATCTCGACCTGAAAAGTAGCTAAAGCTGTCAGCTAGTAAAAAGCACAATACTAGAATTACTCAAATACTCAAATTGTGGTGGAGTAGAAGTTTAAAGTAACATAAAATGCTACCTCAAAATTGTACTTAAACATAGTAGGTGGATAGATTTACTTAGTTATATTCCGTCACTAATTAAATACATACTTATGTATTTCCTTGCCATATAAAAATACACATGAAAGGCTTGAGGCAGACAGACAACACAACCATTAGATTCTGAACTGGAAGAAAATGTTCTCAAAGCTAGCATAACACTGACAGTGACAGACTTAAAATAACGTTATTTTTACTCACGTTTTTGCTGTCCAGGTGAATCCTCCTTTCTTTTTCTTTTCCTTTAAATCCCGTTCCCATTAATGTTTGATGAAAGGACTCATCATCATCTCTTAAATGGCTTCAGGCTAACTAGCTTAGCTTTAGGAAAACGTAGTTAGCGTTAGCTAACTTTAACTTTAGCTGTCACTTTAATCTGACATTAACGGTTAAGCTAGCTAACTTTACACTAACTAAAAAACAGCATTTTGTTTCTTCTTCCGCGGCCAGACAGCGACAGGGTTCATATTTCGGCTCAGATTTTATTTTCTTCAGCTATGTCCGTTCACAGTTTGACAGTGTCCTCTCAATAACAGCTTCTTTTATAAAGTTTATCATCAACTCCACCTGACAGCTTTTCAAGGGTGCAATGTCGTCCTTTGACCACACAGACTGACTAACATGTAGCCGCCCTTACAACCAAGAGGGGCGCTGTTTCGCACGTTTTTTATTAATATTATTATTATTAATAATAATAAATCGATGAAAAAAAGTGAAAAAGGGGGTCAAAACTAAACAATAAGAGTCTTTTATGACAAAAAAAGTGTAATTCAAGTAATTTCTCATATACATTTTAAATTTGATGTAATTATGAAAACCCCAATTATACACCATTTTAAGTAGGAACACTTTCCCTAAACTTCAATATCCTAATATGCCTTTAAAAAAATTATCATCATAGCTACTCTAGTGCTTAATGTTCTTTTTATTGTGCACAGTGTGTGAAATATAACAATCTAATTGTATCTTTCTGTGTGTTTCTTTTCTGCTGCATCAAAAAGACAATTTTACAAACTGAGCTGTCAGGCTTTCGATCATTTGTTCAGTCTGTCAGATAAAAGAAAGGAAAAGCCAGTTAGTTATTAGACAAAAGTAAAAGCTGCAGACCCTCACGGGTTCAAATGAAAATCCGCTTTAAACCACAATCCCTTCAGCTGCTTCAGGACATGGTTTAGGATGGATGAGACTAATGGATTGAAACGTCTCAAGGTCCCAGAAACCACATCTGAAACCACCGTAGTAATTAAAACAGACCAATCCGGCAGACCTCTCCCACCTCCTTTGTTCTGCATCTGCACTGCCAGGAAAAATTACATAGCCGGCCCATGATGCCACTGTCATTATGGAACTGGAGGTGGAATGACGGGAAAATAACGTCAGAATAATTTCCGTAGAGCGTAAATATCCTTCACCTGCAATTTCACAGCATGCTGTGATTTAGGCAGTAAAACATTACTGTGGCAAATCTGCAGAAAAGGTGAATGTGTCAGAGCGGCTCTGAGCTCATTTTGGCACAAACAGAAAAAACTTTACCAGATGAGCTGTTTGCACCTTTAGGACTGAGGCGTCAGCTGATCAGTTAAAGCCACAGAGTTCACCAGAAAACAGTCACAAACCCACAGCAGAAAGAAACAGGAAATGATCATCAGCATGATGAAGAAACACCTACAGTAAATGTGTCAAGTCATAGTACAACTTCACTAAGTCCACAGCTTCTTCTGCTCCTTCCCACCTTTAAATAGATAATGCAGTCATACGACATGTGACAAAAAGGAATAAAAGCTTAAAGTTCCCTAATTCATTATTTTTAGTTTGCTTTATCTGGTGCTTCACATGATTTAAATCTTAAGTGCTGACAAGATAAATAAATAAAATATGTCAATTTTGGTGTTTATTATCCTTATTTTTTATATGTTAAGAATTAATTACCAATTGCAACTTTGCAAACTCTGCTAAGAAAGCTCCATTTATCACCACATTACAATGATTTATTTCCGTGATCAGCACATTTAATTTCTGATCTGAATCCATGTTTTTCTCTGATTAAAAAGCTTTATTATAAAGCAGCATAATTAATAAAATGTTGGGCTTTAAACGACAGGAATCTGAAAGTAAAAACAGAAAGTTAAACTTAAAAACCAAAGAGCTTCTGTGAGAAACTACAGGAGTACTGAGAGGTGAACACACAGTTAAAAAGTATTTTTTGTCTGAGCCAAGTCTTGCGGGTATTTTGCCAAAGTCTATAAAAAATAAACCTCCTTCTAACTTTGTCACGTCTGTAAACATTTTCCTCATGAGTTTATGGTCTCAGTCGTTAGTTTCAAGTCTTCTTCAATACAGTGTTTGTAATAAATGTCCCATTAATAGACGATAAAGCAGGGAAAGCTTTTGACAAGTTGCTACCACAGTTAATTAAGTCAAGTATAACATTTTGGTTTTTAACGTAGCACAAATAACCCCATTTATTTGGTGCATCTTGGGCGATAAAATCCCTAAATAAATGTGTAAACAGTCCAAGACGCACTGTGTTTGATCACTTAAACCACTTTCAAAGTGGTCCAGGACACATTTAACCACATTTATTTTGTAGTTTAAACACTGATGCGTCCTTGTCAGTGCACGCCATGTGGTCGTTTAGATGGAGGAACACAGAGGACCCTAAGACTTTATAGAAAATTTACTTCATACATTGAATATTAAGTTATTCCACTGTATTCGTTTATTGGTTGCATAAAAAGGTTAAATTAGGATTCAATCAAAGTCACCCACCCTCTGAAAGTGTAGAAATTACAGCAGAACTACATGTAAAGATGAATGTTTTAAGTGATGTGCCCGTTATTAAAGAGGTGCTGTACGGAGGTAATTCTGGTCAGTATCACTGATGTTAAGTGACAATTTTAAACCAAAAATGCAACAAATGAAAACGACTCTAATTGGAGTAAAGACATTCGTAAGATTTTATTTATATTTCATACGTTTTTATACGCTTTATTCAACAAAGCCCGTTCACAGGAGTGAGAACGATTCAACTGTATAGTACAAGCATCAAGGACAACTTTAAATTAAGGAGCGACACAGAGTTTGTTCACATGAGTGTGTGTTGTTTCAGCAGAGGAGAGAGTTTATCTGTGTGTGTGTGTTCAGCATACTGACGGCTCGTCCACGGCGGCGGCTCCTTCTGTCACGGCTTTCACGCATTTGGCCATCGTCTGGGAGGCTCTGCTGATGGAGTCTGAACAGGAAAAGTAGAAAAGAAGATTATTTATTTATATTACTTCTTTTTCATGTTTTTCACCATTTATCCCACTAACTTCAACTAGAAAAACACTCTCTACAACCTAAGCTTTGTTTCAAAACCACCTGCACAGAAAGTTTCCTAAATAATTTATTTCTCAGCCTCTGCAACACATAAAAAAACAAACAAAAGCTTAAACCACTGGCTTTAACTGTAGAGCATAGCCTAACATCTATAATCATCATAAAAAATATAAGAAGAATTATCAAATTTCTCAGCCTCCTTAGCAGATATGAAACCATCTGAAAGCTTAAATCCTCGGCTTTCACTGCAACTTGCTTTAAAGCACAAAAAAAAATGTAAGCATCAATAAACAACAACAAAAATATAATGGAAAACATATTACACACACCTTCCACGTGTGTATTTTAGCGTATCCTGTTTATTATTCACGCATCTTAAAAACGACCTGATCGTCTAAAACACGCAGACAGCTCATCTGGTCTTAAAGGTATACACACACACACACGCACACGCACACGCACACACACACGGTCTTATTGGGTTTAAAGAAAACACACTGACCTGTCATGTAGAAGTCCTTTGCTGATAGTTGAGGTGGCACTAGAGGAGCAGCGATGAGGTCCTGGTTCACAGCCTGCCAACAGCAGAAAAAGAGGGATTAGAGACACAGATTCTTCCTCTTTCTCGGGCATTACAGTCCACATGCTGCCCCTGTGGATGAGTGTGAGTGTGTGTGTTTACCTGAGCGAGTTCGTTAGCCTGTTTGAAGTAGTTCGCCTCCTCCACGTCGTCATAACGGACCAGATTAGGAGACACCTCGGCTAACCTGGACCGGACCTCCTCCAGAGAGTCGTAGGGCAGCGCCGCCCCGGCCAGCTGCAGAAAGACCAGTATTAGTGCTCTTTGCTCACATTAAATATTAAGAGTTACAGTGTGTGTGTGTGTGTGTCTCCCTGCTTACTTCGGATACGGCCCTGATGATCTTCCAGTCCTCTCTGGCCATTCCAGGCGCGGTGACAGCCACGCGGGTGTGCTGGCTGCGGCCTTCAGTGTTGACATAAGTGGCGTTTTTCTCCGTGTACGCAGCTCCGGGGAGGATGATGTCCGCCATGGGGGCTCCGACGTCACCATGGTGACCTGGAGGAGTCGGAAATTCTCTTTAATATATTTTTAAAAAGCAATAAAATTGTTTTTTTACCCACTAAAAGGCATGTTTAAATAAATAAATAAATAAATAGCCATGCTGTAGTGCACTATTATTCTGTTGTGATTGAATTAAATGTTAAATATCTATACTTTTTATATGAATTGTTCAAAAGAAAATTAAACTTCTATTGTTTAAATTAAATTTCAATGTAGTGTTTTTTCCTTGCTT
>CAFUXE010000885.1:144256-166619 GCA_903364295.1 Serranus cabrilla | reverse complement strand
TTTTTTTTACATAAATGTGTTATACAAAGAGTTTATTGCTATTATTATTAATGCTTCAATATTATACTGGCAATCAGTGACCAATCCACAATGAATATTTCTTCTTTTTTTCACGACAATAAAAGCAAACTTTGGTATTCATTGAGTATCCCCCAAAAATGTACTTTAACATATTTTTTAGAAAGTAGTAAAATTGTTTGGGTGTGTTTTCTTTACAAATAAATAAATACAAATAATTGTACACACAAATGGTAAAAAAACAAAAATTCTGATCAGATTTTCACATTTCTTACATCACTGAATGTGTCAAAAACTCTTTGTCAGGAAAAATTTAATTAAATAAAAGCTTAAATTATGTCTTAACATCCTGTACAAAAGACATTAGACATATTTGGAGATAAGAGAAGCTGGACTTATGTACTGCAGTGAAAAGAAATAATAAAAAGCAACAGGAAGTAAAATGTGACGGGAGCAAAAACCCTCTCAATCTCATTGTCTCTGTGCATGTGTTGTAGCGTGTGTGTGTGTGTGTGTGTACCCTGGTAGATGATGAGGCTGTCTTTCGGCAGGTCGGCTCTGGTGATGCAGCCGGCATCAGCTCCCAGCAAGAACAGGACCTTGGGTGGATTTGCCCTGATGGCGTCCACGCCGGCCTTGTAGCCCAGGTCCAACGCAGCCACCTGACTGGCCACTCTGCTCACACACAAACACACACACACACACACAAACACACACAAATGAGCAGGAAGCGTCTGCTGCACCTCACTAACAAAGGCTGATTGTTTATTAAATCTCACCAACTTCATGTGCATAAAAAGCCAAAAACATGCAACTCAAATGTGCAGAAAACGCCGTGTACCTGTGCAGGATGTTCAGGACTTTCCAGCCTTCTTCCACGCCACTGCTGGTTCTGGCGTTCTGAGCGATGGTGGACACGGCGCTCAAAATGGCAGCTCCGTCTTCTCTCTGCAGAGCGCTGCTACCCACGACCACGACCGGGCGCTTAGCAGCCGACATGACCTGGACACAGCGAGAGGGAAAATTCAAGTTCCCAGAAAGTAATCTGCCAAAAATAAAAGTCACAGCAGTTCATAACTCAGCGTCCTTCAAAGCGTGAGTGGGTCCGTTACCTGGCAGAAGGGGTGTGTGCCGCTGGCCAGCTCCTTCAGCACTGATGCCTCCTCTCCCAGATGGTCGTATGAGAAACTCAGATCGACCTGGTGACCCACCATGGCCACACGCAGCTCATTATGGAGCCAACTGGCAGCGGGAAAAAAAATGGAGAAGAGACATTAATTACATAACCTTGATTTTATCCAGGAAAAGCAAACACAGGGGAAAGGAGAGCTGTTTAAAAATGTATTTTGCTGCAACAAAATTATTTCCAACAGAAGAGGATTAGAAAATAATAGAGGAATTTCTTTCCTCATTCTGCACTTCATGCATGACATAAGACAAAATGTCGAGGATAAAGTGAACTTTTTGGGTTCCGGAAATTTGGAAAATGCGTGAGTTTACCTCTTGCGGATGCGGGCGTTGAACAGCGGGGCCTCGTAGCGAGGGTTGGTCCCCACGAGCAGCAGCAGGTCGCAGTCCTCGATGCCGGAGATGCGAGAGTTCAACAGGTAGTTGGAGCGCAGGTCAGTGCTGCAGAGAGAGAAAGAAAAGCACTGTGAAACCCTGCATGGTAGATGCCATCTTCAACTTCAAACCATCCCAACAGCAGACAGTCTTACCCTGCCCCCGCCATCGGGAAGAGCTCCTCGGTGCAGAGGTTTTCCGAGTTCAGTCTGTGGAGGAGGTCTCTGAGGGAGACCAGAGCTTCAGCGTCGGCCATCCCTCCTGCAATGGCTGCCACCTCACTGCCCTGCACGCTCTGCAGCTACACACACACATACACACATTTATACCTTCATCTCCTATGGACATATAGTAACAACAAAAAGAGGAAAAACAAGCAGCTCCAGTGTAGAAACAAACACTTACTGCTCCAGCAACACGAGTGAGGGCGTCCTCCCAGGTGGTTGGGGTCAGCTGACCTGCATCATCTTTCACCAGTGGCTGGGTCAGCCGCTGCCTCTTCAGACCATCATATGCAAACCTGAGAACACACATTTAAGGATTCAAGCTTTATAGCAACATCTGTGACATGTGAGATGGATTTTACCTCTTTATTCAGTCAGTCTTTTACCTGGTCTTGTCGGAGATCCATTCTTCGTTGACGTCTTCGTTCAGCCTGGGCATCACCCTCATCACCTCCCCTCCTCTTGTGCTCACTATGATGTTACTGCCCACAGCATCCAGCACGTCAATCGACTCTGTTTTCCTGCAAAGGTAGCAGAGGATGAAATTAAAGAAAACTGTATGACAGAAGGAAAATAACCTGCCAAAACCAATCACTTCAGGAAGACAACTTTCTCTTCACATTTTGAAGATTTGCATTAAAAATCTTTGTATGAAATGAGTTTGTAGGAAAAAAACAGACTCCACGCATTATTGCATAATTTCGCTTCAAAATTTGCTTTGACTTGACAGCTGGTTACTGTGTGTTCTGTTTCTGCATGGTGTCAGTGTCAGATCCCGTCCTACCTGGTCTCCCATGGTCGTGCGGTGAAAGCGTACGGTTTGGAAGTGAGCGCTCCGACAGGACAGACGTCGATAACGTTCCCTGACAGCTCCGACATGAACATCTTCTCCACGTAAGTCCCGATCTGCAGGTTGTTTCCTCTTCCCGTCGTTCCCAAGTCCTCAACGCCCGCGATCTCACTGGCAAAACTACACGAGGATGCATGAATGTGCTGTTAGAGGGTCTCAATATGACTTTACTCCTCATGGGAATAAATGTGGATGTTTGTGATGCACTCACCGGACGCAGCGGGTGCACTGGATGCAGCGGGTCATGATGGTTTTGATGAGCGGCCCGATGTTCTTGTCCTCCACGGCTCTCTTTGCTTCTGTGAACCTACTGCGGTCTGAACCAAACTGCATGGACTGATCCTGAGAGCACAGCAGACGGAGTGTCAACACAGTAGTATTTTCCCCTATTGTCAGCAAAAGTTCAGCCTTTCCCTAATGCCTGAATAAAAGTTGAGTCCACAGCTACCTGCAGGTCGCACTCTCCTCCCTGATCACAGATGGGACAGTCCAGTGGGTGGTTGGCCAGCAGGAACTCCATCACTCCCTCTCTGATGACACACACAATGAGTGTCATTTGTTTTTCCAACTCAATTAAATATGTGTACATTTTGCATCATATTTGAAGATTTCATCTCCTACCTGGCTTTGCGTGTCTTCTCTGAGTTGGTGAGGATGTTCCAGCCCTTCATGACAGGCATGGCACAAGCTGCTACCGGCTGAGGATCACACACACACACACACAGTTAGACATTCACTACTGCAAGGATTTACAACCATTTCTGTGCAACGGTTTCTAGTCTAATGTTTTGAATTGTTCAATTTAATGCATTTTCAGCCAAAGGGTTACTAAAGTAATCTGCCTGCTGATGCTCCGTGTTACCTTTGGAGCTCTCTCAATCTCCACCAGACACATGCGACAGTTTCCCGCCACTGAGAGGCGCTCGTGGTAGCAGAACCTCGGGATCTGGATCCCAGCCTTCTCACAGGCCTGATGAGGAGAGAAACAGTAAAGATGAGGTGGGATCAAATTACACAGACAAGAATCCAATATAAAAAACAGAATCAGATCCATCATATTTCACTGTGTCACCTATTGATGTAACTACATATAAATACACGACCATATGAAACACTTGTACTGGTTTGCACTGGAATATTCTGATGTTTTTTACCTGCAGCACAGTAGTTCCAGGCTCCACCTCCAGTGGTTTCCCGTCTACAAACACTTCCACCATGTTGCTAGCAGCACGCACTGAAGTACGCACTGTAAGTGGAAACACAAAGGTCACACAGTGAACCTGACAAATAAAAATAACTATTTGAATCCCACAACCTGCAGGCAAGTTTGAAAGGGCATGCTTTCTTAAAAAAATAAACATTTCTGATGGTTCTTGAACAAATCATGAGCGAGGAACTGATATTTCATTCATCTTTTGTTATGATTTATGGCACTTTAAATGTGTTATACTGGACATTTGCTATTTTGAGCTCCCCCTACTGGCCATAATTGTGCTGTTTCTCTAGAGGTTCAGGACTTATTTATTGCAGTGAAACAGCACAGGGAAGATAGATATTTTACTTATTTACAATTTTATAGGTACCTGTACCTGAAATCTAATAAAACACACTGAACCCAAATTAAAGGAAAGTATATATTTTTAAGTTTTCATTTCTAGAGGTAGTTGACAACGTAACATATTCTTGAAGTTATTTATTTAAGAGAGCAGCCTCCTGAGTGCCTTTGCAAAGTCATATCAGTACAAAATTTGTGCAAAATCCACATAGAAGATTAGCAGCCATATCTGAAATATGAGAGTTCAAAATAATAATAATACAATAACCAAATTATGAATGTAACTGACTGCAGCACTGAATAAAAAAACCCTAGGCTAATTTAGATTGAGATTAAGAACAGTTACCTTGACTTTGACACAAACACACACACACTCTTACCTGTGTTTGAGGGACTCAGGCTGCTCTTGGCAGCTCCGGCCAGAGCCCGGCCAACGGATGGCAGTCGCAACATGACTCTCTGACAAGAAAACAGAAAGAAAACGACATCAACATCTTAACTAGCTTTAATCTGATATTATGATTTAATAATTATTTATATTCTTGCAGATGACTTTCCCTTTGAATAACTAAAACTGACTACTTGTTTCAGCTCAATCCACTTTTCATCTGTTGAAGGGAAAGAGATTTTAGTCAGGCTTTGATAATCTTCATATACAGTGCCTGTAAAGGGTTTGTGCATCTTTTTAGGTTTTTGCAGTTATGCTTTGCTACAACATTGCTTTAAATGCCTTAAATATACATTAAATGGCTGGGATGCATAATATACTTTCTGTGTCAACAAAATAAAGACGTTGTTGTTGTTTTCTCGACAAGATTATATTACTAACCATTATACAATGAACACCGTCTTGCATTTCTCAGATTTATGCAACCCAAAGTCAAATTCAAGCACCAAAATGTTCTGTGACAGCTTTCCAGAGAAGGGTGACATATTAAAAGAAACACAACAAATGTATATGTTTCAAAATATGTCCCTTGACTTCACTTGACACCCAATTTTACCCAACTTTCGAGCACTTTCCATGCCTGGAAAACAATGCATTAACATTCAAGTGTGTTCAACGATCCCCAGCACCAATAGGAATACTGATTGTTTGATAACCTTTGGGCTGAAGTCATATATTTTGAAATTAATAAATAATCATGTTTATTAACCAAAGAATTTCAATAACAAGTGCTAGCTAGCTTAACATCTGTCACTGTCAACAACAAGTGATGTTGGCATTCAACCATGTTTCAATGTAATAATGCACAATAAAAAAAGACAAATCCAGACAAGTACTTACGTTACAGAGTGTTGGGCATGCCAAAATACTGGTTTAAAGCAATATGGACAGGGGGAGATGCTAATAAGTAGCGTGGACCTTTCAATGCGGACTCCTTGCTTGCAGGCTAGTAGCGTTAGCTTTGGAGTACTCAAGGACACGGCCATTGCAATGTTGTTAAGGGGTTACACTGGGTAATAAGGTCAAACACGTACTTTTCCACAGGTCTTGCACTTACACAACAAATAGATTGAAACGTTTATTAGTGCATAATACGGTAAGGGTTCTTACCTTTCGCTATTTGGCCTTCTTGACCAGAACAGCGGTGATCCGAGTTGTACTCCAAAGCAAAAAAGCTATGGCGTACTTAGCGGAAATAGCATAGCATCCAACTTCCGTTTGAAATGAGGACTCGAATTTCACAATAAAAGCATGATTCCAGAGCTTTTATTTTTGTACGCCCAACATCAATTTTTTTGTGATTCAATATGCCACATTTACTGGCCATGACTAACACAGTGTAAAACAAATGTTAAGTTTTGGTATCGCTGTATAAATTAAAGTAAAGCATATTTTATTTTTTAAAGCCGCTATTACTTTTGTGTGACTTCCTGCTTTGTATTTATGTATTAAGTATATATTTGTTTTCTCTTTTTTATTTCATTTCTATATGCATGGAGAGAAGCCATAAAAAAAATCAATTATATTTGAGTATTATGACAATTAAGATCTTTTTGATTTCTGAGATGGGTTTACTGAGCGCCTGGCTTTCACATCCGACTACATTTCCCATGATGCACCGTCTGATACCGGAAGTATCTACGTGTTCGTTTTCGCGACAGTTCAGGAAGCATCTACAAACAGCTACAGAAAAGAGAAAGTTGGTGCGTTCTCCTGTGAAGGAGTACAGCAAAACAGGTAAATACAATTCAGAGCAAATAAGTTTAGATGTTTAGCTAAAACCAAATAGTTACCGCTTCGTTTATCAGGTCTATTACAACTAAAACTAGCCAGGCCTCGTCATCTTATTGAACAGGGTAGCAACTAGCTAACATGAATTGCTAACAAACACAACGTCAACTTATAAGGAAATTACATATATAAATGCTTGTTGGGGGTAAAACTGCTGCTGTGCAGTAGGCGAACTGTGTCATTAGCTGATATATAATATTACATGTGCGTAATTTTGAGGTTTTTGATGTACCTTAGTACATATGTAGCATAACGTTGTAATAGCATCCCCTGTTTCTGTGTTGTCATTCTTTCTTAAGCAATTTGAGAATGTTAGCAATGTTTGATACTTTTAAGTGATAGCATTCTATAGGAAACCTTTATTGGGTATATTAAAGAAATCTGAAACACAGAACTGTGTGTCTTTTTGTAAAACTGACAATCAAGCTACTCTGAATTATTATCTCAGTAATGGCATTGCTAAGCCAATTATGTCAACTCAACAACATGTAAACTATTCTCTTACTATGTGTTTATTCTGAATTTTATGAAGTACCATAAATAGTGTCTCAACAGAAGCTGTACCTGATAGCTATTGTCAGCTATTGACTGAAACTGAATAGTAATTATAATTATATCTCCATGTATTTTATTCCTATTTATACTTATTTCTCAGTTGTCATTTATAGAATTGGCTAACAATGTAATGTAATACAGTGTTTGTATACTGTTTAACAATGTTAAATATTATATAAAAAGTTGTATTTTTAATGAAGTAGCTCTGTTTCTTTGCAGAGTGAAAACAATCAGTGCAAAAATTCATCTTTCTTCTTCTTCGTCTTCCGTTCTTTCTCTACTTTGTCATCTGAATTTCAGCACCATGTTGCCGACCACCTCCAGCAACGGCTCCCTCAGTGCTCGGGATGCCGCGCGTCACACGGCAGGCGCCAAGCGCTACAAGTACTTGCGACGACTGCTCCACTTCAGACAGATGGACTTTGAATTTGCTCTGTGGCAGATGCTTTACTTGTTTACATCACCGCAGAGAGTCTACCGCAACTTCCACTACAGGAAACAGACCAAGGACCAGTGGGCCAGGGACGACCCTGCTTTCCTGGTCCTGCTCAGCATCTGGCTATGTGGTAAATTTGGTCTCATGTTAAAATAGTCCCTGATGTTGTCAATTTACTACGATGACTTAACATTCCCCCTGTTCCTTACAGTGTCAACAATAGGCTTTGGTTTGGTGCTGGATATGGGAGTTGTGGAGACTTTGACTCTGCTGCTGTGGGTGGTCTTTGTTGACTGTATAGGAGTTGGTCTTCTCATATCAACCCTAATGTGGTGAGTAGAAGGTTTTCCATCTTACAGTTTCTGTAATTGAGCCAAGTTTTTTGCATAAGTATGAATTTTTTTCACTTTGGACCCTTCACTGCATCCGAAATATAATTTCTTATGTCCTCTCCAGGGTTATCACCAATAAGTACCTGCTGAAACATCCCAGCAGAGAGTTTGATGTGGAGTGGGGCTACGCATTTGATGTTCACCTCAATGCCTTCTACCCGCTTCTCGTCATCCTGCACTTCCTGCAGCTCTTCTTCATAAACCGTGAGTAGCTTGTGACTCTGTCAGCACGTCTGAATTTACATCATCCAGTTCAAGGCATTAAATGGTCATTTATCACAGTTAAAAAATGAATTATTGTGATTTCAGTAAGATGAACCCTCTATTGATTACAATGCCTTTTTTTTGGGTGTGTTTCAGATATTGTGGTCATAAATAGCGACTGGTTCGTGGGATACTTCGTTGGGAACACATTGTGGCTGGTGGCCATTGGTTATTATATCTACATCACATTCTTAGGGTACAACGGTAAGTCCCATTCACATTGAAATACACTGAAAATACACTAAAAAATTCCAGTATTGCAGTTTCTTGATCTTGTGTTTGGCACATAAATGGGTTATGAATGTTGGAGTTATGGTTTATTTTCAGATGAAACAGGAAGGTGAAGTAGGAATTCACACAGAGGAGTTAGACAGTTACCATAAAGAGCAAATTAAATCATATTTTGTATTTGCCATTATTGAGAATTTGGGATTTTTGCATTGGAGATTGGATCATTGCAGAAAATAAGCTCTGTGGTGAACACACATTTCTGATGCTGACATGTTTTGTTTTGCATTGCAGGAGAGACCCCAGGGTGCTAACATGCTAACTAACGGTTGTCTTGTGTTATCCACACAGCTCTACCCTTCCTGAAGAACACGGTGGTGCTGCTCTACCCCTTCGCTCTGCTCGGCCTCATCTACGTCCTCTCCGTCTCTCTGGGCTGGAACTTCACGAAGGGTCTCTGCTATTTTTACAAGCAAAGAGTCTAGTAGGACCTGTTCGTCTCTGAAGTTGGACACTATTTGGCTCCAGGCCGAATCCAAATCTGTTTTCATCTCACATCTAAGTGACGACGAATCCATTTCCAGCTTCCGTCAGTCAGCATCTGGTTGGGAAGGACTCTGGCTGACTCAGTAAACCGGGACCCTGGGCTGTTGGACGCTGACTGTTGTTCGACTCTCAAATGATTTTCTGTTTGGCTCTTATTTTGAGCTCTGAAGTCAGAGAACAGTGATGTGTGGGGACTAGTTGCAGAAACGGGGAACAGAGGAGATACAGCTTTTATTGTTGTTTTTGTATGATTTGTAAATATTATCCTGGCAGGTTGTAATATATACACAGATGATTGTTTCTGAAGAGGAAAAAATTGCTTTGTTTCTTTGAGTTTTCTTTAAAAAAAGACTGAAAAAACCCTGCTTATTGGAGAGAAAAAGGAAAGTGGGATGGAAACTCTTTTTCCTTTTCTTTTTTTCTTAAAGTGTACATTCCAAAGCACTTTCAATAAAAGGTTTTATTAACTCCTGGAGGAATACTTTTTGTCTTATTGTGAGTCCAATCCTTTTAATAATCAGATTATGTAGTAATCACAGTGTTGCTCTTGATGTTGTTGTTGTTGCACATGATTCTCATTATGATGGTGGAACATTTCAAGCTATTGTTACATTGATACAGATGCAAAATGGGGCCTCTGCAGCTTATATATACATGCACTCTAAACTCCTATTTTTTAGTTCATGGTATGATCGTTTGTCTTTACATTTAATTACCTTTTTTATTTTAAAAACCATTAAATGAACTGCAATCATCATCCTGCTGCTTTTCTAAAAACATCAGCTGATTAAAAAAAACGAACAAAGCTGCAGTACCATGCTTTGGTCAGCAGGTGACAGTGTAATGTGTTACAGTAAGCTGAAGTACTCAACAATACAACACAATTAATACATGTCTAAAGTTATATAGAAGCTTTAATTTTAGGGAATAGAGACAGTGTTCAGATACAATTCACCTGGCATGTATCTCATTAATTTGAATTTAAGAAAGAACCAAATTACATTGTAGTTTTGTACTTAAAGCAGATGATTTCCAGAAGCAACATCTTTTATTATGATAGTTGCAGGCAGTAAACAACAAATCCAGTTACACCATGAAAGAGAAACTTCCCTGACATGAGATAATGAGGTCTTTAGGATATAGTGCAACCAGAAATAGAAAAATCTGAATGGGAAGTGTCTGCCTGGCTCAGAGGTGACACGCTATTTCAGTGCATCCATATACAGCTGTTTGAATCTCACCAAGTCAATTTTCTTCATGATGACGACCTTGTGTTTCTTCTTCAGCAGGCCCATGTGGTCCACGACCATCATGCCTCGGGTGTAGGTCCCCTCCAGCTCCACCGTCACTGCGACCTGGAAGAGGAGGACAGGAAGTGGGTTTTCCTGCTGGAACTGACTCAACATGTTGGTGTGAAAGCGGGTGAAACAGTTTTGTACCTCTTCACTCTCCGTCACCAGATTGTCTTCGATGGCTGCCGCCAAAGCGTAAGTGTCACAGGGGTTGAACCCCTGTCCTGCCACCAGCTCCTTCTGATAGCGCTCAGTCTGGATCATCTGCAGGAAAAAAGGCATGCAGGACATTTATTGTTGAAATAAAACACTTAAAATACTCATGGATGGATTACTGAGCTGGCCGACTGGACACAGGCTCATTGGACCGAATGTCAGATCAGAGAGACCCATCCAGACCATGACGACATGTTAAAAGCCCACAGAAACACACAGAAGATACATAAAAACAACAACACCATGATACACAAAATAAAAACGACTACAAAGAGACAGAAAGTGATGTTGTGGGACAGTCCGCTGACGAACCTTCCTGGTGTGGCTGTAAATCTTCTCCACGAAGCGAGCCTTGTCCGTGTCCTGGGCCAGACAAGCGTCGTAGAAGGACTGAGCGAGAAAAAGGCCAAAGTAATGTTTTTTACTTCAGTAAATCAAATCGTTTTTTTGTTCAGTTTAAAAAAAAATAAATCACAGACCCACGGCAGGTTGACCCTGCAGCAGAACTCCCAGGTGGCGATGTATGTGGGGCAGGTGTATCGGTCCAACACAACGTAGGCAGCCTCGGGGTCAGCCACGAAGTTAAACTCCCCACACACGGTGGTGTTTCCTCTGGCTGCACACACACACACACACACACACATTCTCTACGTTTTCACACAGAGTTTAACACTTCCTGTGGATATCTTAAACAGATGACGTACCCTCAGTGTTTCCTCCCATGATGTAGAGCGCCTTCAGGTTCTTATGGAAGTGAGGGTTGGTTTGTACTGCAACAGCCAGGTTAGTGAGGGGTCCCATAGCAACCAGAGTCACCTGCACACAGTCCAAATGAGGGAAAAACATCAGTGCAGCACAGCTTTTAGACCTGCAAAAATGGTCAAAAATCTGCCTTATGTCGAGACGCTACAGGCAAAAACCTGTGTTTTTATGCACTTGTCAGTTTGAGGTTTTGGGCTTTTTTTTTCAAAAGGGAGATACGTGTCTTCATTCAGAAAAGTGGAAAGAAAACATCCAAAATAAACATATATCCGTCTATTTGACTATATTTTGTAGATTTCTCCTAAATTCACCAAAAGCTCCCACTCTCCTGCTCAATATTATGTGTTTCACATGTTCTGTATTGTTGTTGCTGTGAATTAGATTCAATATTTTGTCTTCAAATAGTCATTTCCATTAAGAAGGTATAAAAACCTTTAAAGGCCGTTTTCTCAAAATGAGTTTTTCTCATAAAACTCAACTTCAGCTCCACTTACAGACATAAACTGACCAGTTTTATTCCTAACTATATTCTGAAGGTTTTTACAATCATTCATACCCTGATTTATACAACATTTTGTTCCTAAAAACATGGCAAAAATTGCATGTATTTTCTAATTCACGAAATGATAAAATTAGATAATAAATAATCTTCTGTAAAAGGGTTTGAACTTTGAATCTCATATTTCAACAAAATAAAATAATAATTATATATTAGCTCTATCCACTGTTCAGACTTCAGGATATATATGCAAATTAGTGCATATTTAATGATTCCACACCTAATTTGTATATCTAAACATGGACGGAACAGGAAACTTGTATTGCAAAAAAATATTCATGTAAATAACAAACTGAGAAAGTTTCATCCTGATATTTACAAGTAAAAAAAAAAACATATTTCACCTGCAGTGTGATTTCCCCAGTCCACTCACCTCTCCAGGGTGTTCGTTGACAAACTTGACGATGGCCTGTGCAGCTTTCCTCTTCTGCAGCAGCTCCAGCCCGGGGGCGTCCGGATCTGGGACGTCGCCCAGCCCGTCCTTCCCCTGAAACTCACCTGCATGGCGTTTTCGTCCCACCAGGGGCTCTGCAGAGCCACGGTACACTGGGACCTGTGGGGGCGTAGCAGGATTAACACGCATTCCACAGTATTCAAAACCTCACAAACAAGCTGCAACAGGACAATACTTACATCCTCCCTGTTGCAGGTTTTCAGGACACGCAGAGTGTTCTTGCAGACGTTGTCCACTGCTGTGTTCCCATGTGTGCAGGTGATCGCCAGGATCTCCACGTTTGGGGCTGCGAGGGCGATCATGATGGCCTGAGCATCATCCACCCCAGTGTCCACATCCAGGATCACCTTCTTCCTCTTATCTGGAAAGAAATGGAAGATGTGTACAACAGTTTTTCGAGATAATTTTTCTGGCTCCAGCTGCTGAAAACACCAAAAATGTTGTGGATCCACTTATCATGTTGCTCCAGTTATTTCACTCAGTCAATCATTCTTCATGAAAGATAATAAAAAGCAGGTAGGAACTCACCCATCAGAGCGGTTTCAGCAACAAGTCTGTCCACAACGAGTGAAATGTCTCTCTGTTGTTTGCACCCAGCAGATAATGGGTGAGGTTGTGTCTGGCTCAAGCAAACATTTATACAAACGTTTACAGGGCGTGACATCACAGCGTTTAGTCTCCTCCTCTTCCTGCTTCTCTATTTTCTTATATATTGGTTCCATTCTGGTGTTACATGCAGAAACCTACAAGAAATAGTTGCTTATTCATGCATAAATGAGGTTATTAGGATGAATTCCTCTTTTTTTCGTGCTCTGTTTCTTTTGCAAAGTCTCAGAGAATCTCCTGCTTTTAAAGTTTTGCACATGAAGGCGGTTTTTGAAAAAGGGAGTGTTTCTGTGGAGAGTCCAAAAAATGAAGAAAAGCCTGTTTAACAGCCACAGAAAGCCATATGTTTAACCCTACAGTGAGCTGAGATACAAGATCAAAAATCTGTACTTGCAATGACTCAACTAATCAATTAACCAATTAAGGTGTTTTTTTTATGCACTTTTTTTAATATCGACAATGCAGAAATATGGTCAGAAACCCTCCAGAACACATTTTTACTTGAAAAACTTTGGATATTTTGGATATTCCTGACAAGCACTTCTGTCCTTTGTTTTATACAGCGAGGTCGAGACTCAAGAAATGCCCTCACTGCAATGAACTGGCTCCTACAGGGACGAACATCATCCCACATAAATAAAACTGGGCTCACTGAATCCACAAGAATCTCAGCTTTCCAGGGATACCCAAGTTATGTATTTCAAAGCTTGTTTAGGGAGCCCAGTGTGCAGAAATATTCAAATGCAATCTGTTGAAATAGAACAGGAAAAGAGGAGGGAAAACCTGAAAAAATTGTTTAATCTGCTTTATCTATTTTGGTGCACCTGTTGTTACAGCATCGTTCTACTTCAGCGAATTCATAAACATTTGCTTCATCTTCTCCAAGTCGACTTTCTTGATGATCACAGCCTTGTGTTTCTTCTTCAGCAGCTCCATGTAGTCCAGCACCATCATGCCTCGGGTGTAGGTCCCCTCCAGCTCCACCGTCACTGCGACCTGGTAGAAGAACACAAGACGTTGTTGGGTAAAGATTTGAGCTGATGTGTTTTTAAAGACATGAAAGCAGCAGATGCTCACCTCCTCGCTCTCTGTGATGAATGAGTCGTCGATGGCGGCAGCCACGGCGTACGTGTCGCAGGAATTGAAGCCTTTTCCTTCTGTGATCTCCTTTTGGTACTCTGGTGATCTAGCTTTCTGTAGAGACAACACGTCATGAAGTGACAGCCCCCAAACTACATCACTGAGTTTCTCAGTTTATTTACTGTCATAAACATTAAAAATTCTAGTTGTGACTTTTACTGGATTCTCATGTCAGATGCTGGACTAAACTCTGATGGGTCAGAGCAATTATCTGTTAACGTGCACAATTTGAAAAACTGTAACATAACATTCTACAACTTTAGTTTAACTGGGACTTCACATTCTAGAACTGTAACTTAACATTCTGGAACTGTGACTTAACACTCTAGAACTATAATTTAACATCTAAAACTGTATCTTAACATTATAAAACTGTAAGTTTATCATTCTAGAACTATAATTTAACATTCTAAAACTGCAGCTTAACATTCGAGAACAGTAGTTTAACATTCTAGAAGTGTAGTTTTATCATTCTAGGACTGTAGAACTGTAGTTTAACATTCTAGAACCATAGCTTAGCATTCTAGAACTGGGACTTAACATTCTACAGTTCTTATTTCAGCATTGTAGAACTCCAATTTAACATTCTGGAACCTGACATACCAGAATGGTAACTTAACATGACATACTTGTGACCTACCATGAAATACTTGACCTAATCTTCTAGAATGGTAACCTAACATTGTAGAATTTTGGCCCACCATAAATGACTTATAGTTAGTTAATCTACCAGTCCAGAACGTAACATTACATTCTAAAATCAAATATCTCTGACACTGCATTCTAGAACTCTATCTTACCATTGTAGATCTCTACTGAAAACAAGTTATTAACTACTATACCTGCTGATAAAAATGTGCTGCTTTACTAGTTTTGTATTTTTGAGGTGACACATAGAGTGTGGTGCACTATAACCCTTATGAGAAGAATGCCTTGTTATATTTGTGCAGACATGTTGCATGCAGGGCTCATTGTGTTATATGTATTAGCACACTCTTACGTCCATGGAGAGTTTTGTGATCTTTCTCATAAAGGCAGCCTTCTCCGTGTCTTGGCACAGCCACTGGTCACAGAAAAACTGAGGGAAGGAAACAGACCGTGTTTATTATATTGCTCTATAAATCCAGATAAACCCTGTGTTTAAAAAAATGTGTAATTTTCAGACAAAGCTAACTGTCTCTTGTGTGTTCAGCCTCACCCACGGCAGGCTGTTCCTGCAGCTGAACTCCCAGGTGGCGATGTATGTGGGGCAGGTGTAGCGGTCCAACACAATGTAGGCAGCCTCGGGGTCAGCCACGAAGTTGAACTCGCCACATGATGTGGTGTTACCTCTGGCTGCACACACACAAAGCAGGAATTCTCAGTAATGAGTGCATAGATTGATATGACAGAGATGTAAAAATGAACAACAGATACATACATTCAACGTTTCCTCCCATGATGTAGAGCGACTTCAGTTTCTTCGGGAGGGAAGGGTCCAGCTGCACTGCTACAGCCAGGTTAGTGAGGGGCGCCGTGGCAACCAGAGTCACCTGTAGACAGCAACACATGTTCAGTCCTGTATGATCTTTCTTTTGCGATAATAAAGGAAAAACATGTTGACACAAAGCTTTTAAAAGTCTGTTATGCAAAAGCAAAGTACATTTTCACTCACAGTGATTAAATATAAAGACACATCAAAGATCCATGTAGATTGAGTGAGTTCTCAAACCTGGAAGTAAGTTAGCATGTAAGCACCCTATTATTATTATTATTATTATCCTCTCAAACTCAAGTATTTTCACTGGGTTGGTTAGAAGCCTGAAATAAGGTCTGTGGTCTTTTTTAATAAGACTTCTCTGCTGCACAACACATTTCTAAACAAGATATTTGGTGGATCGAGGTGCTTGTCTCACCTCTCCGGGGTTCTCTGTCACCATTTCGATCAAGGCCTGTGCAGCATTTTGCTTCTGCAGCAGCTCCAGTCCTGGAGCGTTCGTATCTGGGACTTCACCCAGTCCGTCCTTCCCGTGGTAATCACCTGCGTGCTGTTTACGGGCCAACAGGGGCACTGCGCAGCCACGATACACTTGGATCTGTAGAGTATATGTTGTGCTTTATAAAGCATCATGTGTGGGTCATATTTTCATCCGTTTACCATAATATTACCCCTTAAAACCCCCTTAAACGTCCATGGTAATGTGCTTCTTCCACACACTTACATCCAGCCTGTTGCAGACGTTCAGGACACGCAGGGTGTTCTTGAGGACGTTCTCCAGAGGTGTGTTGCCGTGGCAGCAGGTGATCCCCAAGATCTCCACATCAGGGGCGGCGAGGGCCACCATGATGGCCTGAGCATCATCCACTCCTGTGTCCACGTCGAGGATAAACTTCCGCATCCTGCACCTGGAAAAGAGACACTGAAGGACAGACGCCAGTCAAAAGAAATTGTGGTGGAAGAGAACTTAAGGTGCTGCAAACACACACATTTAATGACACAAAAAGTATTTATTAAGATATTTAAGTATGTTTTTTCACTCTCATCTTTTGTTCTTGAAGAAATGTTTTATTAATAATCAATCTAAGGGGAACTATTATGATGTCACACTGTAATCCTTTGTTTTCTGTTGTTTCACAATCAGTTTTTAAAAAATGTTATCATATTTTACTTATTGTGCACTTAGCATTATTAGTCATTATATTTCTATTAACTTAATTCATTTTTATTACTTATTTAGGTATTTATTTTGATGTTTTCTCTTTTAAAAGTACTTCCTGGTTACGACATTACTTCCTGGCTTTGTCTTGCCTCATTTATACTATATGATGAAATTAGTTTGCATCATGGTCAACAATGTACAGACAGAACAAACTGAGCTGGTACTTAAAAGTAATAAAAATAGTTTTTTTTCAGCTTGTGATAGGATTTGAAGTACTTCCTCAAAGCCTTTTTTATACCTGTGAAATTACAAACGATTGAACAGACAGAAAAGACAGAAAGTACAGTCTTGTACTTTGTGTCCCCACAACATGAAATATGATCTACATATAATTAGGTGTTGCAGGAGTTTTTAGAAATCAGGTCGCACTCACAAGACTTCATGCAAACTCTATTCCACAATTTAAAACAGTTTAAAAGTTCACTTAATCGCTTGAAATATGGCCTAAAATGAGAGTAAAGTGTAAAATCCTCACCTGGTTTGCAGATCCTGGGGGATGTAAAGTGAAACCTGTGTTGAGGGTGGAGGGGCTGACTGCCCAAACCGGAAGAGCCTCCTTCTAAACATGTCTGTACATTGAGAGGGGATGGGACAAACAAGCCAGAGGTGATGCTCTGCAGTTGTAGCCACGCCTTTCAAATGGTTGAGTCTCATTTTGCTGTAACATGAAGGTGTTGAAATCAGAAGAAGCTGCATTCAGCCTGAAAGCTGAAGAGACGATTTGTTGGGATGCGAAGGATGAAATTCAAGTCTGAAGTTAATTGTCATGTTGAAACATTTTGGGTGTGTGACATTGTCAAGTTGTTTGTATTAATATTATGTACGTGTTGGTAGGTGTCCAGCATATCTAGATATTCATTGCATATTTGCATATTTACTGATTACTCTAAAAAACACACCAGAACCTCAACACACCCAAGGTTCAAAAACTGTTGTAAACACAACAGCTGATGGTTTGTTTGTTTCTTTTCACTAAAAGCTGATTATTAACAAGCCATTTCAGACAAGAATGAGTATACACATAAACTGTGACTAAACAAAAGAAATGGACATAAAGAAATGCCTTTAGCTTGCATTCTTTATAGCGACCAGCAGGGGGTGATTGTGAAAGAAGTCCAATTGTTTAGAAGTAAATTATAAATTTGCTTTGATGTATTCCTTTAATAAACATTTCCTGATAATTTTATGACCTTAATAAGTAGTTTTATAAATGATGGTCAACAGAGAAAGAACTTGAAGATCCAGTTTCACGGATCTGTACATTTGTGTGACCTGATATGAACAGATTCACCCAGAAAGTGCAGATTGTCATTGTCTTTAATAGTAAAAGGAATAAAAAATGTATAAAATTGCTTTTAACCATTGTGGTAGTTTGTTTTGTTCAGGAAATGCTCATTTTAACTTAACATTTCACTTGACATCAATCACCAGAAGGAGAACAGGAAGCTCGTCCTGAACATCATGTCCTTGTTTTACAGCAGAGTCTGTTTGATTAATCCTGTGAGGCAGGTTTGGGTTTGGCCAGGTTGGCCCTGACTCGAGCCTGGTCCACAGCATCCAGCAGGTTTTTGGAGTCCAGTGCCAGAGTGTGGGCGGCCGCCAACATCTGCCGCTGACATTCCTCCTTCAGCGACGTCACAGAGTTCTGCTGGGCCAGACGCATCTTATTGATCAGCTCTCCTAAGTCCTTGTTCAGCAGCTTTTTAGTGCCTTCAATCTGAGTTAGAGAGAAGATCACATGAGCTTTGGGACCATAATTTACTCAATGAACACCATGCTGTACTGAAGAAGACTTGAAACTATGATTGAGACCATAAAATCATTAGGAAAATGTTAACTGAGATAATAAATCAAGTAGGAAGTAGATCTTTATGTTCTGCTGTAAGGGTTAATGTCCTGAACTATCAGCCAGACTGTGTCACAATACCTCTATCTTTGTCTCTGTCTGTACTTCATATTACTGACTTTTGCATCCAAATCTGCCAATCTGTGAAATTACTTCACTACAAGTACAAGTCCTGCATTCAAAAATTACTTACTTACTTACTTAAAAGTACAAAAGTATCAGGATCAAAATGTACTTGGACTCAGGTTGTTGTGGTATATTCTAAATATATTATTGGAGTATTTGTACTGATGCATTTATGTATTTATGTAGGCAGGTTTAATTAAAAAAGATCATGCTTTTTATGTTAAATCTCTGAGTAAAAAGTACAATATCTGCCTTAAAATGTAGTGCAGTAGAAGTAAAAAGTTACATAAAATGGAAATACTCAAGTAAAGTAATTTAAAAATGTAATTAAAGTACAGTACTTGAATGAATGTACTGTACAGTATCTGCATGCATGTGCACCACACAGTGAAGGCAGGTGAGGTGAAGTCTACCTCAGTGGTGACGGAGCTGTGCAGCGACGGCAGGATCTCATCAACACTTTGGATCAGGCTGCGGAGCGTGATGCCCACCGTCTGAGGGATCAAGAACAACCCATAGAAACTCACTTCCTGGAGAACAGATTAGTTTAATGAGACGTGTAAAGAGGACCTACTTTGACAGCGCTGGGGTACTCGGAGGCGGGCAGGGTGTTGACATCATTCTTGAGCTTGACCACCTGTTTCACCATCGCCATGACCCCGGTGTAAACCTGGTCACCTGATCGGTCCAGCTCGGCTGTGGGCCGAGGCTACAACACCACAACACAACTTTAAACTTTCAAAAATGTCAGCTGTTAAAACTATTTGTAGCCTTAATGGTTCTATCTCTTAAGAAAGAAACAACATCTGAGTATATTTCAAACCAGATTGATGACAGAGTGAGGTTTTCCTTTACCTGTGTGACTGTTGGAGGCATCGGGGGCTTCTCTGGAGGACCTGCCAAAACAAAAAAAAAGGAGCAATATTCAGGGACAAAACTTGCAAATTTACAAGAAATAACTCACAAATTTGGAAGAAAAACTGAAAAAAAAAAATATAAGAATAACACAGATTTGCAGGGGAAAAAAATCACAAATTTTGAAGAAGATCCCCACAAATTTGAGAGGAAAAGCTCACAAATTTCTGAGAAAAAACACAAATTTACGAGAAAAAAGAGACACATTTCTGAAACATCCCCCACAAATAAACGAGAAAAAAAAATCACAAATTGACAAGAAAAAAACTCATGAATTAACAAGTGGAAAACTCACAAATGAATGAGACAAAAACAAAAACACATTAGTGAGTATTTTTTTTTTTTACCTACAATGGCTCTATCGTAAATGTTTGACTACATGCAACCTACTGTACATGTTTTTATTTATATTTTGAACCTTGGCCATTGCTTTTTACTGTATTGTACTGCTGCATTATAATCTGCATTATTAGATATTTGAAATAATAAATGTTAAGAAAGCTTTTCATGTGAACTCACCATTTTGTGGGCTTTTCTCCGGAGGCTGTGAGAAAAGCAAGAAAAGTGAATTTATCAGTTTCAAACAAACTATTGCTGTGAATTGCCTTCTTATGAATTGGAGATGCAGAAAAGAAATAGTTATTTAATTAGTGCTACTGTTTGGGAAAGCATCTGTCTTTCATTCTTAAGTGAAAATACAGTACTCAGTTATGCAGAGTGCTTTAACTTTCGACTAATTCTGGCAAAAATAAAGCTAAGAGAGGCAGGAAAACTACAATAAAAACATCTAAAACACCCACAGTGCATAAACAGTGTCTCTGCCCCCTAGTGGTCAAAAAGTATTAGATACAGTATAAGAACAGAATGAAACAAAAAACAAATAATGTACCTTTATTTGTGAATCCACTCGCACGACAGGATCCTGCATTTAAAAAAAACAGGCGTCAGTGAACGCAGCACCGTCTGTGTTTGCATAATGTCGGTGAGTTGGTGATTTCTGTCATGTGCTCGCCAAAGATCTTCCGCTTCTGATTAGTGTCACTCTGACTCTTTTGTCGTTTCGTCACACTCTTGAGGCCACAAACTACTTCCTGTGCTGCATATTCAGAGCAGTGTATGTGTGTGTGTGTGTGTGTGTGTGTAGTCCCTCACCAGTTGTTTCTCCTCTTGCTCCAGCCACTGTTTATCCATTAGCATCTCTCGTCTTTGCCTTTGTAAAGTGTCCTCCACTTGCTCTTTCTCTTTCTCCCACACCGGCCTGGTGTCCCTGTCGTTTCTCTACACACACACACACACACACACAAAACTGAATCAGTTTATTTCCATGTTGATGACACTTTTTACACTTGAACAGCAGCTGCAGAACGTGACTCAACAACAAACTTCCTTTTGATGTAATCTGAGAGATTCAGTCATTGTACAATATATCGAAATGAAGTGAACATTTTTAGGCGTGTTCAATATGTGAGGGAACAGGAAGTCAAGGCAGGGATTGAAATATTTTAGTTTTCATGTCTTTTTGTGTGTGTGTGTGTGTGTGCGCGTTTTGTGTTGATACCTGTGTGTTTGAGACCCGAGGAAGAGTGTTGCTTTGTATTCTGGATGGCTGGTGAGAAAGAAAGAGAGAACATGTGATCTATTAAAAGAGTTACAGGTAAAAAAAATATTTTGGAGTCCTAAAAAGTGAAGCCAGTTGCCTTAAAGCTGCACTCTCTCTAACGGCCAGGGTGTAAAAGGAGTCCGATTTGATAGAAGTCTGAAAACATTTTCTTAATAAGTTTACAATCTAGTTTTAAATTAAATCAATGCAGCACTTAAGAACAGACAAATGTCTGAGAAAAAAAATAACAAATCGATGAGAAAACCCCCACAAATTTACAAGTGAAAAACTGACTAATTTATGAAAAATATGTATTAATTTATGATAGAAAGACTCGCAAATGTATGAGATTGATTCATTTTGCAAGGTTGAAAATTAAATCTTCCTCAATATAGAATGGTTTTAAATTATGGATCCATTATGTTTTTGTGAAGGTTCCACCCTCTTGTCCTAATATTTTTCATCTTTATCCTGTATTCTTTATTCCTCCTTAACCACAGTAAAACGTACACTATTAGCCTTAAAATGTAGTGGGGCAGAAGTATAAAGTTACCTAAAAGGAAAATACTTAATCACCTGATTAAATGGACTTAGTTTCATTCCACCACTGGTTTCCTTTAGCCCACATTAACAGATATTTTTAATGCAGATAAGAATGAAAACAAATCGAGTTAATAGGTATTAAAACCATCTTGTAAATGTGCTGAACAGATACACATGAATTACAAATGAAACTAACTGCAGAGGAACTAAAAATATGTTGACTTCGAAGAAACAAATAGAGGAATTTCCCATTCAGTCGCCTTATCTTGTCACAGTACAGTTTTGTGGTTTAGTGGCTCTGTTGGTACCTTGGGTGGAGGCTCGGTGTGGTTGGCGTGTGTCGATGCAGTTAAAGGTGATCTGTCTCGCCGCCCCTCCTGCTCGGACTCCATCCTGTGGACGTCACTATCCAACACATCAAACAAACAGACAGTCAGTGTGTGAGGTTTCATTTACATTTCAAAGAATAATATCTGAAGTTCCTGTCTGTTGTTAAAGGTGAATTTCTGTATAAACTGCCAGATGCCTTACATGTAAATCCCCATATTTAGTGGAATTTTTTTGTACATATATAGATATTTTTTTTCCAGTGTGAGTTGTTTGATCTAAAATTCTAATATATTAATATCTCCAAAAAGGATTGCTCAGGATGCTGTTTTTCTATAATTATTATATTATATTATATCATATATACATAGAAAAATTACTATACATATATATATATATATATATTTT
>CAFUXE010000885.1:121476-144228 GCA_903364295.1 Serranus cabrilla | reverse complement strand
TTTTTTTAGAATAAAATGTATTTTCTTTTCTTTTTTTGATTATAATTTTTAATCGGAATCAGAAATACAAAAATAATTTATTTTAAAATGTTTTTTTCCCACTTGCAAATTGTTGATTTTGCACTGATATAGTGCTTACTTCAATTTATGCTTTTATTTTGTATGATGAAATGAGTTTGTAAGTACGTGTCTGGGTAAGTAAATAAAAAACGTAAATAAAAAATAATTGCTTTTCACTATTAAGGTTAATTCAAGCTATTCCCTGATGCTCACAAAGACAGACAGAAGATAACTGGCAGAGAGTGAAGCGTCTGGTTCAGCAGTAATGGAGGAGAATATATTTGTGGTGGTAAAAGTACCTCAGGGAGCAGACGAGCTGACTGAAGCTGGGCCGGCTGTTGGGCTCGTAGGCCCAGCAGCGTGTGAGCAGGGAGTACATGGTGGGCGGGCAACTCTGCGGCTTCGGGAGTCGAATTCCCGACTCCAGCTGGTTGATCACCTGTCCGTTCTCCAGCCAGAAGAACGGCTGCTGGGCCATGGAGAAGATCTCCCACACACACACACCTGGACGAACAAACACCGTTATTATTCTTTCTTTTTCATCGTCTCTGTCCTGAACACAATCCAAACCTTTTTTATAAAGAGGTTAGTGTTGTACTCAGTGGTGGAATGTGTTCCATTTTATGCACATTTATACTTCTACTCCACTACATTTTGGAGGCAGATATTGCACTTTTTTCTCACTGACTCGTTTTACTAGCTTTAGTTACTGTTCCAGCCAAGTTTTAATATGATAAAACACATCACATGGTGAGGCCTTATTGCTGAAATAATAAATCAGGTGAGAAGTAGGTTCATTTTCTCACAGACTTGTTTAGAAAGAATGCAGGTTTACGGCACATTTCAGACCCCGAGGTTGCTTCTTTGTTAAGACAAACGTGTAAATGTGCATTCAGATGAGTGCATTTCTCACCAAACATCCAGACATCGCTCGCTGTGGTGAAGCGTCTGAAGTTGATGGACTCAGGCGCCATCCATTTGATTGGTAATCGACTGACTGAGGCTGCAGACAGGAGGGGGGATCAGCAAAATACAGATTAAAACAATAACTCATAAAAAGTCAAGAAGAGACGAGCTTTCACCCCAATAAGTGTGTGTGTGTGTGTGAAAGTTTACCTTTATAATACTCTTGTTCATCAACGTAGCGTGACAAGCCAAAGTCACCCAGTTTAACACATTCAGGTGTCGCCACCAACACATTTCTCACTGCTATATCTCTGCAGCACACAGACAGAACAGAAACCAATGCAAATGATCATCTATTTTAAAATGCACCACTTTTAAACACAGCACAGTGTCTGCTCGAGGTTTTCTCTGGTGAAAAATGTCCTCAATGTGCAGGACTCTGCTACCTGTGCACCATGTTGAGTCCTTCTAGGTAAGCCAAGGCTTTGCAGATTTGTAGACAGTACAGGGTTAATGTAGCGTTGGTCAGGATGTACTGTTCCTCCACCAGATAGCTCCCCAGCTGTCAGGGAAACACAAACACACACTTTTTACAGGACAGTTTGCATCAACCGGACACGTTCACAATTTACAGTCTTATGATTATTGTATTAATACACATGCTTAATGTAATTCTAACAGTAAACTCTGTAAAAGCAAACCGGCATTCTTCCTAATGGCGACTCTACTGCCTGCAAAAAGGAGACTGTTTGTATAGAAATCAATGGAAAAATGACCACTATTCTCACTGGATTTATTATCTCAGTAAACAGAAAATCTTAATTTTTTCACTGTAAGTATATTTTGTTGTTTTTTCAGAAGCCAAACTAGCAAATTAATATCAAAGTTGCAAGTAAATTGCGGATGCACGTTGCAACCAAGCTAGGAAGATAACGCTAGTTTTGGCAAATAACTACGCTTTCACATATAAAGTCTGATAGACTTTCATAATTGTTGCATTTTTTAATTGGTTTGGTTAACTTTCACGCTGTGCTTTAATAAGTGCACCAAGCATTAGAAACAAATGCACACGCTCTTGACGCCTCCCTTGACTATTGGAAAGAATATTCTTTAATCATGTCGCAGACTTTAGTGTATTGTATATTTGAAGGGATTTCTGCCCAAATTCAACCCAGAATGCGCTGTGTTTAAGTTTTCTTCCTTCTTTTGGTTGCATTTTACCTGCAGAGAACTGAACTCTGGTGCACTAAGTAGTGAACTGAAACACTTTTTTTTTTCCAGACTTCGGTTATTTGGTCTGGTCGATTATCTGGACCCGAGTTTGTTTGATCGTTCACACCAGCAAAAAAAACAAACAGATTGTCCAACAAATGTACCAGAGTTCATTTCAAGCTGCTCAAACAGCTCAGGTGTGAATGCCCTCTTACTCTCTATGACCTCTTCCAAATATGTTCACTTCTGGCCCCCCAAAAATGACACAGCAATGGCAAATATGCTAAATCTAAGGCTTCAAAACGACAGAGTGAATGATTTACCAACACAACAACTACACACCTCTCCATGTGCAAGGAGCTCCATGACGATCCAGACAGGATCGACCTCGATGACTCCGATTAGACGCACTATGTGGGGATGATCCAGGTTTTTCATCAAGCCTGCGGCAGACAGAGCAGCTGGGATCAGTAAAACAGCTTATTATATGAAGAAAAAAGAAAAGACTGAGAGGATATAATATTATTTATTGTTCCTCTGCTAGAAAAGAAGCTCGTAGAAGATAAGTCTCTCAACCACGAGGACACCACAAGCTTTCACTATCACGTAAAGGAAAACCATTATCAAGAAATACAATCTTACCACTGTGTTTGTGTTGCAGAAGCTAATTGTAATCTTGTTTTAGAGAAGTTTGCACTTACTTTGAAAGCCAAATGTCCACTACCTGCTCAGCACAGCAGCCTAAACAATACAATTGTAATTTTCTTATGCTAAATGAGAACAACTACCACTGACTGTGTGTTTACTGGAATCTGTTCATATTTTCATAGCATTTTCAAGCATATTTATCCATAAATCCATTAATTATTTATTTATTTATTTAAACAGTGATAGAATGTAACTAAGTACATTTACTCAAGTAGGATTTTAAGGTACTTTACTTGAGTATTTCCATTTCGTGTAACTTTATACTTCCGCTTCATTAAGTTTTTTTTATACTTTTACTGAAGTAAGTTTTGAAACTTGTCCAGTCAAAGTTCTTCCATTCAAGCTTTTTTAACTTTCAGTTTGCATTTATGGAGCAAGAATGACTTGCTGAAAAATATGCTGTGAATTTCCCTTTATGTCCACAATGTTCAAAAATGCAGATGTTTAGCTTGTCGTCTTTCTTGTCGGTGAGCTCTGTTACAAAAATCAAAATAGCTCTCTTGAGAGGATTCAACAGCCTCTCGGGTGAACCCAAAGCCACAAGCAGGCAACAGGAAGTCGACTACAGCAATCTTCTCTCTGATGAAACGTGAAAAAACCTGAAATGTTCCAAACTCAGACACTGAAATAACTTCCTTCTACCTGAAAAAGCTTCACAACCAAAACAGACTCTGTGTGGAAAATTTCCTGTTGCTGCTAATCACTCACCAGCTTCACTGAGAAACTTCTCCTTCACTTCGGCTGAAGAGTCCTTACAGGTTTTGATGGCCACACGGATCCTCTCTTCAGTCTGCACACACACACACACACACACATGATCCAAACCCTCTTATTCACAGCTGAATGTGACCAGCAGGTGTGATGCTGTGATGAACTCACTGGGCTTTTATAAACGCCGTCGTGAACCTCTCCGAAGAAGCCCTCGCCCAGGATCCGACCCACGACGATGTCCTCCCTGCAGATCCTGTGCTTCTCTGAACACACAGGGGAAGGTTCAGAAATCCACTCTGCTGGAGGCGTGATTTCAAATATTTTTTACAGTAAATCACATAAACTCTTCTCACCTCCAGCATCTGCTTTGCCCTCTGGAATCTCAGCGTAAATATCCGAACCTGAAGTTAAAGAAACATGTGGAAATGAAAGTTTTTACACATTTTTTGTATTTATTCTTTTGTAAACAGCAACAATCAAACAGAAAAAGCATTAAAAAGTCTGTTAAAAGCAGCTGTGTAATTGTAAAAAAAAGTTACTCGACTTACTCAAACCTCTGTCAGGACCTCTGGGACCGCTGGGAGAGAGACACATTTTTAACACTTCATTGGATATTCTTTTCCTTTTTTATATGTTTTAATAATTATGACATGGCAGGATGCATATCATTATTTTGTTGTTTTATTTTCGAAGTTCAACCTCAGCTCTTATAATAATCTATAATAAACTGTGCACCCAGAATACAGACACTTAGACCACAGAGACTACCTTTTTATCCCACAGCCTTCACAGCAGAAAGTCATATATGTTTCCATATGCCCAGGGTATGTTAAAACCCTAATCGGCAATTAAACTCATTTTAATTCTGGTATTTAGTAGTTATGATCAGGAATAATGTCACTAAAAAGAATTAATCATTTTTTTTAAAGTCTCCTTAAGTGTTAATTTCTCAGCATTACTTATACACCTGTGATCTTTATTCCAACAGACATACATATGAAAACATATATATGAATATGACCAGAACAAAAAGGAGTAGGAAGGTGTGAAAAGGAAACCTAACGTATGTTTCCACTGTGTTTCATATGACTCACCATTTTGGGATGTCAGGTAGTTTCAGTCTTGCATCTCTCGCTAAAAGAAAGAAATCCGCTTTAGTTTTGAATCATCATGATTCTGTGTATTTGGTGACTCCTGTTGTAAAATAACAGATAAGGCTCCAGTGTTTTCTGACCCACGTGTACCTTTGCTGGGCCGGATGATGAGCGAGCTCTCAGAGCTGCCGTCCAGCCGGCAGTAGCCGTCGATCAGGTCGGCCATGTTTTCTGCCACGGCCAGAGAGGAGGCGTGCACGGACAGCGGCTGCAAGATTCAACATATTCAGAGTGTGTCAACTTGCTTTGCACTTTAATCTCAATTAACTCTTTTAAAAGGATGCAACCAAGAGACCTGAGCACTTTTAGTATGTGTGAAACTGCAGTAAAGCAGACAGAGCGTGTATAAAGGTTCTCCAGGGAGTTAATGCACCTGACTTGTCAGATGTCTGCATTACACTCACCTGTATAAAAAGTGCTTTGAGATCAGTGTTTAACTGACTGAGTTACCTGTTGGGCTCCCTCGATGTGCACGGTGAGCAGAGCCCGACCATCGCTCTCTGCAGAGCAGGAGATACTGCGCACCTGAGAGGGCGTGGCCAAACAGACGGGCTGCAAAAACACACATAAGAGATACATATGCACATTATAATACGCTCATTTAAATATCTTTTCTACCTGGTTGCTTACTCATCATATCATACAAGTTTTAGAAAATCCTTCTTTTACTGTAAGTGTATGTTTTATTTCCTTATAAATAGATTTAATTATAACAATAAGCTGAGAGAAAAACTCACTGTGGAGTTTTCCGTCTGCTGGCTGATGCCTTCAGGGCCGATGACCAGGTTCATTGTCAGATTCCAGCCGTGCTGCAGACACAAGACACAAACCAGAGGTGTAAGAAAACTTTGGTACACTTCAGTGTCAAGATATTATGTTTTGTGATACTGTCTCAGAAACTAAATGGATTTTTAACTTTTAACATTATATGAGAAGTGTGTTCTTTCCAGTGTCGGGGTGAAATACATGTAATTACAATGATATATATTGGCTTGTTTACAGTATTGCAATATACTCAATAATAACTTTTTTTTGCCAACACACAATAGAATATTAGTGTTGTAATATGACAGGAAATAACAGCTTCTCACCACCAGCTGGCAGGCGAAGCTCTCCTGTGTGTAGCTGTAGCACTGAGCCAGCGTGCTGAAGAACCGGGACATGCACTGGTCCTGCTTCAGGGTGGAGTAGCCCTGAAACGTCTGCTGGATCAGCCGCCGTAACTGCTTGGACTGATGCAGAGCAAACATTAAAATGCTGTAAAGTCACGGCCGAATGTGCAGTATAGTTCTGAGGTGATTACCTTCATGCTGTCGATCAGCTCTCTGGGAAAGAACAGGTCCAGCCCCACGTCCTTCCTGAAGGAGGGAAGCCGACTAAAGTAAAAGATCTTCTACGCTGAATAGAAAGATTTTATATATCATCATATTTAACTTACTCTAATAGTTCAAAGTTGGACTTTTTCTCCAGCCCATTTGGATTCATGTCTTTGTAGAATCTCCTGCAAACATCATGAATGAACACAACAAATGTTTTGTGAATTAAAAAATGACATTTTCAATTAAAACATTTTTCTATCTATTCAGTTTTGTTGGATCCAGAACACATAGATCTTTTTTAAGAGCGTACATGAGGTTGTAGCTAAATAATAATAATAATAAACTTTATTTGTAGAGCACCTTTCATGCATGAAATGTAGCAGAGAACGAAGAAATTGCAGGCACCAAGTGCTTCCCATTTAACATGAAAATATGCATATTTAAAGCACTCAATTTATAAAATGGTAAAAAAAAAGGAAAGTTAAGTAAAAAATATAGATAGTAAAAAAGTTCAGCAGAGTCTTACTGTCTCGATGAACACCATTTGCAAGTAAAACCATATTTTTAAATCTTATTGCGAGCATTATCACATAATAACGTAAAAAGAAAACATAAAATCACATAAAAATGTTATAAAATCAGTATAAAAAAAGCGTATACCTGATTTCCAGACAGCCGAGCTGCAGAGCCATCCCATCACTGACCTTTGAGGCGTACTGCTGCATGTAGTCACTGCGTACCTGTGGATAAAGATATTTATATTATTAACATCTTTATATGAAACTTCGCAGCAGAAAGCTCCCACTCTCCTGCACAATATTATGTGTTTTACACGTTCTGTATTGTTGTTGCTGTGAATTAGATTCAATATTTCGTCTTCAAATAGTCATTTCCATTAAGAAGGTATAAAAACCTTTAAAGGCCGTTTTCTCATAATGAGTTTTTCTCATAAATCTCAACTTCAGCTCCACTTAAAGACACCAAACTGACCAGTTTTATTCCTAACTATATTCTGAAGGTTTTTACAATCATTCATACCCTGATTTAGACAACATGTTGTTCCTAAAAACATGACGAAAAAGTATTGTCTTATTGTAAGTAACTATAGGTTTAAAAAAGTGTTTAAGTTTAATTAATGTCATTATTATTACTAACATTTTTTTGCTGTTAACGTAGTTTTGAACAACCTGTTATTGTGTAAATCTAAAGCTAAATAAATAAAAAGTAAATAGATGTTGCTGACCTGCTGGTAAAAGTAGAGCATCGTGGTTCTGTCATCTTTGAATTTCTCCATGAAGTCTGTCGGGATGTATCTGATCCTCAGGTCATATCTGTAGAAAAACACACTTTAACTTCACTTTCTGTGTTTAGTAAATCTCTACACACACAGAGACTGAGGCACCGACCTCCACTCAGCCTCCAGGTGCTGCTGCTCGTATCGCTGCGTGAGTTCGGACACGGTCAGGTCCGGGTGCAGCCAGTGGATCACGGAGGACTTGAGGTGTTTGAGGAGGAGGCCGTAGCAGAGCCTGTGTTTTATCTCCGGACCAACACAGCCGCTGGACAGCACCATGTTCACAACATCCTGAGACACAAGGAGTTTTACAGTCATGCTGGCTTTGAATGTGAAATTAATAAGAGAAAACTTATCTGCTTATCAATTTTCTCCACAATGATTGTACACGTCTTATCGTCACCCTGCAGATCTCAAATCTAAAGACGACTTCCCTGTTTTCTTGTCTTTAAGTTCAGTGCAAACAATAAAGTTTGAACTTTTTCATACAGTTAAACATCCAATATTTAGCTTGGTTTGGTCAGAAACTGGAGGCTGCTGCTACTCCATGGAGTAAAGCTGAATGTGGCGCTACTTTAAGCTAACTATTTCAACGTTTTCCCCATTCAAGCTAATTAACAGTTTAGCCGGTTCAGCTAGTTATTTCTCCCATTTATTAATAACTTTTAGCTTCCTGTGTACTTCTGTGCTTACTTGGATTTCAACTTGGATGTGACCCTACTTTTAGCTAAGTATTTAAACTGTTTATTCAGTACTTTTAGCAGAATGTCTACCTTTCACTTTTAGCAAACAATTTAAACTGTTTTTGCATTTTAGCTAATTTTATGAACTGTTTAGTCGTTATTTTTGTAGCTATTTATTTCTTCCATTTATTCATAACTTCTAGCTTCCTGTTCACTTCTGTGCTTACTTGCTAACTACGACTTGGATGTTATGCTACTTTTAGCTAACTATTTAAACTGTTTAGTCAGTACTTTTAGCATTTCAACCTTTTACTTTTAGCTAACTTTTTGTTTATTTAGTTAACTGTTTTGTCAATGCTTTTAGCTAATTATTTTACCCATTTATTCATAACTTTTAGCTTCCTGTTTACTTCTGTGCTTACTTGCTAACTAGCTTGCAGGCAGTCCTCTGCCTCCACAGTGTCATCTTCGTCCTGATGTTCCTAACTCCGTTTGAAAAAAGTTTGGATGGATGGCACACTTCTCAAAAAAGTTGCCTCCCTCTCCTCCTTTTCTCGTTTACGTTTTCGCTTACTGCAACCGCTTCTTTCACTCATTTTTTTTCTCCAACTACTACTTCCCCACGTTCCGGTCTGTTCAGCACTGTGATTTATAGACAGTGGCGTGGGGGCGGAGCTGGCTGTTCCCATGGTTTCCACACTTGCACTTGACCAATTAAATCATTGTCTTTAGTTAAAAAAAAACGAGGGTGTTTTTTATTGGTTAAACATGGTGTCAATCAGTGAGTAGAGGAGAAACACGCATTTCTATAATTTTCCCTAAATCTGGTTTGGCCCCAGGTGCACGTGGGCCCCTGGGCCTGTGCCCATAAAGCCCATTGGATAATCCGGCCTTGACAATAGTTTATAGGGATGGACCGAAGTCTGCATTCAAAACTTACTTCAAAGCATCAGCATCAAAAAGTATAAAAAGTAAAAGTACTTGTTATGCAGAATGGACCCACTCAGATTGTTTTATATACACAAGATAGGTCTCATTTTAGCTTCTTAATATTCTTTTATGAAGTTTAATTGAAAACAGTCTAATCACTTGAAATGTATTATGTTTTTTATGTTAGATCTCGACCTGAAAAGTAACTAAAGTTGGACTTTAAATTGAACTTAAGTACAGTACTTGAGTAAATGTACTTAGTTTCTTTCCACCACTGGTACATTAGAATACAATAAAGCAGAGGAAAGCAGCTGTGTAAGCAGAGTTCAGCAGTCACACACAGTAGAGTACACAGTACCTTAACTGTCCATCCCTCCTCACAGCGGACCAGTTTGAAGTTCTTGCCCAGGTTGGAGCTGTTGCTGAGAAAACACACTTTGATGATCTTCACATGGACGATGCTGTCCCTGGGGACGGGTGTAGAGGGAGACATCTCCGAGGAGTCTGACTGGCTGGTGGGAGACATGCTCCTCCAGGACAGGGTGCTGGTGTCTCCTGACATCATACACTCGACGTGTTCGCTACTGCATACAGACGTTCATCTCACATGGAGTGATGACAAACACACACATGAAGGGACACATCAGGGCTGGGGACAGACAGAATTTTGACATTAGTTGCATGCTGATGATTAACTTCTGCTGAGATCTTTCTGTACTCACCAGTCTTGTCTCCACAGCCCAGCACCAGAAACCTACTGTCAGTCTCTAAAAGCCAAGACAAACCAGTGGCAGCTCCAGACTGCATTCATGTTACTCTGTAAAGTGCAGATTTGGTCTTTTTTATCAGCTTAACAGCACGGACGTACCCGAAGAACAACTGCATCAGTAAGCGAAAGAGGAAACAGCACTTACGGGCAAATAAGGAAGTTGAAGAACAGAAATACTGACAGGACTGACGAAACCACCGTGTCACCCCGTGTCTCACATGCAATGGCACAGTCCATCGCCAAACCACAACCCACCCACGACTGTGCAGAAGGGGCAAGGCCTACAGAGCGCTCACTTCCTCTTACGCACGTTTTGATGAGCGGAAGCACAGAACAGGTGCAATGATACAAAAAAAGCCCTTTTCTCATGATGTTGACATTTTTAATATTGATGTCTTCATAACTGCCATGAAATTTGGGACAGATATGAAATGCTTTGCCAGCAGGAATCAGGCATTTAGCACAAAGCTGGACTATGCATAAGTGAAGGTCAAAGGCTAAAATAGACAGAGTAATTTCTAATTAATTTATGGCAGTGGTGGAAAAAGTATTCAGATTCCTTACTTCAGTAAAAGTACAATCAAAATGCGCTTAAATTATCAAAAGTAAAAGTACTTTTTATGTAAGATAGGCCTCATTTTCACTATTTAATATATTGTTATGAGGTTTGATCTAATGTTAATTCTTCACCTTCAAAGTAACTAAAGTTGGCAACTAAATCTAGAGGAGTAAAGTATAAAGATGTATGAAAAACTCAAGAAAAGTACCTCTGAGATGAAAAGCCTTTTTGCAGAGCTGCAGCATGACAGTAAACACTGTTGTGTTAGTGAAGCCGCAGCTGGAAAATTCTTTCTATTCTTTCACATTCGACCTCAGTGGTTTTTTGTTCTGTCTCTGTCGACTCTGAAGCAGAGTAGAAGGCGCTCTCTGGGAGTGTGATTTGGGTCACGGATGTAGAAAGAGTATGCTTTGGGTAACCACTGCAAAAAAAACAGTATGTAGACAAACAGTTAACAGAAAGTGTAGATGGGAGCTCACCTGTTTGTATGTTTAATCAGAGTAATTTACTCTAGTTTGACAGTAAGAGAGAAGAAAGACAAACATCACACTCTTAATTCCTGTGTTACTGACAGCCATCACACATTAAAGTGGCACTTCTCTTCATATGAATACTGAACAGAGCGACATCCTGTTATCAACAATGAAAACATTTTTCACACTCAAGACCCAGCCCGGTTTGCTTCTGAGCATTTATGAAGCACTAATTTGTCATGTCCGGTGACGAGAAATGTGGTTAATAATGTCTGAACACTATGGTGTGTGTGTGTGTGTGTGTGGTTTACAACCAGTAAATTAGTAGCTAAATTATTTAAATTATCTAAAAATCGATTTTTCTACTACAGTATTGCAAATTGGGTGCAGATCAATAGTCTGATTCTACCTTCTAAACCAGTTTTGAAAAAGAATATTGAGATTTTTTTCAGTGGAAATGAAGGTATATGTAAACTATAATATACATTATGTGCACTACAGCTCAAAATTGTAATATATATGAGTGTATAATAGTTGACAAAATTGTGACATTGAAAGAGTATTTTTGTAGTTTTGCATGTAGCAAAAATTCTACTCTTTATACCTCTACATCATTTAAATATTTTATGGATGAGTTTTGTTGCCACAAATGATCAGGAATTAAATTTATATTCAATCATTGTTCTTTAAAAAAAAAAATCAGAATTAAGAAATGCTTTTCTTACAGTTGCTGCTGTATAAAAAATGTAAATATATATAATGAAGTATCTAAATTAAATTAAATTGAAAAAAGAGCACTTTACTAAATATAAAACAACAACATAAAATACAGTCTTAAGTATATGTACAAATAGAATAAAAATAGAAATATGGAAATAAATGTTTAACTATAAATATATTATTATAAAATATTGTGTTTTTATCTGGAGTTATCCTTGATATTTTTTTTCCAGTTTCACTGTAAAGATAATTTTTTTATTTAAGTAAAATGTTGTAGAACGTGTGAGTGGCAAAATTAAACTTTTCTATCAGTAAAACCTAGACTGTCCGGCAGAGGGCGACAAAGCCCAGTTTAAGTATTTAACACAGTATAATAAAGGCTTTCGGTCAATGAATTAATAATGTCATGGCCCTGCAGTCACAGGAAAACATCGACTTAACACGCAGGTTATGGTTCAGTGAATACATCTGTGCATTAGCATGATTTTCTCTCACTGCCGACTTTTTCTGAACAAAAATGAGACACTCCTCATGGCGTGACTATTATCTAAGCGACGCCTGTTTTAATTAAGAATTTTTTTTAATCTGGTTTTCTTCCTCCTGCAATAAAAAACATCTTGTAGATGTAAAAGTTAAAATAAAAAAATAAAATTACATAAAGATTAAATGTGACTGGAGTTTGTTAGTGTTAAGCGGCCATAAATTAGCTACATTTTTAAATTAGCAGATTTTTAAATGGAGTTCGGCGCAGCGCACCAAGCTAATCTGTCCAACATATTTCTGGAGGAACGAGCTGAATATATAAATAAATTTCATTAACATAATTTTGAAATGTTATGGTGTGTTTTCAGTCAAATGATGCCCGTCGTCCATCTTCGCTGTGTGGTTTAATTAGGCTGTTAGTCATCAATGGGACGGTCCTGCGATCTGATGCGTCAAACACATCGATGACAGCGACGCATACAGCGGAAGTTAAAGGGTTTGTCTTCAAAGTAAAAGTGAAAAATAAAATGCCGAACGTCATTCAATTCCATTTTTTTCGGTTTTCTTATTGTTTCAATTTACAGATTTCAAAAATAAAACTCGTTCTGTAAAATCTATTCTGGGACTTTAAATCATCATGAATTACATGCTTAATTTACAAACATTTATTTTTATTTATTTATTTATTTCTGTTCAGAAAAATTTTAGTCCTTTGTTTAGCCTCCTTATGCCTCCTTATAGTACTTCTGTAATTTAATTTATCTGAATGATGGTTGTCTTAAAATAGGAAAATCCAAGTTAAAACAAGACATGATAAGATATACGTTATTAATCCTGCATTGGGGAAAATCATTTGTTAAAGCAACTCAAGAATCAAAAGTGAAAAGTAGAAAAGAGTGGCTGAGTGGTAAGTAAAAACAAGATTTTAAAAAAGCTGCCAAATACAAATAAAATATTACATCAAATCAAATAAAAAAAGAAGCTGTTTACACTAAATAAAATACAAAAATACAAAAAAATAATGAACCAAGATAAAATAGTTCTATATAAACCATTTAAATTCTACAGATATGTCCATGTAATGGATAAATGCACAGGGAAATACATACACAACATACAGTACATGCTATTGTAGTAACATGTTGCTACAAAACACTAATGATTTTGAGTGGCCAAAAGAAATAAAGAGAAATAGTGATGATACAATACACTGTTGAAACAAGAAAGTGTGTGCTTTTAATTTGAAAACCATCAACGGAAGCCGTGTCTGACGGTGCTTCTCTTCACTGTTTCTGCTGCTACAGTTGTGCACACAAGCATAGGTGATGCCAACATCCGCTGGGAGAGAAAGCAGCTGTTAAAGGAAGGAAGCACCTTTCTCATTTCCACATCTATTTTTATGTATTTTGGAAAAACAGCCTGTGTGATCCAACCAGCGCGCGGGGACTGTAATGTTCACACAAGGCGGGGCTGACCCTTCCTGTCTCATTCTGGACGGACCACAAGTAGGATAACACGGACCGTGGAGACTGCTGCTGCTGCTGCTGTTTTAGGACATTAGAGATCCAGGGATGAATTCGGCCGAACAGACAGTAACGTGGCTTATCACGCTGGGGGTCCTGGAGTCTCCCAAGAAAAGCATCTCGGATCCAGAGGCTTTCCTCCAGGCGTCCCTGCAGGATGGAGCGGTGCTGTGCAGGCTGCTGGAGCGACTCAGACCCGGGACGGTGGACAAAGTAAGTGGATGGAGGGACAGAGGAGAATGGAAGAAAAATGACAAAAACAAAAAAGGCCCTATGCTCTCTATACAGAAATTAATAAACATTATGTTATTATAGCAATATCATACTTCATGAGAAAATGTTCATTTGTTTAAGAGTTGTTTTCTGTTCATAAACCTTATTATTAAAGTCAAAGGCTGTAAACAGTTTAAGGGTCTTTATAGGTAAATAATAAATTGTACTATTCAGAATCAGATTCAGAATCGGCTTTATTGGCCTAGTAGCCTACTTGTGCAACATAAAGGGCATTTTGTTCCGGTTTTATTAAGCTCTCAGGGGTAGTTAAATAGAAAAGAAGACTGTGAAATATAGAATAAACAGAGGAATAAGTTAAAGCACACAAATAAGAAAGTAAATATGTACAAATAATGACTGAATAAACAATATAAAGGGGTAGTGGATGATTGGTCCGGTGTACATTACTTATAGACCCACTCCCACTTGCTGCATAACATCTTTAAAATTAACAAAAATATTTTTCCTCCCCTTTTTTCACTGTCAATTTTAAAATTTAGCATGTTCATTTTTTAAATGATTATTCATTATTATTAAGGGAAATTATTTCCATTTCTATTTCCTTCAGGGGGTAAGATAAAGAGGGATAGCCTATGTGACATGCATAAACATACACAAAATGACTCCTGTGGTAACAATAATGCTTGTATAAATAATGAATTACAACTACTTATATTGAAAGGAGGCTAATTCCAATACCAATTTTTTCCTCTGTAGCAAACAGAAGTACAGTAATAGCTTCCTACTTTGCTGTTTATTTCTACCATTGCTTACTGCTGCTGGGGCTGTTTACATGCTAATAATTTGAATTAAAATTTGACTATCTCTCTCTCTCACTCACACACACACACACACACACACACACACACACACACTATACAATGAACGTGTGGACGTCATATCCTCCATTGGCTTATCCAACTTCCCTGTAAGATTGTAGATCTTTATCAAAGAGTGGCTTCAGTGGCTACAACTCAACACACAGCGAGGGGCTGCTTCTTTCAAAATAAAAGCATAAAACCAGTCAGCAGCTGTGGATCAGCCCCTGTAGTAGACATTTTATCACCTCTAGGAACAGTTTTGCCACATCTTGTCCACTTCTGTGACTGCATCAGACATAATTTCATTATATATATCACATATATGTATCTGACCTTTTTCTTTTCTAGGAGATTTTGGCAGGCATTAGCAATTATGTGGGCTTGGAAGACAACATAACAACTGAAATTAGCCCTCAGATATAACTGAAAAAATTAAGATAACCTAAACACAACACATATGCATATATCTACCAACTCTAAAAACGTAATTGTAAATTTATGTTTCACCAGAAGTCTAATTTGAAACACAAAATGCATTAAAATATCTCAATAATTGCCTTATTTTGAAAGCAGAAACCGGAAGTTTAGCATAACATCTAGCTAGCTTGATACTGGTAAGCAGCAAGTGGCAAGTGCACTAGCAATGCCTGGAATAACATTGTTTTCATGCTGAAAAAACCTTTTAGACCTTTACTAAATATTTATTGATATGTCGTGCGAGTATCCGAAGCTAATTTAGTTACTTTTTGTGTCTAGTTTTTCCAGGAACCGAGGGGCGACAGCGAGTGTCAGAGGAACATTACCGAGTTTATTAAAGGCTGCGGGGCTTTCGGTGTGGAGGTGAGTTAACATCAATAATGTATTAATTAATGCACTTACACATTATGAAGCCTGGAAAACAGATTAACATAAGCGTAGTTATTGTTATACCATCTTTTACTTCTTAAATGTCGTAATGTTTGTCAGTTAAGCCTCTGATACTGTCATGTTTAGCCGTTACTCCTGTTTACGTCACGATCAACAGGTATTGTGCCCACGAGCGTATTATTTATAGATAAATATCACCATGGTGGTAATTCTTTTTCTTTTATTTCTTGAATATAAGCAAGTGAAATATGAATACATTGTCTTTTTTTATAGTTTATTTGAAATATTTAAAAAAAATAAATGATAAGCCATTGAAACATATAACAACAAACAGAGGTAAACACAAAGGTGACCTCCAATGAGTGATTCACAACACACATAGACAGTAATGTAACCCAACATTTAAGTTTTTCTGGTACTGTCTTTCTATAAGTAGCACTTCATAAGGATTTTTTTTATAACTGGTGGTTAGTAAATCATGTACCAATACCAAGTACCTTTATCATGCCTGTTGGTATGTTTGTCTAAAAAGGATCTCTATTGTTCTCATAGTGCATAAGGGCGTGGGCAGGTACATGTGTCTGGATATTTGCTTACTCAGATGTAAGCGCCTCCCAGGTTAACACTAAGATCCATACAGCTGAGAGAACTAGCTTGCTGATGAGGATTTTTAAAATAGAATTTGTTCAAGAATTATTTTGGGACAAAATTAATAAAAAGTAGTCCCGTTTTGGATGTTCAGTCAGGTACGACCTCCCCACAGTTTGGTGTTGGTGGAGGGAAATCAGCTTAAGTTTTAGAAGGGCATTGCATATACATTGATTTGTTAAAATACTACCATCTGCTTGCTTTTTGTAATAAAGAAATATACCCTTTTTTTTCTGCTGGCTGACTCAGGGGGAAGAGGGGAATTACTATGGCTTGGTTCACAGATAAAGATAGCTGAAAAAAGAGGCAGAGATTTCAACTACAAAGGGACTCCAACCCTTAATCTTCTGATCTGAAGTCAGATGCCTTGTCCATTACACCACGTGGTCATGATTAATGTTAATTTTAAGATTGACTTGTCCAATGGTTTTGATGCTGATAAGTAAGAGAGCACAAACATTAAAAAAGGTGGCCTTATTTAGAGCTTGACTAAACTTGACTAAACTGTGGACCAATCATAGTCTGGGGGGTGGTGTCCATGTGACCGCGTGGCCTAATGGATAAGGCGTCTGACTTCGAATCAGAAGATTGAGGGTTCGAGTCCCTTCGTGGTCGAAAAAATGTCTGAAAAGGCATTGTGCCGGCATCTTATCCCAATTTTCATTCAGTAAATGCTACTGACTGGTAGATCAATACCAGTTTTTCTTGGCCATTCAGATAATGGAGAGTAGTTTAGGCTTGTTAGCTTTCTGGTTAGCACCACACTCTAACCATCTCAGCTAACAGTCCTGCCAGTTGACAATTTATTCATGTGTCACCGTCTTCCAGACTATCTTATATGGCCGTAATATATGCAGAATTAATGACTTTTTTTTGTTTATTTAGGTGTTATCACAGTTAAATCACAAATGCCTAGTAATTTGGCTGTTTCGAGCAATCAAAATGGGGATAACATGGCCTTCTTTTGAGTCTTGTATAAAACTAGTACAGAAATTAGAAAATACTCCATGTGAGTTCTGTTTATACCGAGTGGGTCAGAATTGGCTGGAGCTTTTAACCATGAAGGGACTCGAACCCTCAATCTTCTGATCCGAAGTCAGATGCCTTATCCATTAGGCCACATGGTCGTTAAATCAAAAGTTTTTACCTGTGCTTTCTGCTGTTTACGGCTGTCTCAAGCAATAAAGATGGGAATAATATGGGCTTCTATTGAGTCCTGTATAATACTGGTAAAAAGCTTCCTCAATGGTTCCTCAAACTCACAGAGGCTAGCCATGGCAAGTCTTATTCCCAGTGAGTAAGATCTGGCTAATATTAATTTTATTGGTGTTTGGCTGTTGGTTTATTTGTCTTAAAAGATCTGTATTGTTTTCAGAGTAATAAGGTGTGTGTCTGCACAAAAGTGTTTCAGCCAGGTGCAGTTTATCAGGTGTGACCACTGGCCATGTTAGGTGCTGTGAAGGGGAATGTGTCAGACGCCTTGTCACATTGTATGTAGAAAAGTATAGACTTTGGATCGTGAAGGCAAGTGTATTGATTACATGTCGACATGCAATTATTTGTCACATTGCATATAATCATGCCACAGACAGCAAGTATTGTTTCCACCTTACAAATAGGCAGGAGATTCCAACCACGAAGGGACTCGAACCCTCAATCTTCTGATCCGAAGTCAGACGCCTTATCCATTAGGCCACGTGGTCTCTACAGGATCTGTTCCTGTCAGATTAATTGTGTGTGTGCTTTTCTGTGTGTTTGCACAACAGCGTGTTAAACCAGGTTATATCCTGCCTCACAGTTGGTGTGTAGAGAGTAAAAAATGACACCTCAGACTCTCTCTCACTCTCTCTCTCTGTCACACACACACTATTGATCTTAGCAGTGGAAAAAGCTATGTAATCATAATGGAAAAAAGGTCCCAGGCTGTAGACCTATAACAAAGTTTTGTAAGTCAATAGCGACAGGGCTGGCTTTGAACAGAATCCTGAATCCACGGTAAAGGAGAAATGGAAAGAAAAGATGAAATATAGTGGAGGCGCAGGGCGCGCTGATGTAATGCAACACGTCAGGCACTCAGTGGATTTTCCAATCAGGTTGATTAGAGGCATGTCAGCCATGTTGCTGGAAGCCAAGGCCTCCATTACCAGCAGCCTGACTGACATCAGCGCAGTAATTCTCCCAGACGCTCATCGGACGGGCAGAGGACGAGTCTCACCGGTCCAATAGAGTGGGACTACGGAGTGGGACCAACTCCTTTATTAACCAGAGCTACACAGTTAATTAGACCATAAATTTATCTTCTGCTCTTAACTAAACTTAACCGGGTGGGATATTGATTCTTGTCTCTGCTGCATTAAATCAAGCGCTCCCTGTTATCAGGTAAGCTGTTTGACCAATCACAGGCTGTGGTTTGTTCGCTGCTTCTCACAGCTGCATGCAAGGATTATTTTTACTATCACCTCTGAAAATTAACATAACTGTACATACTTAGTAGTCATTATTATTTATGACTTTACTGTTATTGATATCCTGTTAATTTTATTAAGATTTTTTTTAAAGTATTCATTTTGATTGAGGATTTATACATTTAAAGTGGTGTTTTTTCTAAAATATAAAAGAAAAGACAGAAAAGAAAGTGCATTTGTTCCTAAATGTGAACAAATATTCTTCATTATAAATAATCTATTATTTAGAAGGAGAGGAATGTATGCAGTATAAGATAAGATGTTCTCTCTTACTTGCATAATTTATTTATGATAATTAACAAATATGTCATTTTGGGGGGTATCAAATTGACTTTCTCTCTAATAGTGAGGTGTTTTTCTTAGTCGCTGACACTTTAAATAATTTCCATAGATACATTTTTGTCCTGGAATAGCGGCAGTTAAATAATATCTTAAATGTGCACAAATTTAATGTTAGCTGTGGTACATTTCTCCTGCAGCAGTGACTCAAGAGCCTCATCATGTATCTTGGCCCAGTGCCACTGGGAGAGATGGAAGTGTGTAATAACTGTTGGATCCAGCCTGTGTATATAAATTAGACCCAGTGAGTCCTTAAAATCAGGACATTCATCAAACGACTCCAAGGTGTTGGAGAAGAAAAGTGGAATTTGGTTTCTAAAAAATGCTCAAACAATTTGATACGTTTTTTTATATTTAATTTAAATTAGTTCTGAATCAGGATGTTTCAGCTCTGACCTTCACGCCCTACAATGTTCCACCTTTATGCCCTGGGAATGTAGAAACAGTCGGTGTGTTGTACACAAAAGATTAGGGGCTTCAGGGGTGCTTTGATTATAACTCTGAGTGTGTGTGTGTGTGTGATGGGGAGATTACCAGGGGAAGCTCAGACTTTGAGTAATCCTGCGCCAGACTGCAGTTGGAGCGGGGATGAAGCCCCCCTAAACTTAACGTTTCTTCATTTTTAGGCTGACATATGTTTCTATTATGCATATTTGTAATGACATAAGTTTCAAGCTGAATATGTTTATTCTAAAGGAACACAATTTCTAAAAATATATATGTATTGTTGTCAAGTGCAACCAGTAAACTGTATAGTTACAGCTTGTTTTAGAAAGCTATTTTTATTGCTCAGAGGAGGTTTTCTATCCCTGTCTTTCCCTTTGCCTCCACATCTCTGTGTGAGATAAATGCCTGGAAATATCAGAAAGGACTCTGTGTCCTTGTTGACTTCAGGCTCCATAAATTTATTATGAATGTGTGTCCAGTTCGTACGTTTTTTATTTTCTCCTCTATCTCCTCTATCTCCTCTCTGCTTTATTGCTGTTTTAAATATGTATTTTATATTCTTTATTCGGCTTCCTTCCCTTTAGCCTTTTGAGGTCAACGACCTCCTGCAGGGGCTGAACTTCTCCAAGGTCCTAAACTCCTTGGTCGCCCTCAACAAAGCTACTGAAGGTAAGATTATTGTGTTTATGTGCATGTGAGTGTGAGTTTTCTCCCCTTTTTTTGGGGAAAACTTTTCATTTTACTGTATAAAATAACAATATTTTGATAAATGCTCTCTTATTGTTAGTCTTAGTATCATTATTTTACCAGGATCAACATTAACTTTTTTTACCGTTTAACCATGAATTGAACCACTGTGTGCAGATTTAAGCGTTTCTGAAGACAGTGTGTGCGTGCCACACTCCTCACACTTGAGGATCAAGTCATTTGACTCTCTGAACACACAGAATCGCTCTTCTAAAGTGCTGCAGCCTCAGTACCGCAGCCTGGTGAGTTAGCATCTCCTGAGTATTGACAGTAGACAAACACTGACTTAGACCAGACACACAAAACTGACAAGAGTCTGTTGTGAAAACTCTTGTACAGTCTTTGCCTCAGTGATAAACATCTTTCATGTTTTCACTCAGTCAGCTCCGTGTTCCTCGCTCTCTTCCTCAGGACATGTCCGAGGGCAGCGGGAGTGGCCATGTGCTGTTCAAGGCGCGCTTTGCTTTCCAAAAGACCAACGAGGACGAACTGTCTTTCTCCAAGGGCGACATCATCAGCGTGAGCCGGCAGGAGGAGGGAGGCTGGTGGGAAGGCTCCATAAACGGCAGCTCTGGGTGGTTCCCCAGTAACTACGTGCGGGAGCTGAAAGGAGGCGGTGGGTGCAGCTCTTATTGCTCGTCATCAGGGAGTGTAGGGGGTCTCTCTTACAAAACAATAACAAAAGTTTAGTGACGATGTTAAGTAGCATGGGATGATGGGAGTTGTGGTGTTCTTCTCCCGCTGAGGATATCTTTAGTGTTCATTGTTCAGGAGGTTTTTACTGGGAGCAAAATGTATGCAGAGGTCTCCTCCTCCTTAAAACAAACAGTCCTGCTGATTAAATCCAGTAAAACTCTGAATAAAACAGTTCATCCCGGAGGGGCTGCGAGCCGAGCTTCCTCAAATGTTGGCTGAGATCATTTCAATTCTTCATCTAGTTAAAATATTTAGTTAAAAACAACCCGTGTCTCAAAGTTCATGGTTAAAAACTGGATAAAGAGTCAGTCTTCTCTTCTTCTTTTCTATTGGATATAAGACATTATGTTTCTCAGACCTTCCTATATGATTTTGAAATGGGAGAGATTTCCTTATCGTACAGACCAAACAGACGTCCTGCAGGCTTGTTATTCCTGACAAATCCTTAATATCTCTTGTTTTGTAGACTGGACTATTTAACCTTAAAATATATTAAAATATAAGTTCTGATTTGTGTTCAGCTTTGATTTTACTTCATAAAATCCAAAAGTGCTCACTTGTGTAACTCCTAAAACTTAAATGAAGTCCTGGATGGAAATGAGGGATTAAGGATTTTAATAATTTAAGGTGTGAAGGCAATAAATTCAGAGTTTATATTAAGCAGCATGTGGATGTGCTGAGAGGAGATGTTGGCATTTTTAGCTTTTTTAATACATGTTAATGAGCTGAATCAGCAAGAACCAAAATATATCTTATGCAACAACTTCAGCTTATTTTGTTTTATTCATAAACTGGACTTTTTAAGAGGATTACTGTGTTTTTACTGAAAGTAGAGCACTATGTCCAGGGTGTTTCTTGAGTTTCTCGTGGTTTGACCGCGCTGGTTGGTTTGCGTTGCTGTCTGAGGAGGGAAGGCAGGAACGAAGGAAGGAAGCTCCACAAGCACACAAAGACAGGAAGTTCCTGAGCCGCTGTATAGAAAAGAACTTCCTGACTTGAAGCTTTCAGCAGAAAACAAGGACCATGATAACAGAGCAGTGAGGAACGGCGTTCGATTCATATGGCCTGTGGGAGTCGTCTGATATGTGGTTGTTTGTCCCGTAAACAGGAGTGAGTTGAGAGCTGCACGTGCCCGTCTTCTTGGTTTACTGACATAAATCATTTTTATTGAGGCTGACACATGAAGAAAGGTTACACAGCAGCATTTAGACCTTCTCTTGTTCACAAGAATACAACTAAAAAGCTGAGCAAAGAAAACCTCCTTATATCCTGATTCTACTTCACTTTCTCTAATGAGTCAGAAAAATACATGAAATGACCCACTATAGAGGAAAAGCTTCTGGCTTTACATTGTATTGAAAAATGAAAAAATGTGTCACAATGTGTCACTTTTCATGTTATAAAATGAATGTTTTAACTGTCACAGCTTGTTAATTCAGGGGTTTAGTTTGTTGAGAACACAAACCAAATTATTAGGCTTAGCTGTGATTCATGACTGACTATAGTTAGGGTTGATTTCCTGTATTTTGAATACAAATGTCCAATCCATCTGGTCTTTAAATTCTTCTCTCCTTCTTTTCTCTCTTTACAGACAAGACGTCAGACAAGTCAAAGTCTGGGACCCTGAAGAGCCCCCCCAAAGGGTTTGACACCACCATCATCAGTAAGACCTACTACAATGTGGTAAGCAACATTATACCTCTATCACATGTGTGTGTGTGTGTGTGTGTGTGTGTCTTTATTCTTTTATGATGAGCAAGTGTTCCGACACTCATGGAAAATCATGAAAATTAGATTTCTGGGTAATTATCTCTTTGTTCCGAACATAAAATCTCCTGTTTAGACTGAACTGAATTAACACTCAGTTCTCACGTGCGTCTGCTTTTGTGCAATCAATTATTCCTCATCTGCACATCCAATTAATGATTGTGCAGCTGTGTATGTG